>OX422221.1:51312456-51724956 GCA_949130495.1 Sambucus nigra
ACCTGTTATATACACATGTATATGTGTATATAATAGCAGCGTTATATACACATATGCATGTGTATATAACAACATACCTGTTATATACACATGTATGTGTATATAACACGTATGTTGTTATATACACATATTTGTATGTGTATATAATAGTATATGCTGTTATATACACATATACATGTGTATATAACAATACATATAACAGTATACTGTTATATATACATATGTATATGTATATGTATATATAACAATATATGATGTTATATATATTGACCAATAAATATAAATGCATATATATATATATTAGAAAATGTTCATTTGGCACAACATGTTTTCATAATAGAATAGTTCCTTAATTCAACATATAAAAGAAACATCTTATGCTTAAGTCTAATTTTTTGCAAATTTACGTCGTACACTCAAACCGGGAGCCCCGTGACAACGCGGTGGGTTCTTACGAGTCACATTGGTCCCGTGCGAGGTGTTCGTGACTCTTACGGGACTGTTTTGTGTTTGTTTTATGTTTTCACCCTTCGATGGAAAGCTTTTAAGCTTAAGTCTAACTTTTTAAAAATTTATATCGTACACACAAATCGAGAGCACCGTGACTACACGGCGGGTTCCTACGACTTACATTTGTCTCGTGCGAGATGTTCGTGACTCTTACAGGCCCTTTTTGTGGTTGTTTTACGTTTTTCACCCTTCGATTGCAAGTTTTTATGCTCAAGTCTAATTTTTTTGCAAATTTACGTCGTACACTCTAATCGGGAACCCCGTGACTATGCGATTAGTTCCTACGAGTCGCATTGGTCCCGTGCGAGGTGTTCGTGACTCTTGCGGGATCGTTTTGTGTTTGTTTTATGTTTTCATCCTTCGATGGCAAGTTTTTATGCTCAAGTGTAACGTTTTGCAAGTTTACGTCATACACTCAAACCTGGATCCCGGTGACTACGCGATAGATTCGTACGAGTCACATTAGTCCCGTGCGAGGTGTTCGTGACTCTTACGGGACCATTTTAAGGTTGTTTTACGTTTTCACCCTTCGATGGCATGTTTTTATGCTTAAGTTTATTTTTTTACAAATTTACGTCGTACACTCCAACCGGGAGCCTCGGAACTACGCCGACTGTTCTTACGAGTCACGTTGATCCCGTGCGAGGTGTTTTTGACTCTAACGGGACCGTTTTAAGGCTGTTTTACATTTTCACCCTTTGATGGCATGTTTTTATGCTTAAGTTTATTTTTTTGCAAATTTACGTCGTATACTCCAACTGGGAGCCTCAGAACTATGACGTCTGTTCCTACAAGTCACATTGGTCCCGTGCGAGGTGTTCATGACTCTTACAGGAACGTTTTAAGGCTGTTTTGCATTTTCACCCTTCGATGACATGTTTTTATGCTTAAGTTTATTTTTTTGCAAATTTGCGTCCTACACTCCAACCGGGAGCCTCGGGACTACGCCGTCTGTTCCTACGAGTTACATTGATCCCGTGCGAGGTGTTCGTGACTCTTATGGGACCGTTTTGTGGTTGTTTTACATTTTCACCCTTCGATGCATGGTGTATGTTTAAGTCTATTTTTCTGCAAATTTACGTCTACACTCAAATCGGGAGCCCCGTGACTACGCTGCCGGTTCCTACGAGTTACATATGTTTAAGTCTATTTTTCTGCAAATTTACGTCGTACACTCAAATCGGGAGCCCCGTGACTACGCTGTCGGTTCCTACGAGTCACATTGGTCCCGTACGAGGTGTTATTGACTCTTACGGAACCGTTTTAAGGTTGTTTTATGTTTTCACCATTCGATGGCATATTTTTATGCTTAAGTTTATTTTTTTACAAATTTACGTCGTACACTCCAACCGGAAGCCTCGGGACTATGCCGTCTGTTCCTACGAGTCACATTGGTCCCGTGTGAGGTGTTCGTGACTCTTACAGGATTGTTTTAAGGCTGATTTGCATTTTCACCCTTCGATGGCATGTTTTTATGCTTAAGTCTAATTTTTTGCAACTTTATGCCGTACACTCAAATCGGGAGTCCTGTGCCTACGCGATCGGTCGATGACATGTTTTTATGCTTTAAGTCTATTTTTTACAAATATACGTCGTACACTCAAACCGGTAGCCCCGTGACTACGCGGTCAGTTCCTACGAGTCACATGGGTTCCGTGCGAGGTGTTCGTGACTTTTACGGGACCTTTTTCTCTTTGTTTTATGTTTTCACCCTTCAATGGCAAGTTTTGATGGTTAAGTCTAACCTTTTGCAAATTTATATCGTACACTCATATCGAGAGCGCCGTTACTACACGGCCGGTTCCTACGACTTACATTGATCCCGTGTGTGATGTTCGTGACTCTTACGGGACCGTTTTGTGGTTGTTTTACATTTTCACAATTCGATGCATGGTTTTATGTTTAAGTCTTTTTTTTTGCAAACTTAAGTCGTTCACTCAAACCGGGAGCCCCGTGACCACGCGGACGGTTCCTACGAGCCACAGTGGTCCCGTACGAGGTGTTCAGGACTCTTAGGGGACCATTTTAAGGTTATTTTACGTTTTCACCCTTCGATGGCATGTTTTTATGCTTAAGTTTATTTTTTTGCAAATTTACGTCATACACTCCAACCAGGAGCCTTAGGACTACGCCGTCTGTTCCTACGAGTAACATTGGTCCCGTGCGAGGTGTTTGTGACACTTACGGGACCGTTTAAAGGCTGTTTTACGTTTTCACCCTTCGATGGCATGTTTTTATGCTCAACTCTAATTTTTTGCACCTTCACATAGTACACATAAATCGGGAGTACCGTGCCTACGCGATCGGTTCCTACGAGTCACACTGGTCCCATACAAGGTGTACGTGACTCTTACGGGACCGTTTTAAGGTTTTTTTACGTTTTTACCCTTCGATGCCATGTTTTTATGCTTAAGTTTATTTTTTTACAAATTTACGTCGTACACTCCAATCGGGAGCCTCGGAACTACGCCGTCTGTTCCTACGAGTGCTTAAGTTTATTATTTTGCAAATTTACATCGTACACTGCAACCGGGAGCCTCGAGGCTACGCCGTCTGTTCCTACGAGCCACATTGGCCCCGTGTGAGGTGTTCGTGACTCTTACGGGATCATTTTAAGGTTTTTTTGCTTTTTCACCCTTCGATGGCATGTTTTTATGCTTATGTCTAATTTTTTGCAACTTTACGTCGTACACTCAAACCGGAAGTCCCGTGCCTACGCGATCGGTTCCTACGAGTCACATTAGTCCCGTGCGAGGTGTTCGTGACTCTTATAGGACCGTTTTAAGGTTGTCCTACGTTTTCACCCTTCGATGGCATGTTTTTATGCTTAAGTTTTTTTTTTTGCAAATTTACATCGTACACTCCAATCGAGAGCCTCGTGACTACACGGTCGGTTCCTACGAGTCACATTGGTCCCGTGCGAGGTGTTCGTGACTCTTATGGGACACTTTTATGTTTATTTTACATTTTCACCCTTCGATGGCATGTTTTTATGCTTAAGTCTATTTTTTTATAAATTTACGTCATACACTCCAACCGGAAGCTCCGTGACTGTACGGACGATTCCTACGACTTACATTGATCCCGTGCGAGATGTTCGTAACTCTTACATGACCGTTTTAAGGATGTTTTACGTTTTTACCCTTCGATGGCATGTGTTTATCCTTAAGTCTAATGTTTTTACAAATTTACGACGTATACTCAAACCAGGAGCCCCGTGACTATGTGATCGATTCCTACAAGTCCCATCGGTCTCGTGCGAGGAGTTCGTGACTCTTATAGGACCGTTTTCTATTTCCTTTACGTTTTCACCCTTTGATGGCAAGTTTTGATGTTTAAGTCTAACCTTTTGCAAATTTACGTCGTACAATCCAACGGGGAGCGTCGGGACTACGCCTCCATTCCTACTAGTCACATTGGTCTCGTGCGAGGTGTTCGTGACTCTTACGGAACCGTTTTAAGGCCATTTTGCATTTTCACCCTTCGATGCATGGTATTATGCTTAAGTCTATTTTTTGGCAAATTTACGTCATACACTCAAGCCGGGTGCCTGTGACTACGTGGTCGGTTCCTACGAGTCACATTGGCCCCATACGAGGTGTTCGTGACTATTACAGGACCATTTTAAGGTTGTTTTACGTTTTCACCCTACGATGGCATGTTTTTATGCTTAAGTTTATTTTTTTACAAATTTACGTTGTACACTCCAACCGGGAGACTCAGGACTACGCCCTCTGTTCCTACGGGTCACATTGGTCCCGTACGTGGTGTTCGTTACTCTTACGGGACCGTTTTAAGGCTGTTTTATGTTTTACCCTTCGATGGCATGTTTTTATGCTTAAGTTTAATTTTTTGCAAATTTTCATCGTACACTCCAACCGGGAGCCTCGGGACTACGTCGTCTATTCCTACGAGTCACATTGGTCCCGTGCGAGGTGTTCATGACTCTTACGGGACTGTTTTAAGGATGTTTTGCATTTTCACCCTTCGATGGCATGTTTTTATGCCTAAGTCTAATCTTTTGCAACTTTACGTCGTACACTCAAACCGGGAGTTCCGTGCCTACGCAATTAGTTCCTACGAGTCACATTGGTCCCGTACGAGGTGTTCGTGACTTTTACGAGACCGTTTTAAGGTTTTTTATGTTTTCACACTTCGATGGCATGTTTTTATGCTTAAGTTTATTTTTTTGCAAATTTACGTCGTACACTCCAACCGGGAGCCTCAGACTACGCCGTCTGTTCCTACGCGTCACATTGGTCCCGTGCGAGGTGTTCGTGACTCTTACGGGACCGTTTTAAGGTTGTTTTATGTTTTCACCCTTCGATGGCATGTTTTTATGCTTAAGTCTATTTTTGGCAAATTTACATCGTAAACTCAAACCGGGAGTCCCGTGACTATGCGGTCGGTTCCTACGAGTCACATTGGTCCCGTGCGAGGTGTTCGTGACTTTTACGGGACCGTTTTGGGTTTGTTATACGTTTTAATCCTTCGATGACATGTTTTTATACTATAAGTTTATTTTTTGTAAATTTACGTCGTACACTCAAACCGGGAGCCCCGTGACTACGCGGTCGGTCCCTACGAGTCACATTGGTTCCGTGCGAGGTGTTCGTGAATTTTACGAGACCGTTTTCTCTTTGTTTTATGTTTTCACCCTTCAATGGCAAGTTTTGATGCTTAAGTCTAACCTTTTGCAATTTTATGTTGTACACTCAAACCGGGAACGCCGTGAATACACGGCCGGTTCCTATGACTTACATTCATCCCGTGTGAGATGTTCGTGACTCTTACGAGACCGTTTTGTGGTTGTTTTACATTTTCACACTTCGATGCATGGTTTTATGTTTAAGTCTATTTTTTGCAAATTTACGTCGTACACTCAAACCGGCCGCCCTGTGACTACGTGCTCGATTCCTACGAGTCACAATGGTCCCGTACGAGGTGTTCTTGACTCTTATGGGACTGTTTTAAGGTTGTTTTACATTTTCACCCTTCGATGGCTTGTTTTTATGCTTAAGTTTATTTTTTGCAAATTTACGTCGTACACTCCAACCGGGAGCCTCGGGACTACGCCGTCTATTCCTACGAGTCACATTGGTCTCGTGCGAGGTGTTCGTGACTCTTACGGGACATTTTAAGGTTGTTTTACGTTTTCACCCTTCGATGGCATGTTTTTATGCTTAAGTCTAATTTTTTGTAACTTTACGTTGTACACTCAAACCGGGAGTCTCGTGCCTACGCAATCGGTTCCTACGAGTCACATTGGTCCTGTACGAGGTGTTCGTGACTCTTACGGGATCATTTTATGGTTGTTTTACATTTTCACCCTTCGATGGCATGTTTTTATGCTTAAGTTTTTTTTTGCAAATTTACGTCGTACACTCCAACCGGGAGCCTCGGGACTACGCCGTCTGTTCCTAAGAGCCACATTGGACCCGTGGGAGGTGTTCGTGACTCTTACGGGACCGTTTTAAGGTTGTTTTACATTTTCACCCCTCGATGGCATGTTTTTATGCTTAAGTTTATTTTTTTTGCAAATTTACGTCGTACACTCCAACCGAGAGCCTCGTGACTACGCGGTCGGTTCCTACGAGTCATATTGGTCCCGTGCGAGCTGTTCGTGACTCTTATGGAACATTTTTGTTTTTGTTTTACGTTTTCCCCCTTCGATGGCCTATTTTTAAGCTTAAGTCTATTTTTATGTAAATTTACGTCATACACTCCAATCGGGAGCTCCGTGACTACACGGACGGTTCCTACGACTTACATTGGTCCCGTGCGATATGTTCGTAACTCTTACATGACCATTTTAAGGCTGTTTTACGTTGTCACCCTTCGTTGGCATGTGTTTATCCTTAAGTCTAATTTTTTACAAATTTAAGTCGTACACTCAAACCGGGATCCCCGTCATTACGCGGTCGATTCCTACAAGTCGCATCGGTCTCGTGCGCGATGTTCGTGACTCTAACGGGACCATTTTCTGTTTGTTTTACGTTTTCACCATTCGACGGCAAGTTTTGATGCATAAGTCAAACCTTTTGCAAATTTACGTCGTAGAATCCAACCGGGAGCCTTGGGACTACGCCTCCGTTCCTACGAGTCACATTGGTCCCGTGTGATGTGTTCGTGACTCTTACGGGACCGTTTTGTGACTATTTTACATTTTCACCCATCGAAGCAAGGTTTTATGTTTAAGTCAATTTTTTGGCAAATTTACGTCGTACACTCAAACCGGGAGCCCTGTGACTACGCGGTCGGTTCCTACCAGTCACATTGGTCCCGTACGAGGTGTTCGTGACTCTTACGGGACCGTTTTAAAGCTGTTTTACCTTTTCACCCTTCAATGGCATTTTATATCCTTAAGTTTATTTTTTTGCAAATTTACGTTGTACACTGCAACCTGGAGCCTCGGTACTACGCCATCTGTTCCTACGAGTTACATTGGTCCCGTGTGAGGTGTTCATGACTGTTACAGGACCGTTTTAGGGTTGTTTTACGTTTTCACAGTTCGGTGGCATGTTTTTATGTTTAACTCTAATTTTTTACAAGTTTACGTCGTACACTCAAACCGGGAGTCCCGTGCCTACGCGATCGGTTCCTTCGTATTACATTGGTCCCGTACGAGGTGTTCATGACTCTTACGGGACCGTTTTAAGGGTATTTTACGTTTTCACCCTTCGATGTCTTGTTTTTGTGCTTATGTTTATTTTTTTACAAATTTACATCGTACACTCAAACCGGGAGCTCGGGACTACGACGTCTGTTCCTACGAGTCACATTGGTCTCGTGCGAGGTGTTCGTGACTCTTACGGGACCGATTTAAGGCTGTTTTGCATTTTCGCCCTTTGATGGCATGTTTTTATGCTTAAGTCTAATTTTTTGCAACTTTACATCGTACACTTAAACCGGGAGTCCCGTGCCTACGCGATCAGTTGCTACGAGTCACATTGGTCCCGTATGAGGTGTTCGTGACTTTTACGGGATCGTTTTAAGGTTGTTTTATGTTTTCACACTTCGATGGCATGCTTTTATGCTTAAGTTTACTGTTTTACAAATTTATGTCGTACACTCCAACCGGGAGCCTCGGGACCACGCCGTCTGTTCCTACGAGTCACATTGGTCCCATGCAAGGTGTTCGTGACTCTTACGGGACTATTTTAAGGATTTTTTACATTTTCACCCTTCGATGGCATGTTT
The DNA here is from genome assembly GCA_949130495.1 of Sambucus nigra. NCBI lineage: Eukaryota > Viridiplantae > Streptophyta > Magnoliopsida > Dipsacales > Adoxaceae > Sambucus > Sambucus nigra. Next base: position 51,320,167 of record OX422221.1, read on the forward strand.
TTATGCTTAGGTCTAATTTTTTACAAATTTACATCGTAAACTCAAACTGGGAGTCCCGTGACTTTGCGATCGGTTCCTACGAGTCACATTGGTCCCGTGCGACGTGTTCGTGACTTTTACCTGACCATTTTGATTTTGTTTTAAGTTTTATTCCTTCGATGACATTTTTTTTTATTTAAGTCTATTTTTTGTACATTTACGTCGTACACTGAAGCCGAGAGCCCCGTGACTACGCGATCGGTTCCTATGAGTCACACTGGTCCCGTGCGAGGTGTTTGTGACTTTTACGAGACCGTTTTCTATTTGTTTTACATTTTCACCCTTCAATGGCAAGTTTTGATGCTTAAGTCTAACCTTTTGTAATTTTATGTCGTACACTCAAACCGGGAGTGCCGTGACTACACGGCCGGTTCCTACGACTTGCATTCATCCCGTGAGAGATGTATGTGACTCTTACGGGACCGTTTTGGGGTTGTTTTACATTTTCACACTTCGATGCATGGTTTTATGTCTAAGTCTATTTTTTTGCCAATTTAAGTCGTACACTCAAACCGGACGCCCCGTGACTATGCGCTCGGTTCCTACGAGTCACATTGGTCCCGTATGAGGTGTTCTTAACTCTTACAGGACCGTTTTCAGGTTATTTTAGGTTTTCACCCTTCGATGGCATGTTTTTATGCTTAAGTTTATTTTTTTGCAAATTTACGTCGTACACTCCAACCGGGAGCCTCGAGACTACGCCGTTTGTTCCTACGAGTCACATTGGTCTCGTGCGAGGTGATCGTGACTCTTACGGGATATTTTAAGGTTGTTTTACGTTTTCACCCTTCGATGGCATGTTTTTATGCTTAAGTCTAATTTTTTGTAACTTTACGTCGTACACTCAAACTGGGAGTCCCGTGCCTACGCGATCAGTTCCTACGAGTCACCTTGGTTCCGTACGAGGGGTTCGTGACTCTTACGGGACCGTTTTAAGGTTGTTTTACGTTTTCACCCTTCGATGGCGTGTTATTATGCTTAAGTTTATTTTTTTGCAAATTTACGTCGTACACTCCAATCGGGAGCCTCCGGAATACGCCGTCTATTCCTAAGAGTCACATTGGTCCCGTGCGAGGTGTTCGTGACTCTTACGGGACCATTTTAAGGTTTTTTTACGTTTTCACCCTTGGATGGCATGTTTTTATGCTTAAGTTTATTTTTTTACAAATTTACGTCGTACACTGCAACCGGGAGCCTCGGGACTACGTCGTTTGTTCCTACGAGTCACATTGGTCCCGTGCGAGGTGTTCGTGACTCTTACGGGACCGTTTTAAGGCTATTTTATGTTTTCACCCTTCGATGGCATGCTTTTATGCTTAAGTCTAATTTTTTACAAATTTACATCGTAAACTCAATCCGGGAGTTCCGTGATTACGCGGTCGGTTCCTACGAGCTACAGTGGTCCCGTACGAGGTGTTCGTGACTCTTAGGGGACCGTTTTAAGGTTGTTTTACATTTTCACCCTTCGATGGCATGTTTTTACGCTTAAGTTTATTTTTTTGCAAATTTACGTCATACACTCCAACCGGGAGCCTCGGGACTACGCCGTCTGTTCCTACGAGTAATATTGGTCCCGTGCTAGGTGTTTGTGACGCTTACGAGACCGTTTTAAGGCTGTTTTATGTTTTCACCCTTCGATGGCATGTTTTTATGCTCAACTCTAATTTTTACAACTTCACGTCGTACACTCAAACCGGAAGTCCCGTGCCTACGCGATCGGTTCCTACGAGTCACATTAGTCCCGTACGAGGTGTTCGTGACTCTTACGGGACCGTTTTGCGATTGTTTTACATTTTCACCCTTCGATGCATGGTATTATCTTTAAGTCTATTTTTTGACAAATTTACGTCGTACACTCAAATCGGGAGCCCTATGACTACGCGGTCGGTTCCTACGAGTCACATTGGTCTCGTACGAGGTGTTTGTGACTATTACAGGACTGTTTTATGGCTGTTTTATGTTTTCACCCTTCGATGGCATGTTTTTAGTCTTAAGTTTATTTATTTACAAATTTACGTCGTACTCTCCAATCAGGAGCCTCGGGACTACGCCATTTGTTCCTACGATTGCTTAAGTATATTTTTTTGTAAATTTATGTCGTACACTGCAACTGAGAGCCTCGGGACTACGTCGTCTGTTCCTACGAGTCACATTAGCCGCAAGCGAGGTGTTCGTGACTCTTACGGGATCGTTTTAAGGCTGTTTTGGGTTTTCAACCTTCGATGGCATGTTTTTATGCTTATGTCTAATTTTTTACAACTTTACACCATACACTCAAACCGAGAGTCCCGTGCCTACGCGATTAGTTCCTACGAGTCACATTGGTCCCGTGCGAGGTGTTCGTGACTCTTACGGGACCGTTTTAAGGTTGTTTTACATTTTCACATTTCGATGGCATGTCTTTATGCTTAAGTTTTTTTTTTGCAATTTTACGTCGTACACTCCAACCGGGAGCCTCGGGACTACGCCGTCTGTTCCTAAGAGTCACATTGGACCCGTGCGAGGTGTTCGTGACTCTTACGGGACCGTTTTAAGGTTGTTTTACATTTTCACCCTTCGATGGGATATTTTTATGCTTAAGTTTATTTTTTTGCAAATTTACGTCGTACACTCCAATCGAGAGCCTCGTGACTACGCGGTCGGTTCTTACGAGTCACATTGGTCCCGTGCGAGGTGTTCGTGACTCTTATGGAACATTTTTGTGTTTGTTTTACATTTTCACCCTTCGATGGCCTATTTTTAAGCTTAAGTCTATTTTTTTGTAAATTGACGTCATACACTCCAATCGGGAGCTCCGTGACTACACGAACGATTCTTACGACTTACATTGGTCCCGTGCAATATGTTCGTAACTCTTATATGACCATTTTAAGGTTGTTTTACGTTGTCACCCTTCGATGGCATGTGTTTATCCTTAAGTCTAATTTTTTACAATTTTACGTCGTACACTCAAATCGGGATCCCCGTGATTAAGCGGTTAATTCCTACAAGTCACATCGGTCTCGTGCGCGATGTTCGTGACTCTTACGGGACCATTTTCTGTGTATTTTACGTTTTCACCCTTCGCTGGCAAGGTTTGAGGCATAAGTCAAACCTTTTGCAAATTTACGTCGTGCAATCGAACCGGGAGCCTCGGGACTACGCCTCCGTTCCTACGAGTCACATTGGTCCCGTGTGAGGTGTTCGTGACTCTTACGGGACTGTTTTGTGACTATTTTACATTTTCACCCATCGAAGCAAGGTTTTATATTTAAGTCAATTTTTTGGCAAATTTACGTCGTACACTCAAACCGGGAGCCCTGTGACTACGCGGTCGGTTCCTACGAGTCACATTGCTCCCGTACGAGGTGTTCGTGACTCTTACGGGACCGTTTTAAGGTTGTTTTACCTTTTCACCCTTCGATGGCATATTTTTATGCTTAAGTTTATTTTTTTGCAAATTTACATCGTACAATGCAACCTGGAGCCTCGGTACTACGCCATCTGTTCCTACGAGTTACATTGGTCCCGTGTGAGGTGTTCATGACTCTTACAGGACCGTTTTAGGGTTGTTTTACATTTTCACACTTCGATGGCATGTTTTTATGTTTAACTCTAATTTTTTACAAGTTTATGTCGTACACTCAAACCGGGAGTCCCGTGCCTACGCGATCGGTTCCTTCGTGTCACATTGGTCCCGTACGAGGTGTTCATGACTCTTACGGGATCGTTTTAAGGGTATTTTACGTTTTCACCCTTCGATGTCATGTTTTTGTGCTTATGTTTATTTTTTTACAAATTTACATCGTACACTCAAACCGGGAGCCTCGGGACTACGTCGTCTGTTCCTACGAGTCACATTGGTCTCGTGTGAGGTGTTCGTGACTCTTACGGGATCGTTTAAAGGCTGTTTTGCATTTTCACCCTTTGATGGCATGTTTTTATGCTTAAGTCTAATGTTTTGCAACTTTATGTCGTACACTCAAACCGGGAGTCCCGTGCCTAGGCGATCAGTTGCTACGAGTCACATTGGTCCCGTACGAGGTGTTCGTGACTATTACGGGACCGTTTTAAGGTTGTTTTACGTTTTCACACTTCGATGGCATGCTTTTATGCCTAAGTTTACTTTTTTTGCAAATTTACGTCGTACACTCCAACCGGGAGCCTCGGGACTACGTCGTCTGTTCCTAGGAGTCACATTGGTCTCATGCAAGGTGTTTGTGACTCTTACGGGACCGTTTTAAGGTTGTTTTACATTTTCACCCTTCGATGGCATGTTTTTATGCTTAGGTCAAATTTTTTACCAATTTACATCGTAAACTCAAACCGGGAGTCCCGTGACTTTGCGATCGGTTCCTACGAGTCACATTGGTCCCGTGCGAGGTGTTCGTGACTTTTACCGGACCATTTTGAGTTTGTTTTAAGTTCTAATCCTTCGATGACATGTTTTTATGCTTTAAGTCTATTTTTAGCAAATTTACGTCGTACACTCAAACCGGGTGCCCCGTGACTACGCGATCGGTTCCTATGAGTCACACTGGTCCCGTGCGAGGTGTTCGTGACTTTTACGCGACCATTTTCTATTTTTTTTACGTTTTCATCCTTCAATTGCAAGTTTTGATTCTTAAGTCTAACCTTTTACAGTTTCATGTCGTACACTCAAACCGGGAGCGTCGTGACTACACGGCCGGTTCCTACGACTTGCATTCATCCCGTGAGAGATGTTCGTGACTCTTACGGGACCGTTTTGGGGTTGTTTTACATTTTCACACTTCGATGCATGGTTTTATGATTAAGTTTATTTTTTTGCCAATTTACGTCGTACACTCAAACCGGGCGCCCCGTGACTACCCGCTCGGTTCCTACGAGTCACATTGGTCCCGTACGAGGTGTTCTTAACTCTTACAATACCGTTTTCAGGTTGTTTTAGGTTTTCACCCTTCGATGGCATTTTTTATGCTTAAGTTTATTTTTTTACAAATTTACGTCGTACACTCCAACCGGGAGCCTCGAGACTACGCCGTCTGTTCCTACTAGTCACATTGATCCCGTGCGAGGTGTTCGTGACTCTTACGGGACATTTCAAGGCTGTTTTATGTTTTCACCCTTCGATGGCATGTTTTTATGCTTAAGTCTAATTTTTTGTAACTTTACGTCGTACACTCAAACCGGGAGTACCGTGCCTACGTGATCGGTTCCTACGAGTCACATTGGTTCCGTACGAGGTGTTCGTGACTCTTACGGGACCGTTTTAAGGTTGTTTTACGTTTTCACCCTTCGATGGCATGTTTTTATGCTTAAGTTTATTTTTTTGCAAATTTACGTCGTAATCTCCAACCGGGAGCCTCCGGACTACGCCATCTATTCCTAAGAGTCACATTGGTCCCGTGCGAGGTGTTCGTGACTCTTACAGGACCATTTTAAGGTTGTATTATGTTTTCACTCTTGGATGGCATGTCTTTATGCTTAAGTTTATTTTTTTATAAATTTACGTCGTACACTCCAACCGGGAGCCACGGGACTACGTCGTTTGTTCCTACGAGTCACATTGGTCCCGTGCGAGGTGTTTGTGACTCTTACGGGACCCTTTTAAGGTTATTTTACGTTTTCACCCTTCGATGGCATGCTTTTATGCTTAAGTCTAATTTTTTGCAAATTTACATCGTAAACTCAATCCGGGAGTTCCGTGACTACGCGGTCGGTTCCTACGAGTTACAGTGGTCCCGTACGAGGTGTTCGTGACTCTTAGGGGACCGTTTTAAGGTTGTTTTACATTTTCACCCTTCGATGGCATGTTTTTACGCTTAAGTTTATTTTTTTGTAAATTTACGTCATACACTCCAACCGGGAGCCTCGGGACTACGCCGTCTGTTCCTACGAGTAACATTGTTCCCCTGCTAGGTGTTTGTGACGCTTACGAGACCGTTTTAATGCTATTTTATGTTTTCACCCTTCGATGACATGTTTTTATGCTCAACTCTAATTTTTACAACTTCACATCGTACACTCAAACCGGGAATCCCGTGCCTACGCGATCGGTTCCTACGACTCACATTAGTCCCGTACGAGGTGCTCGTGACTCTTACGGGACCGTTTTTTGACTGTTTTACATTTTCACCCTTTGATGCATGGTATTATGTTTAAGTCTATTTTTTGACAAATTTACGTCGTACACTCAAATCGGGAGCCCTGTAACTACGCGGTCGGTTCCTACGAGTCACATTGGACCCGTACGAGGTGTTTGTGACTATTACATGACCGTTTTATGGCTGTTTTATATTTTCACCCTTCGATGGCATGTTTTTATCCTTAAGTTTATTTATTTACAAATTTACGTCGTACTCTCCAAACAGGAGCCTCGGGACTACGCCATCTGTTCCTACGATTGCTTAAGTATATTTTTTTATAAATTTATGTCGTACACTGCAACTGAGAGCCTCGGGACTACATCGTCTGTTCCTACGAGTCACATTAGCCCCCTGCTAGGTGTTCGTGACTCTTACCGTTTCGTTTTAAGGCTGTTTTGCGTTTTCAACCTTCGATGGCCTGTTTTTATGCTTATGTCTAATTTTTTACAACTTTACACCATACACTCAAACCGGGAGTCCCGTGCCTACGCGATTAGTTCCTACGAGTCACATTGGTCCCGTGCGAGGTGTTCGTGACTCTTACGGGACCGTTTTAAGTTTGTTTTACATTTTCACCCTTCGATGGCATGTTTTTATGCTTAAGTTTATTTTTTTGCAAATTTACGTCGTACACTCCAACCGAGAGTCTCGTGAGGTCAGTTCCTACGAGTAACATTGGTCCCGTGCGAGGTGTTCGTGACTTTTATGGGACATTTTTGTGTTTATTTTACGTTTTCACCCTTCGATGGCTTGTTTTTATGCTTAAATCTAATTTTTTGTAAATTTGCATCTTACACTCCAACCGGGAGCTCCGTGACGATACGGACGGTTCCTACGAGTTACATTGGTCCCATGTGAGATGTTCGTAACTCTTACATGACCGTTTTAAGGTTGTTTTACGTTTTCACCCTTCGATGGCATGTGTTTATCCTTAAGTCTAATTTTTCACAAATTTATGACGTACACTCAAACCGGGAACCCTGTGACTACGCGATAGATTCCTACAAGTCACATCGGTCTCGTGCGAGGTGTTCAAGACTCTTACGGGACCGTTTCTGTTTGTTTTACATTTTCACCCTTTGATGGCAAGTTTTGATGCTTAAGTCTAATCTTTTGCAAATTTACGTCGTACAATCCAACTGGGAGCCTCGGGACTATGCCTCCGTTCCTACGAGTCACATTGGTCCCGTGCGAGGTGTTCGTGACTCTTACGGGACCGTTTTGTGACTGTTTTAAATTTTCACCCTTCGATACATGGTTTTATGCTTAAGTCTATTTTTTGGCAAATTTACATCGTACACTCAAACCGGGAGCCCTGTGACTACACGGTCGGTTCCTACGAGGCACATTGATCACGTACGAGGTGTTCGTGACTCTTACGGGACCGTTGAACGGCTGGTTTATGTTTTCACCCTACGATGGCATGTTTTTATGCTTAAGTTTATTTTTTTGCAAATTTACGTCTTACACTCCAACCGGGAGCCTCGGGACTACGTCTTCTGTTCCTACGAGTCACATTGGTCCCTTGCGAGGTGTTCGTGACTCTTAGGGGACCGTTTTAGGGCTGTTTTATGTTTTCACACTTCGATGGCATGTTTTTATGCTTAACTCTAATTTTTTGCAACTTTACGTCGTACATTCAAACCGGGAGTCCTGTGCCTACGCGATCGGTTCCTACGAGTCACCTTGGTCCCGTGCGAGGTGTTAGTGACTCTTAAAGGACCGTTTTAAGGTTGTCCTACGTTTTCACCCTTCGATGGCATGTTTTTATGCTTAAGTTTTTTTTTTGCAAATTTACATCGTACACTCCAATCGAGAGCCTCGTGACTACACGGTCGGTTCTTACGAGTCACATTGGTCCCGTGCGAGGTGTTCGTGACTCTTATGGGACACTTTTGTGTTTGGTTTATGTTTTCACCCTTTGATGGCATGTTTTTATGCTTAAGTCTATTTTTTAATAAATTTACGTCATACACTCCAACTGGGAGCTCCGTGACTACACGGACGATTCCTACGACTTACATTGGTCCCGTGCGAGATGTTCGTAACTCTTACATGACCGTTTTAAGGATGTTTTATGTGTTCACCCTTCGATGGCATGTGTCTATCCTTAAGTCTAATGTTTTTACAAATTTACGCCGTACACTCAAACCGGGAGCCCCGTGACTATGTGATCAATTCCTACAAGTCCCATCGGTCTCGTGCGAGGTGTTCGTGACCCTTATAGGACCGTTTTCTATTTCTTTTACGTTTTCACCCTTCGATGGCAAGTTTTGATGGTTAAGTCTAATCTTTGGCAAATTTACATCGTACAATCCAACCGGGAGCCTCGGGACTACGCCTCCATTCCTACGAGTCACATTGGTCTCGTGCGAGGTGTTCGTGACTCTTACGGAACCTTTTTAAGGCTGTTTTGTGTTTTCACCCTTCGATGCATGGTATTATGCTTAAGTCTATTTTTTGGCAAATTTACGGCATACACTCAAACCGGGTGCCTGTGACTACGCGGTCGGTTCCTACGAGTCACATTGGTTCCGTATGAGGTGTTCGTGACTATTACATGACCGTTTTAAGGTTGTTTTACGTTTTCACCCTACGATGGTATGGTTTTATGCTTAAGTCTATTTTTATACAAATTTACGTCGTACACTCCAACCGGGAGCCTCGGGACTACGCCGTCTGTTCCTACGGGTCACATTGGTCCCGTGCGAGGTGTTCGTGACTCTTAGGGGACCGTTTTAGGGCTGTTTTATGTTTTCACACTTCGATGGCATGTTTTTATGCTTAACTCTAATTTTTTACAACCTTACATCGTACACTCAAATCGGGAGTCCCGTGCCTACGCGATCGGTTCCTACGAGTCACATTGGTCCTGTACGAGGTGTTCGTGACTCTTACGGGACCGTTTTACGGGTGTTTTACGTTTTCACCCTTCGATGGCATGTTTTATGCTTAACTTTATTTTTTTGCAAATTTACATTGCACACTCAAACCATGGGCCTCGGGACTACGCCGTCAGTTCATACGAGTCACATTGATCCCGTGCGAGGTGTTCGTGACTCTTACGAGACCGTTTTAAGGCTGTTTTATATTTTCACCCTTCGCTGGCATGTTTTTATGCTTAAGTTTATTTTTCTGCAAATTTACATCGTACACTCCAACCAGGAGCCTCGGGAGTACGCCGTCTATTCCTACGAGTCACATTGGTCCCGTGCGAGGTGTTCGTGACTCTTACGGGACCGTTTTAATGATGTTTTGCGTTTTTACCCTTCGATGGTATGTTTTTATGCTTAAGTCTAATTTTTTGCAACTTTACATCGTACACTCAAACCGGGAGTCCCGTGCCTCCACGATCAGTTCCTACGAGTCACATTGGTCTCGTACGAGGTGTTCGTGACTTTTATTGGACCGTTTTAAGGTTGTTTTACGCTTTTACACTTCGATGACATGTTTTTATGCTGAAATTTATTTTTTTACAAATTTACGTCGCACACTCCAACCGGGAGCCTCGGGACTACGCCTTCTGTTCCTACGAGTCACATTGGTCCCGTGTGAGGTGTTCGTGACTATTACGGGACCGTTTTAAGGCTGTTTTGTGTTTTCACCCTTCGATGGTATGTTTTTATGCTTAAGTCTAATTTTTTGCAAGTTTACATCGTACGCTCAAACCGAAAGTCCCGTGCCCACGCGATCAGTTCCTACGAGTCACATTGGTCCCCTACGAGGTGTTTGTGACTTTTATGCGACCGTTTTAAGGTTGTTTTACGTTTTTATACTTCGATGGCATGTTTTTATGCTTAAGTTTATTTTTTTGTAAATTTACGTCGTATACTCCAACCGAGAGCCTCGGGACTACGCGGGCGATTCCTACGAGTCACATTGGTCCCGTACGAGGTGTTCGTGACTCTTACGGGACCGTTTTAAGGTTGTTTTACCTTTTCACCCTTCGATGGCATGTTTTTTTCCTTAAGTTTATTTTTTGGCAAATTTACGTCGCACACTCCAACCGGATGCCTCGGGACTACGCTGTTTGTTCCTACGAGTCACATTGGTCCCGTGTGAGGTGTTTGTGACTCTTACGAGACCGTTTAAGGGCTGTTTTATGTTTTCACACTTCGATGGCATGTTTTTATGCTTAACTCTAATTTTTTGCAACTTTACGTCGTACACTCAAACCCGGAGTCCCGCGCCTATGCGATCGGTTCCTTCGAGTCACATTGTCCCGTACGAGGTGTTCATGACTCTTACGTGACCGTTTTATGGGTGTTTTACGTTTACACCATTCGATGGCAAGTTTTTATGCTTAAGTTTATTTTTTTACAAATTTACATCGTACACTCAAACCAGGAGCCTCGGGACTACGCCGTTTGTTCCTATAAGTCACATTGGTCCCATGCGAGGTGTTCGTGACTCTTACGGGGCCGTTTTAAGGCTGTTTTATATTTTCACACATCGATGGCTTGTTTTTATGCTTAAGTTTTTTTTTTTGCCAATTTACATCATACACTCCAACCGGGAGCCTCGGGACTACGCCATCAGTTCCTACGAGTCACATTGGTCCCGTGCGAGGTGTTCATGACTCTTACGGGACCGTTTTAAGGCTGTTTTGCGTTTTCACCCTTCGAAGGCATGTTTTTATGCTTAAGTCTAATTTTTTGCTACTTTACATCGTACACTCAAACCGGGAGTCCCGTGCCTACGCTATCAGTTCCTACGAGTAACCTTGGTCCCGTACGGGGTGTTCGTGATTTTTACGGGACCGTTTTAAGGTTGTTTTACGTTTTCACACTTCGATGGCATGTTTTTATGCTTAAGTTTATTTTTTTGCAAATTTACGTCGTACACTCCAACCGGGAGCCTCTGGACTACGCCGTCTGTTCCTACGAGTCACATTGATCCCGTACGAGGTGTTCGTGACTCTTAGGGGACCGTTTTAAGGTTGTTTTACATTTTCACCCTGCGATGGTATGTTTTTATGCTTAAGTCTAATTTTTTGCAACTTTACATCATACACTCAAATCGGTAGTCCCGTGTTGACGCGATCAGTTTCTATGAGTCACATTGGTCCCGTGCGAGGTGTTCGTGACTTTTACGGGACCATTTTTAGTTTGTTTAACGTTTTAATCCTTCGATGACATGCTTTTATGCTTTAAGTCTATTTTTTACAAATTTACGTCGTACACTCAAACCGGGAGCCCCGTGACTACGCGGTCGGTTCCTGCGAGTCACATTGGCCCCGTGCGAGGTGTTCATGACTTTTACGGGACCGTTTTCTATTTGTTTTACGTTTTCTCCCTTCAATGGCAAGTTTTGATGATTAAGTCTAACCTTTTTCAATTTTACGTCGTACACTCAACCCGGGATCCCCGTGACTACACGGTCAGTTCCTACGACTTACATTCATCTCGTGTGAGATGTTCGTGACTCTTACGGGACCGTTTTGTGGTTGTTTTATATTTTCACACTTTGATGCATGGTTTTACGTTTAAGTCTATTTTTTGCAAATTTACGTCCTACACTCAAACCGGTCGCCCCGTGACTACACGCTCAGTTCCTACGAGTCACATTGGTCCCGTACGAGGTGTTCTTAACTCTTACAGGACCGTTTTCAGGTTGTTTTACGTTTTCACCCATCGATGGCATGTTTTTATGCTTAAGTTTATTTTTTTGCAAATTTACATCGTACACTCCAACCGGGAGCCTCGGAACTACGCCGTCTGTTCCTACGGGTCATATTGGTCCCGTGCGAGGTGGTCGTGACTCTTAAGGGACATTTTAAGGATGTTTTATGTTTTCACCCTTCGATGGCATGTTTTTATACTTAAGTCTAATTTTTTGTAACTTTACGTCGTACACTCAAACCAGGAGTCCCGTGCCTATGCGATCGGTTCCTACCAGTCACATTGGTCCCGTGCGAGGTGTTCGTGACTCTTACGGGACCGTTTTAACGTTGTTTTACGTTTTCACCCTTCGATGACATGTTTTTATGCTTAAGTCTAATTTTTTGCAAATTTACGTCCTACACTCAAACCGGGAGTCCCGGGACTACGCGGTCGGTTCCTACGAGCTACAGTGGTCCCGTACGAGGTGTTCGTGACTCTTACGGGACCGTTTTGAGGTTGTTTTACGTTTTCACCCTTCGATGGCATATTTTTATGCTTAAGTATATTTTTTTGCAAATTTACGTCGTACACTCCAACCGGGAGCCTAGGGACTACGCCGTCTGTTCCTACGAGTAACATTGGTCCCGTGCTAGGTGTTTGTGACGCTTACGGAACCGTTTTAAGGCTGTTTTACGTTTTCACCCTTCGATGGCATGTTTTTATGCTCAACTCTAATTTTTTGCAACTTCACGTCGTACACTTAAACCGGGAGTCCCGTGCCTATGCGATCGGTTCCTACGAGTCACATTGGTCCCGTACGAGGTGTTCGTGACTCTTACAGGACCATTTTAAGGTTGTTTTACGTTTTCACCCTTCGATGGCATGTTTTTATGCTTAAGTATAATTTTTTGCAAATTTACATCGTAAACTCAAACCGGGAGTCCAGTGACTACGCGGTCTGTTCCTACGAGCTACAGTGGTCCCGTACGAGGTGTTCGTGACTCTTAGGGGATCGTTTTAAGGTTGATTTACGTTTTCACCCTTCGATGGCATGTTTTTATGCTTAAGTTTATGTTTTTGCAAATTTACGTCGTACACTCCAACCGGGAGCCTAGGGACTACTCCGTCTGTTCCTACGAGTAACATTGGTCCCGTGCTAGGTGTTTGTGACCCTTACGGGACCGTTTTAAGGCTGTTTTACGTTTTCACCCTTCGATGGCATGTTTTTATGCTCAACTCTAATTTTTTGAACCTCCACATCGTACACTCAAACCGGGAGTCCCGTGCCTATGCGATCGGTTCCTAGGAGTCACATTGGTCCCGTACGAGGTGTTCGTAACTCTTACGGGACCGTTTTAAGGTTGTTTTACGTTTTCACCCTTCGATGGCATGTTTTTATGCTAAAGTTTTTTTTTTGCAAATTTATGTCGTACACTCCAACCGGGAGCCTCGGGACTACGGCGTCTGTTCCTATGAGTGCTTAAGTATATTTTTTTGTAAATTTATGTCGTACACTGCAACCGAGAGCCTCGGGACTACGTCGTCTGTTCCTACAAGTCACATTATCTCCGTACGAGGTGTTCGTGACTCTTACGGGATCGTTTTAAGGCTGTTTTGCATTTTCAACCTTCGATGGCATGTTTTTATGCTTATGTCTAATTTTTTCCAACTTTAGGTCGTACATTCAAACCGAAAGTCCTGTGCCTACGCGATCGGTTCCTACGAGTCACATTGGTCCCGTGCGAGGTGTTCGTGACTCTTACGGGACCGTTTTAAGGTTGTTCTACGTTTTTACCCTTCGATGGCATGTTTTTTTGCTTAAGTTTATTTTTTTGCAAATTTATGTCGAACACTCCAACCGAGAGCCTCATGACTACACGGTCGGTTCCTACGTGTAACGTTGGTCCCGTGCGAGGTGTTTGTGACTCTTATGGGACATTTTTGTGTTTGTTTTACGTTTTCACCCTTCGATGGCATGCTTTTATGCTTAAGGATATTTTTTTGTAAATTCACGTCATACACTCCAACCGGGAGCTCCGTGACTACACGGACGGTTCCTACGACTTACATTGGTCCCATGCGAGATGTTCGTAACTCTTACATGATCGTTTTAAGTCTGTTTTACATTTTCACCATCCGATGGCATGTGTTTATCCTTAGTCTATTTTTTTTGCAAATTTACGTCGTACACTCAAACCGGGAGCCCGTGACTACGCGATCGATTCCTACAAGTCACATCGGTCTCGTTCGAGGTGTTCGTGACTCTTACGGAATAGTTTTCTGTTTCTTTTACGTTTTCACCCATCGATGGCAAGTTTTGATGCTTAAGTCTAACCTTTTGACAATTTACATCGTACAATCTAACCGGGAGCCTCAGGACTATGCCTCCATTCCTACGAGTCACATTGGTCCCGTGCGAGGTGTTCGTGACTATTACGGGACCGTTTTGTGACTGTTTTACATTTTTACCCTTCGATCCATGGTTTTATGTTTAAGTCTATTTTTTGGCATATTTACGTCGTACACTCAAGCCGGGAGCCCTGTGACTACGCGGTCGGTTCTTATGAGTCACATTGGTCCCGTACGAGGTGTTCGTGACTTTTACGGGACCGTTTTAAGGCTATTTTACGTTTTCACCCTTCGATGGCATGTTTTTATGCTTAAGTTTATTTTTTTGCAAATTTTCGTTGTACACTTTAACCGGGAGCCTCGGGACTATGCCGTTTGTTCCTATGAGTCACATTGGTCCCGTGCGAGGTGTTCGTGACCCTTAGGGTACCGTTTTAGGATTGTTTTATGTTTTCACACTTCGATGGCATGTTTTTATGCTTAACTCTAATTTTTTGCAACTTTACGCCGTACACTCAAATCGGGAGTGCCGTGCCTACACGATCGATTCCTAGGAGTCACATTGGTCTCGTACGAGGTGTTCGTGACTCTTACGGGACCGTTTTACGGGTGTTTTACGTTTTCACCCTTCGATGGCATGTTTTTATGCTTAAGTTTAGTTTTTTGCAAATTTACGTTGTACACTCCAACCGGGAGCCTCGGGACTACGCCGTCTGTTCTTACGAGTCACATTGGTCCCGTGCGAGGTGTTCGTGACTCTTAGGGGACCGTTTTAGGGCTGTTTTATATTTTCACACTTCGATGGCATGTTTTTATGCTTAACTCTATTTTTTTGCAACTTTACATCGTACACTCAAACCGGGAGCCCCGTGCCTACGCGATCAGTTCCTACGAGTCACATTGGTCTCGTACGAGGTGTTCGTGACTTTTATCGGACCATTTTAAGGTTGTTTTACGTTTTTACACTTCGATGGCATGTTTTTATGCTTAAGTTTATTTTTTTGCAATTTACGTCGTGTACTCCAACCGGGAGCATCGAGACTATGTCGTCTGTTCCTACGAGTCACATTGGTCCCGTGCGAGGTGTTCGTGACTCTTACGGGACCGTTTTAAGGCTGTTTTGCATTTTCACCCTTCGATGGTATGTTTTTATGCTTAAGTCTAATTTTTTGCAACTTTACATCGTACACTCAAACTGGGAGTCCGGTGCCTACGCGATCAGTTCCTACGAATCACGTTGGTCCCGTACAAGGTGTTCGTGAATTTTATGCGACCGTTTTAAAGTTGTTTTGCGTTTTTACACATCGATTGACATGTTTTTATGCTTAAGTTTATTTTTTTGCAAATTTACGTCGTACACTCCAACCGGGAGTCTCGGGCCTACGCCGTTTGTTCCTACCAATCAGATTCATCTCGTGCGAGGTGTTCATGACTCTTACGGGACCATTTAAGGGCTATTTTACGTTTTCACACGTCGATGGCATGTTTTTGTGCTTAACTCAAATTTTTTGCAACTTTACGTCGTACACTCAAACCGGGAGTCTCGTGCCTATGCGATCGGTTCCTATGAGTCACATTGGTCCCGTACAAGGTGTTCGTGACTCTTACGGGGCCGTTTTAAGGTTGTTTTATATTTTCACCCTTCGATGGCATGTTTTTATGCTTAAGTTTATTTTTTTGCAAATTTACGCCGTACACTTCAACTGGGAGCCTCGGGACTACGCCGTCTGTTCCTACGAGTCACATTGGTCCTGTGCGAGGTGTTCGTAACTCTTACGGGACATTTTTAAGATTGTTTTATGTTTTAACCCTTGGATGGCATGCTTTTATGCTTAAGTTTATTTTTTTTACAAATTTAAGTCATACGCTCCAATCGGGAGCCTCGGGACTACGTCGTTTGTTCCTATGAGTCACATTGGTCCCGTACGAGGTGTTCGTGACTCTTACGGGACCGTTTTAAGGCTATTTTACGTTTTCACCCTTCGATGGCATGTTTTTATGCTTAAGTTTATTTTTTTGCAAATTTACATCGTACACTCAAATCGGGAGCCTCGGGACTACGTCGTTTGTTCCTACGAGTCACATTGGTCCCGTGCGAGGTGTTCGTGACTCTTACGGGACCGTTTTGGGTTTATTTTATGTTTTAACCCTTTGATGTCATGTTTTTATGCTTTAAGTCTATTTTTTGTCAATTTACGTCGTACACTCAAACTAGTTGCCCCGTGACAACGCGATCAGTTCCTACGAGTCACATTGGTTCCGTGCGAGGTGTTCGTGACTTCTACCGGACCGTTTTCTCTTTGTTTTATGTTTTCACCCTTCAATGGCAAGTTTTGATGCTTGAGTCTAACATTTTACAATTGTATGTCATAAACTCAAATCGGGAGCGCCGTGACTACACACACAGCCAGTTCCTACGACTTACATTCATCCCGTGTGAGATGTTCGTGACTCTTACGTGACCGTTTTGTGCCTGTTTTACATTTTCACACTTCGATGCATGGTTTTATGTTTAAGTCTATTTTTTTGCAAATTTACGTTGTGCACTCAAAACGGGCGCCCCGTGACTACGCGGTCGGTTCCTACAAGTCACATTGGTCCCGTACGAGGTGTTCTTGGCTCTTACGGGACCGTTTTAAGGTTGTTTTACGTTTTCACCCTCCGATGGCATGTTTTTATGCTTAAGTTTATTTTTTTGCAAATTTACGTCGTACACTCCAACCGGGATCCTCAGGACTACGCCGTCTGTTCCTACGAGTAACATTGGTCCCGTGCGAGGTGTTTGTGACGCTTACGGGACCGTTTTAAGGCTGTTTTATGTTTTCACCATTTGATGGCATGTTTTTATGCTCAACTCCAATTTGTTGCAATTTCACATCATACACTCAAACCGGGAGTCCCGTGCCTACGCGATCGGTTCCTACGAGTCATATTGGTCCCGTACGAGGTGTTCGTGACTCTTACGGGACCGTTTTAAGGTTGTTTTACGTTCTCACCCTTCGATGGCATGTTTTTACGCTTAAGTTTATTTTTTTGCAAATTTACGTCGTACACTCCAACCGGGAGCCTCGGAACTACGCCGTCTGTTCCTACGAGTGCTTAAGTTTATTTTTTTGCAAATTAACGTCGTACACTGCAATCGGGAGCCTCGAAACTACGCATTTTGTTCCTACGTGCCAGATTGGTCTCGTATGAGGTGTTCGTGACTTTTATGCGGCCGTTTTAAGGTTTTTTTACGTTTTGACACTTCGATGGCATGTTTTTATGCTTAAGTTTATTTTTTTACAAATTTACGTCGTACACTCCAATCGGGAGCCTCAGGACTACTGCGTTTGTTGCTACTAGTCACATTGGTCCCGTGCGAGGTGTTCGTGACTCTTACGGGACCGTTTTAAGGCTGTTTTACGTTTTCACCCTTCGATTGCATGTTTTGATGCTTAAGTCTATTTTTTTTGTAAATTTACATCGTAAACTCAAACCGCGAGTCCCGTGACTATGCGGTCGGTTCCTACGAGCTACAGTGGTCCCGTACAAGGTGTTCGTGACTCTTAGGGGACCGTTTTAAGGTTGTTTTACGTTTTCACCCTTCGATGGCATGTTTTTATGCTTGAGTTTGTTTTTTTGGAAATTTACGTCGTACACTCCAACCGGGAGCCTAGGGACTACGCCGTCTGTTCCTACGAGTCACATTGGTCCCGTGTGAGGTGTTCGTCACTCTTACGGGACCATTTTAAGGCTATTTTACGTTTTCACCCTTCGATGGCATGTTTTTATGCACAACTCCAATCGGGAGCTCCATGACTACACGGTCGATTCCTACGACTTACATCGGTCCCGTGTGAGATGTTCGTAACTCTTACATGACCGTTTTCAGGCTGTTTTATGTTTTCACCCTTCGATGGCATGTGTTTATCCGTAAGTCTAATTTTTTGCAAATTTACGTCGTACACTCAAACCAGGATCCCCGTGACTACGCGGTCGATTCATACAAGTCACATCGGTCTCGTGCCAGGTGTTCGTGACTCTTACGGAACCGTTTTCTATTTGTTTTACGTTTTTACCCTTCGATGGCTAGTTTTGAAGCTTAAGTCTAACCTTTTGCAAATTTACGTCGTACAATCCAACCGGGAGCCTCGTGACTATGCCTCCGTTCCTACGAGTCACATTAGTCCCGTGCAAGGTGTTCGTGACTCTTACGGGACCTGTTTGTAACTGTTTTACATTTTCACCCTTCGATGCACGATTTTTTGTTTAAGTCTATTTTTTGGTAAATTTACGTCGTACACTCAAACCGGGAGCCCTATGACTACGCGGTCGGTTCCTACGAGTCACATTGGTCCCGTACGAGGTGTTCCTGACTCTTACGGGACCGTTTTAAGGCTGTTTTATATTTTCACCCTTCGATGGCATGTTTTTATGCTTAAGTTTATTTTTTTGCAAATTTGCATCGTACACTCCAACCTGGAGCCTCAGGACTACGCCATCTGTACTTACGAGTCACAATGGTCCTGTGCTAGGTGTTCGTGACTCTTACGGGACCGTTTTAGGGCTGTTTTACATTTTCACACTTCGATGGCATGTTTTTACTCTTCACACTATTTTTTTTCAACTTTACGTCGTACACTCAAACCGGGAGTCCCGTGCCTATGCGATCGGTTCCTACGAGTCACATTGGTCCCGTACGAGGTGTTCTTTACTCGTACGGGAACGTTTTAAGGGTGTTTTACATTTTCACCCTTCGATGGCATGTTTTTATCCTTAAGTTTATGTTTGTGCAAATTTACATCGTACACTCAAATCGGGAGCCTCGGGACTACGCCGTCTATTCCTACTAGTCACATTGGTCCCGTGCGAGGTGTCCATGACTCTTACGGGACCGTTTTAATGTTGTTTTATGTTTTCACACTTCGGTGGCATGCTTTTATGCTTAAGTTTATTTTTTTGCAAATTTACGTCGTACACTCCAACCGGGAGCTTCGGAACTACGACGTCTGTCCCTACGAGTCGCATTGGTCCCGTGCGAGGTGTTCGTGACTCTTACGGAACCTTTTAAAGGTTGTTTAACGTTTTCACCCTTCGATGGCATGTTTTTATGCTTAAGTCTAATTTTTACAAATTTACATCGTAAACTCAAATCGGGAGTCCCGTGACTATGCGGTCGGTTCCTACGAGTCACATTGGTCCCGTGCGAGGTGTTCGTGACTTTTACGGGACCATTTTGGGTTTGTTTTACGTTTTAACCCTTCGATGACATGTTTATATGCTTTAAGTCTATTTTTTACAAATTTACATCGTACACTCAAATCGGGATCCCCATGACTACGCGGTCGGTTCCTACGAGTCACGTTGGTCCCGTGTGAGGTGTTCGTGACTTTTACGGGACCATTTTCTCTTTGTTTTACGTTTTCACCCTTCGATGGCAAGTTTTGATGCTTAAGTGCCGTGACTACACGGTCGGTTCCTACGAGTTACATTCATCCCGTGTGAGTTGTTCGTGACTCTTGCGGGATCCTTTTGTGGCGGTTTTACATTTTCACACTTCGATGCATGGTTTTATGTTTAAGTCTATTTTTTTACAAATTTACGTCGTACACTCAAACCGGGAGCCCCGTGACTACGCAGTCGGTTCCTACGAATCACATTAATCCGTACGAGGTGTTCTTGACTCTTATGGTACCGTTTTAAGGTTGTTTTACATTTTCACCTTTCGATGGTATGTTTTTATGCTTAAGTCTAATTTTTGGCAACTTTACATTAGTACACTCAAACCGGGAGTCCCGTGCCTACGCAATTAGTTCCTACGAGTCACATTGGTCCCATACGAGGTGTTCGTGACTTTTATGGGACCGTTTTAAGGTTGTTTTACGTTTTTACACTTCGATGGCATGTTTTTATGCTCAAGTTTATTTTTTTGCAAATTTACGTCGTACACTCCAACTGGGAGCCTCGGGACTACGTCGTCTGTTCCTAGGAGTCACATTGGTCCCGTGCGAGGTGTTCGTGACTCTTACGGGACCGTTTTAAGGCTGTTTTACATTTTCACCCTTCGATGGCATGTTTTTATGCTTAACTCTAATTTTTTGCAACTTTACGTCGTACACTCAAACCGGGAGTCCCGTGCCTATGCGATCGGTTCCTACGAGTCACATTGGTCCCGTACGAGGTGTTCGTGACTCTTACGGGACCGTTTTAAGGTTGTTTTATGTTTTCACACTTCGATGGCATATTTTTATGCTTAAGTTTATTTTTTTGCAAATTTACGTCGTACACTCCAACAGGGAGCCTCGGGACTACGCCGTCTATTCCTACGAGTCACATTGGTCCTGTGCGAGGTGTTCGTAACTCTTACGGGACCGTTTGAAGGTTGTTTTATGTTTTCACTCGTGGATGGCATGTTTTTATGCTTAAGTTTATTTTTTTACAAATTTACGTCGTACACTCCAATCGGGAGCCTCGGGACTACGTCGTTTGTTCCTATGAGTCACATTGGTCCCGTGAGAGGTGTTCGTGACTCTAACGGAACCGTTTCAAGGCTTTTTTATGTTTTCACCCTTCGATGGCATGTTTTTATGCTTAAGTCTATGTTTTTGCAAATTTATATCGTAAACTGAAATCCAGAGTCCCGTGACTACGCGATCGGTTCCCACAAGTCACATTAGTCCCATGCGAGGTGTTTGTGACTCTTACGGGACCGTTTTGGGTTTATTTTATGTTTTAACCCTTTTATGTCATGTTTTTATGTTTTAAGTCTATTTTTTGTAAATTTACGTCGTACACTCAAACTGGTAGCCCCGTGACTACGCGGTCGATTCCTATGAGTCACATTGGTTCCGTGTGAGGTGTTCGTGAGATTTACGGGACCGTTTTCTCTTTGTTTTATGTTTTCACCCTTCAATGGCAAGTTTTGATGCTTAAGTCTAAGCTTTTGCAATTTTATGTCGTACACTCAAACCTGGAGCGCCGCGACTAAACGGCCGGTTCCTACGACTTAAAATCATCCCGTGTGAGATGTTCGTGACTCTTACGGGACCGTTTTGTGGCTGTTTTACATTTTCACAATTCGATGCAAGGCTTTATGTTTAAGTATATTTTTTTGCAAATTTACGTCGAACACTCCAACCGGGAATCTCGGAACTACGCCGTCTGTTCCTACGAGTTCTTAAGTTTATTTTTTTGTAAATTTACGTCGTACATTACAACCGAGAGCCTCGGGACTACGCCGTCTGTTCCTACGAGTCACATTGGCCCTGTATGAGGTGCTCGTGACTCTTACGGGATCATTTTAAGGCTGTTTTGCGTTTTCACCCTTCGATGGCATGTTTTTAAGCTTATGTCCAATTTTTTGCAACCTTACGTCGTACACCCAAACCAGGAGTCCCGTGCCTACGCGATCGGTTCCTACGAGTCACATTGGTCCCGTGCGATGTGTTTGTGACTCTTACGGCACCGTTTTAAGGTTGTTCTACGTTTTCACCCTTTGATGGCATGTTTTTATGGTTAAGTTTATTTTTTTGCAAATTTACACCGTACACTCCAACTGAGAGCCTTGTGACTACACGATCGGTTCCTACGAGTCACATTCGTCCCGTGCGAGGTGTTCGTGACTCTTATGGGACATTTTTGTGTTTGTTTTACGTTTTCACCCTTCGATGGCATTTTTTTATGATTAAGTCTAATTTTTTGTAAATTTATGTCATACACTCCAATCGGGAGCTCCGTGACTACCCGGATGGTTCCTACGACTTACATCGGTCCCGTGCGAGATGTTCATCACTCTTACATGACCGTTTTAAGGTTGTTTTACATTTTCACCCTTCGATGGCATGTGTTTATCCTTAAGTCTAATTTTTTGCAAATTTACGTCGTACACTCAAATCGAGATCCCCGTGACTACGCGATCGATTCCTACAAGTCACATCGGTCTCGTACGAGGTGTTCGTGACTCTTACGGAACCGTTTTCTGTTTGTTTTACGTTTTTACCCTTCGATGGCTAGTTTTGAAGCTTAAGTCCAACCTTTTGCAAATTTACGTCGTACAATCCAACCGGGAGTCTCGGGACTATGCCTCCGTTACTACGAGTCACATTAGTCCCGTGCGAGGTGTTCGTGACTTTTATGGGACCGTTTTGTGACTGTTTTACATTTTCACCCTTCGATGCACGATTTTATGTTTAATTCAATTTTTTGGCAAATTTACGTCGTACACTCAAACTGGAGCCCTGTGACTACGCGGTCGGTTCCTACGAGTCACATTGCTCCCGTACGAGGTTTTCGTGACTCTTACGGGACCGTTTTAAGGCTTTTTTATGTTTTCACCCGTCGATGGCATGTTTTTATGCTTAAGTTTATTTTTTTACAAATTTGCGTCTTACACTCCAACTTGGAGCCTCGGGACTACGCCGTCCGTTCCTACGAGTTACATTGGTCCCGTGCGAGGTGTTCGTGACTCTTACGGGACCGTTTTAATGATGTTTTGCGTTTTTACCCTTCGATGGTATGTTTTTATGCTTAAGTCTAATTTTTTGCAACTTTACATCGTACACTCAAACCGGGAGTCCCGTGCCTCCACGATCTGTTCCTACGAGTCACATTGGTCTCGTACGAGGTGTTCGTGACTTTTATTGGACCGTTTTAAGGTTGTTTTACGCTTTTACACTTCGATGACATGTTTTTATGCTGAAGCTTATTTTTTTTAAAATTTACGTCGTACACTCCAACCGGGAGCCTCGGGACTACGCCTTCTGTTCCTACGAGTCACATTGGACCCGTGTGAGGTGTTCGTGACTACTACGGGACCGTTTTAAGGCTGTTTTGTGTTTTCACCCTTCGATGGTAGGTTTTTATGCTTAAGTCTAATTTTTTGCAAGTTTACATCGTACGCTCAAACCGGAAGTCCCGTGCCCATGCGATCAGTCCTACGAGTCACATTGGTCCCCTACGAGGTGTTCGTGACTTTTATGCGACCGTTTTAAGGTTGTTTTACGTTTTTATACTTCGATGGCATGTTTTTATGCTTAAGTTTATTTTTTTATAAATTTACATCGTATACTCCTACCGGGAGCCTCGGGAATACGCGGGCGATTCCTACGAGTCACATTGGTCCCGTACGAGGTGTTCGTGACTCTTACGGGACCGTTTTAAGGCTGTTTTACCTTTTCACCCTTCGATGGCATGTTTTTATCCTTAAGTTTATTTTTTCGCGCACACTCCAACCGGATGGGTCGGGACTACGCTGTCTGTTCCTACGAGTCACATTGGTCCCGTGTGAGGTGTTTGTGACTCTTACGAGACCGTTTTAGGGCTGTTTTACGTTTTCACACTTCGATGGCATGTTTTTATGCTTAACTCTAATTTTTTGCAACTTTACGTCGTACACTCAAAACGGGAGTCCCGTGCCTATGCGATCGGTTCCTTCGAGTCACATTGGTCCCGTACGAGGTGTTCATGACTCTTACGTGACCGTTTTAAGGGTGTTTTATGTTTACACCATTCGATGGCAAGTTTTTATGCTTAAGTTTATTTTTTTACAAATTTACATCGTACACTCAAACCGGGAGCCTCGGGACTACGCCGTCTGTTCCTATAAGTCACATTGGTCCCATGCGAGGTGTTCGTGACTCTTACGGGACCGTTTTAAGGCTGTTTTACATTTTCACACATCGATGGCATGTTTTTATGCTTAAGTTTTTTTTTTGCAAATTTACATCATACACTCCAACCGGGAGCCTCGGGACTACGCCATCACTTCCTACGAGTCAAATTGGTCCCGTGCGAGGTGTTCGTGACTCTTACGGGACCGTTTTAAGGCTGTTTTGCATTTTCATCCTTCGATGGCATGTTTTTATGCTTAAGTCTAATTTTTTGCTACTTTACATCATACACTCTAACCGGGAGTCCCGTGCCTACGCGATCAGTTCCTACAAGTAACATTGGTCTCGTACGAGGTGTTCGTGACTTTTACGGGACCGTTTTTAGGTTGTTTTACGTTTTCACACTTCGATGGCATGTTTTTATGCTTAAGTTTATTTTTTTGCAAATTTACGTCGTACACTCCAACCGGGAGCCTCTGGACTACGCCGTCTGTTCCTACGAGTCACATTGATCCCGTACGAGGTGTTCGTGACTCTTAGGGGACCGTTTTAAGGTTGTTTTACATTTTCACCCTGCGATGGTATGTTTTTATGCTTAAGTCTAATTTTTTGCAACTTTACATCCTACACTCAAATCGGTAGTCCCGTGTTGACGCGATCAGTTTCTATGAGTCACATTGGTCCCGTGCGAGGTGTTCGTGACTTTTACGGGACCATTTTTAGTTTGTTTAACGTTTTAATCCTTCGATGACATGCTTTTATGCTTTAAGTCTATTTTTTACAAATTTACGTCGTACACTCAAACCGGGAGCCCCGTGACTACGCGGTCGGTTCCTGCGAGTCACATTGGCCCCGTGCGAGGTGTTCATGACTTTTAGGGGACCGTTTTCTATTTGTTTTACGTTTTCTCCCTTCAATGGCAACTTTTGATGATTAAGTCTAACCTTTTTCAATTTTACGTCGTACACTCAACCCGGGATCCCCGTGACTACACGGTCGGTTCCTACGACTTACATTCATCTCGTGTGAGATCTTCGTGACTCTTACGGGACCGTTTTGTGGTTGTTTTATATTTTCACACTTTGATGCATGGTTTTATGTTTAAGTCTATTTTTTGCAAATTTACGTCCTACACTCAAACCGGTCGCCCCGTGACTACACGCTCAGTTCCTACGAGTCACATTGGTCCCGTACGAGGTGTTCTTAACTCTTACAGGACCGTTTTCAGGTTGTTTTACGTTTTCACCCATCGATGGCATGTTTTTATGCTTAAGTTTATTTTTTGCAAATTTACATCGTACACTCCAACCGGGAGCCTCGGGACTACGCCGTCTATTCCTACGGGTCACATTGGTCCCGTGCGAGGTGTTCGTGACTCTTAAGGGACATTTTAAGGATGTTTCATGTTTTCACCCTTCGATGGCATGTTTTTATACTTAAGTCTAATTTTTTGTAACTTTACGTCGTACAGTCAAACCAGGAGTCCCGTGCCTATGCGATCGGTTCCTACCAGTCACATTGGTCCCGTGCGAGGTGTTCGTGACTCTTACGGGACCGTTTTAAGGTTGTTTTACGTTTTCACCCTTCGATGACATGTTTTTATGCTTAAGTCTATTTTTTTTGCAAATTTACGTCCTACACTCAAACCGGGAGTCCCGAGACTACGCGGTCGGTTCCTACGATCTACAGTGGTCCCGTACGAGGTGTTCGTGACTCTTACGGGACAGTTTTAAGGTTGTTTTACGTTTTCACCCTTCGATGGCATATTTTTATGCTTAAGTATATTTTTTTACAAATTTACGTCGTACACTCCAGCCGGGAGCCTAGGGATTACGCCGTCTGTTCCTACGAGTAACATTGGTCCCGTGCTAGGTGTTTGTGACGCTTACGGAACCGTTTTAAGGCTGTTTTACGTTTTCACCCTTCGATGGCATGTTTTTATGCTCAACTCTAAGTTTTTGCAACTTCACATCGTACACTCAAATCGGGAGTCCCGTGCCTATGCGATCGGTTCCTAGGAGTCACATTGGTCCCGTACGAGGTGTTCTAACTCTTACAGGACCGTTTTAAGGTTGTTTTACGTTTTCACCCTTCGATGGCATGTTTTTATGCTAAAGTTTTTTTTTTTGCAAATTTACGTCGTACACTCCAACCGGGAGCCTCGAGACTACGGCGTCTGTTCCTACGAGTGCTTAAGTATATTTTTTTGTAAATTTATGTCGTACACTGACCCCGACAGCCTCGGGACTATGTCGTCTGTTCCTACAAGTCACATTATCCCCGTACGAGGTGTTCGTGACTCTTACGGGATCGTTTTAAGGTTGTTTTGCATTTTCAACCTTCGATGGCATGTTTTTATGTTTATGTCTAATTTTTTCCAACTTTACGTCGTACATTCAAACCGAAAGTCCTGTGCCTACGCGATCGGTTCCTACGAGTCACATTGGTCCCGTACGAGGTGTTCGTGACTCTTACGGGACCGTTTTAAGGTTGTTCTACGCTTTTACTCTTCGATGGCATGTTTTTTTTCTTAAGTTTATTTTTTTACAATTTTATGTCGAACACTCCAACCGAGAGCCTCGTGACTACACGGTCGGTTCCTACGAGTAACGTTGGTCCCGTGCGAGGTGTTCGTGACTCTTATGGGACATTTTTGTGTTTGTTTTACGTTTTCACCCTTCGATGGCATGCTTTTATGCTTACGGCTAATTTTTTGTAAATTCATGTCATACACTCCAACCGGGAGCTCCGTGACTACACGGACGGTTCCTACGACTTACATTGGTCCCATGCGAGATGTTCGTAACTCTTACATGATCGTTTTAAGTCTGTTTTATGTTTTCACCATTCGATGGCATGTGTTTATCCTTAAGTCTAATTTTTTGCAAATTTATGTCGTACACTCAAACCGGGAGCTCCGTGACTACGCGAAAGATTCCTATAAGTCACATCGGTCTCGTTCGAGGTGTTCGTGACTCTTACGGAACAGTTTTCTGTTTCTTTTACGTTTTCACCCATCGATGGCAAGTTTTGATGCTTAAGTCTAACCTTTTGACAATTTACATCGTACAATCTAACCGGGAGCCTCAGGACTACGCCTCCATTCCTACGAGTCACATTGGTCCCGTGCAAGGTGTTCGTGACTATTACGGGACCGTTTTGTGACTGTTTTACATTTTCACCCTTCGATCCATGGTTTTATGTTTAAGTCTATTTTTTGGCAAATTTACGTCGTACACTCAAACCGGGAGCCCTGTGACTACGCGGTCGGTTCTTATGAGTCACATTGGTCCCGTACGAGGTGTTCGTGACTTTTACGGGACCGTTTTAAGGCTATTTTACGTTTTCACCCTTCGATGGCATGTTTTTATGCGTAAGTTTATTTTTTTGCAAATTTTCGTTGTACACTTTAACTGGGAGCCTCGGGACTATGCCGTTTGTTCCTACGAGTCACATTGGTCCCGTGTGAGGTGTTCGTGACCCTTAGGGTACCGTTTTAGGATTGTTTTACGTTTTCACACTTCGATGGCATGTTTTTATGCTTAACTCTAATTTTTTGCAACTTTACGCCGTACACTCAAACCGGGAGTGCCGTGCCTACACGATCTATTCCTACGAGTCACATTGGTCTCGTACGAGGTGTTCGTGACTCTTACGGGACCGTTTTACAGGTGTTTTACGTTTTCGCCCTTCGATGGCATGTTTTTGTGCTTAAGTTTAGTTTTTTGCAAATTTACGTTGTACACTCCAACCGGGAGCCTCGGGACTACGCCGTCTGTTCTTACGAGTCATATTGGTCCCGTGCGAGGTGTTCGTGACTCTTAGGGGACCGTTTTAGGGCTGTTTTATATTTTCACACTTCGATGGCATGATTTTATGCTTAACTCTATTTTTTTGCAACTTTACATCGTACACTCAAATCGGGAGTCCCGTGCCTACGCGATCAGTTCCTACGAGTCACATTGGTCTCGTACGAGGTGTTAGTGACTTCTATGGGACCATTTTAAGGTTGTTTTACGTTTTTACACTTCGATGGCATGTTTTTATGCTTAAGTTTATGTTTTTGCAATTTACGTCGTGTACTCCAACCGGGAGCATCGGGACTACGCCATTTGTTCCTACGAGTCACATTGGTCCCGTGCGAGGTGTTCGTGACTCCTACGGGACCGTTTTAAGGCTGTTTTGCATTTTCACCCTTCGATGGAATGTTTTTATGCTTAAGTCTAATTTTTTGCAACTTTACACCGTACACTCAAACCGGGAGTCCCGTGCCTACGCGATCAGTTCCTACGAATCACGTTGGTCCCGTACGAGGTGTTCGCGAATTTTATGCAACCATTTTAAGGTTGTTTTGCATTTTTACACATCGATTGGCATGTTTTTATGCTTAAGTTTATTTTTTTGCAAATTTACGTCGTACACTCCAACCGGGAGTCTCGGTCCTACGCCGTCTGTTCCTACGAGTCAGATTCATCCCGTGCGAGGTGTTCATGACTCTTATGGGACCATTTAAGGGCTATTTTCCGTTTTCACACTTCGATGGCATGTTTTTGTGCTTAACTCTAATTGTTTGCAACTTTACGTCGTACACTCAAACCGGGAGTCTCGTGCCTATGCGATCGGTTCCTATGAGTCACATTAGTCCCGTACAAGGTGTTCGTGACTCTTACGGGGCCGTTTTAAGGTTGTTTTACATTTTCACCCTTCGATGGCATGTTTTTATTCTTAAGTTTATTTTTTTTTCAAATTTACGTCGTACACTTCAACTGGGAGCCTCGGGACTACGCCGTCTGTTCCTACGAGTCACATTGGTCCTGTGCGAGGTGTTCGTAACTCTTACGGGACATTTTTAAGGTTGTTTTATGTTTTATTCCTTGGATGGCATGCTTTTATGCTTAAGTTTATTTTTTTTACAAATTTAAGTCATACGCTCCAATCGGGAGCCTCGGGACTACGTCGTTTGTTCCTATGAGTCACATTGGTCCAGTGCGAGGTGTTCGTGACTCTTACGATACCGCTTTAAGGCTATTTTACGTTTTCACCCTTCGATTGCATGTTTTTATGCTCAAGTTTATTTTTTTGCAAATTTACATCGTACACTCAAATCGGGAGCCTCGGGACTATGTCGTTTGTTCCTACAAGTCACATTGGTCTCGTGCGAGGTGTTCGTGACTCTTACGGGACCATTTTGGGTTTATTGTACGTTTTAACCCTTTGATGTCATGTTTTTATGCTTTAAGTCTATTTTTTGCCAATTTACGTCGTACACTCAAACTAGTAGCCCCGTGACTACGCGATCAGTTCCTACGAGTCACATTGGTTCCGTGCGAGGTGTTCATGACTTCTACCGGACCGTTTTCTCTTTGTTTTATGTTTTCACCCTTCAATGGCAAGTTTTGATGCTTGAGTCTAACCTTTTGCAATTTTATGTCCTACACTCAAATCGGGAGCGCCGTGACTACACAGCCAGTTCCTACGACTTACATTCATCCCGTGTGAGATGTTCGTGACTCTTACGTGACCGTTTTGTGGCTGTTTTACATTTTCACACTTCGATGCATGGTTTTATGTTTAAGTCTATTTTTTTGCAAATTTACGTTGTGCACTCAAAACGAGCGTCCCGTGACTACGCGGTCGGTTCCTACGAGTCACATTGGTCCCGTACGAGGTGTTCTTTGCTCTTATGGGACCGTTTTAAGGTTGTTTTACGTTTTCACCCTCCGATGGCATGTTTTTATGCTTAAGTTTATTTTTTTGCAAATTTACGTCGTACACTCCAACCGGGAGCCTCAGGACTACGCCGTCTGTTCCTACGAGTAACATTGGTCCCGTGCGAGGTGTTTGTGACACTTACGGGACCGTTTTAAGGCTATTTTATGTTATCACCAATTGATGGCATGTTTTTATGCTCAACTCTAATTTGTTGCAACTTCAGATCGTACACTCAAACCGGGAGTCCCGTGCCTACGCGATCGGTTCCTACGAGTCACATTGGTCCCGTTCGAGGTGTTCGTGACTCTTACGGGACCGTTTTAAGGTTGTTTCACGTTCTCACCCTTCGATGGCATGTTTTTATTCTTAAGTTTATTGTTTTACAAATTTACGTCGTACACTCCAACCGGGAGCCTCGGAACTACGCCGTCTGTTCCTACGAGTGCTTAAGTTTATTTTTTTGCAAATTAACGACGTACACTGCAATCGGGAGCCTCGAAACTACGCATTCTGTTCCTACGTGTCACATTGGTCTCGTATGAGGTGTTCGTGACTTTTATGCCGCCGTTTTAAGATTTTTTTACGTTTTGACACTTCGATGGCATGTTTTTATGCTTAAGTTTTTTTTTTACAAATTTACGTCGTACACTCCAATCGGGAGCCTCGGTACTACTGCGTTTGTTCCTACTAGTCACATTGGTCCCGTGCGAGGTGTTCGTGACTCTTACGGGACCGTTTTAAGGCTGTTTTACGTTTTCACCCTTCGATGGCATGTTTTGATGCTTAAGTCTAATTTTTTGTAAATTTACATCGTAAACTCAAATCGCGAGTCCCGTGACTATGCGGTCGGTTCCTACGAGCTACAGTGGTCCCGTACAAGGTGTTTGTGACTCTTAGGGGACCGTTTTAAGGTTGTTTTACGTTTTCACCTTTCGATGGCATGTTTTTATGCTTGAGTTTGTTTTTTTGCAAATTTACGTCGTACACTCCAACCGGGAGCCTAGGGACTACGCCGTCTGTTCCTACGAGTCACATTGGTCCCGTGTGAGGTGTTCGTGACTCTTACGGGACCATTTTAAGGCTATTTTACGTTTTCACCCTTCGATGGCATGTTTTTATGCACAACTCCAATCGGGTGCTCCGTGACTACACGGTCGGTTCCTACGACTTACATCGGTCCCGTGTGAGATGTTCGTAACTCTTACATGACCGTTTTCAGGCTGTTTTACGTTTTCACCCTTCGATGGCATGTGTTTATCCTTAAGTCTAATTTTTTGCAAATTTACCACGTACACTCAAACCAGGATCCCCGTGACTACGCGGTCGATTCATACAAGTCACATCGATCTCGTGCCAGGTGTTCGTGACTCTTACGGAACCGTTTTCTATTTGTTTTATGTTTTTACCCTTCGATGGCTAGTTTTGAAGCTTAAGTCTAACCTTTTGCAAATTTACGTCGTACAATCCAACCGGGAGCCTCGTGACTATGCCTCCGTTCCTACGAGTCACATTAGTCCCGTGCAAGGTGTTCGTGACTCTTACGGGACCTGTTTGTAACTGTTTTACATTTTCACCCTTCGATGCACGATTTTTTGTTTAAGTCTATTTTTTGGTAAATTTACGTCGTACACTCAAACCGGGAGCCCTATGACTACGCGGTCGGTTCCTACGAGTCACATTGGTCCCGTACGAGGTGTTCCTGACTCTTATGGGACCGTTTTAAGGCTGTTTTATATTTTCACCCTTCGATGGCATGTTTTTATGCTTAAGTTTATTTTTTTGCAAATTTGCATCGTACACTCCAACCTGGAGCCTCAGGACTACGCCATCTATACTTACGAGTCACAATGGTCCCGTGCTATGTGTTCGTGACTCTTACGGGACCGTTTTAGGGCTGTTTTACATTTTCACACTTGGATGGCATGTTTTTACTCTTCACACTATTTTTTTACAACTTTACGCCGTACACTCAAACCGGGAGTCCCGTGCCTATGCGATCGGTTCCTACGAGTCACATTGGTCCCGTACGAGGTGTTCTTTACTCGTACGTGAACGTTTTAAGGGTGTTTTACATTTTCACCCTTCGATGGCATGTTTTATCCTTAAGTTTATGTTTGTGCAAATTTACATCGTACACTCAAACCGGGAGCCTCGGGACTACGCCGTCTATTCATACTAGTCACATTGGTCCCGTGCGAGGTGTCCATGACTCTTACGGGACCGTTTTAATGTTGTTTTTTGTTTTCACACTTCGATGGCATGCTTTTATGCTTAAGTTTATTTTTTTGCAAATTTACGTCGTACACTCCAACCGGGAGCTTCGGAACTACGATGTCTGTCCCTACGAGTCACATTGGTCCCGTGCGAGGTGTTCGTGACTCTTACGGAACCTTTTTAAGGTTGTTTAACGTTTTCACCCTTCGATGGCATGTTTTTATGCTTAAGTCTAATTTTTACAAATTTACATCGTAAACTCAAATCGGGAGTCCCGTGACTATGCGGTCGGTTCCTACGAGTCACATTGGTCCCGTGCGAGGTGTTCGTGACTTTTACGGGACCATTTTGGGTTTGTTTTACGTTTTAACCCTTCGATGACATGTTTATATGCTTTAAGTCTATTTTTTACAAATTTACGTCGTACACTCAAATCGGGATCCCCATGACTATGCGGTCGGTTCCTACGAGTCACGTTGGTCCCGTGCGAGGTGTTCGTGACTTTTACGGGACCGTTTTCTCTTTGTTTTACGTTTTCACCCTTCGATGGCAAGTTTTGATGCTTAAGTGCCGTGACTACACGGTCGGTTCCTACGACTTACATTCATCCCGTGTGAGTTGTTCGTGACTCTTGCGGGATCCTTTTGTGGCGGTTTTAAATTTTCACACTTCGATGCATGGTTTTATGTTTAAGTCTATTCTTTTACAAATTTACGTCGTACACTCAAACCGGGAGCCCCGTGACTACGCAGTCGGTTCCTACGAATCACATTAGTCCGTACGAGGTGTTCTTGACTCTTATGGTACCGTTTTAAGGTTGTTTTACATTTTCACCCTTCGATGGTATGTTTTTATGCTTAAGTCTAATTTTTGGCAACTTTACATTAGTACACTCAAACCGGGAGTCCCGTGCCTACGCGATCAGTTCCTACGAGTCACATTGGTCCCGCATGAGGTGTTCGTGACTTTTATGGGACCGTTTTAAGGTTGTTTTACGTTTTTACACTTCGATGGCATGTTTTTATGCTCAAGTTTATTTTTTTGCAAATTTACGTCGTACACTCCAACTAGGAGCCTCGGGACTACGTCGTCTGTTCCTACGAGTCACATTGGTCCTGTGCGAGGTGTTCGTGACTCTTACGGGACCGTTTTAAGGCTGTTTTAAATTTTCACCCTTCGATGGCATGTTTTTATGCCTAACTCTAATTTTTTGCAACTTTACGTCGTACACTCAAACCGGGAGTCCCGTGCCTATGCGATCGGTTCCTACGAGTCACATTGGTCCCGTATGAGGTGTTCGTGACTCTTACGGGACCGTTTTAAGGTTGTTTTATGTTTTCACACTTCGATGGCATATTTTTATGCTTAAGTTTATTTTTTTGCAAATTTACGTCGTACACTCCAACAGGGAGCCTCGGGACTACGCCGTCTATTCCTACGAGTCACATTGGTCCTGTGCGAGGTGTTCGTAACTCTTACGGGACCGTTTGAAGGTTGTTTTATGTTTTCACCCGTGGATGGCATGTTTTTATGCTTAAGTTTATTTTTTTACAAATTTACATCGTACACTCCAATCGGGAGCCTCGGGACTACGTCGTTTGTTCCTATGAGTCACATTGGTCCCGTGAGAGGTGTTCGTGACTCTAACGGAACCGTTTTAAGGCTTTTTTACGTTTTCACCCTTCGATGGCATGTTTTTATGCTTAAGTCTATGTTTTTGCCAATTTATATCGTAAACTAAAACCGGGAGTCCCGTGACTACGCGATCGGTTCCCACAAGTCACATTAGTCCCATGCGAGGTGTTTGTGACTCTTACGGGACCGTTTTGGGTTTATTTTATGTTTTAACCCTTTTATGTCATGTTTTTATGTTTTAAGTCTTTTTTTTGCAAATTTACGTCGTACACTCAAACTGGTAGCCCCGTGACTACGCGGTCGATTCCTATGAGTCACAGTGGTTCCGTGTGAGGTGTTCGTGACATTTACGGGACCGTTTTCTCTTTGTTTTATGTTTTCACCCTTCAATGGCAAGTTTTGATGCTTAAGTCTAACCTTTTATAATTTTATGTCGTACACTCAAACCTGGAGCGTCGTGACTAAACGGTCGGTTCCTACGACTTAAATTCATCCCGTGTGAGATGTTCGTGACTCTTACGGGACCGTTTTGTGGCTGTTTTACATTTTCACAATTCGATGCAAGGCTTTATGTTTAAGTATATTTTTTTGCAAATTTACGTCGAACACTCCAACCGGGAATCTCGGAACTACGCCATCTGTTCCTACGAGTTCTTAAGTTTATTTTTTTGTAAATTTACGTCGTACACTACAACCGGGAGCCTCGGGACTACGCCGTCTGTTCCTACGAGTCACATTGGCCCCGTACGAGGTGCTCGTGACTCTTACGGGATCATTTTAAGGCTGTTTTGCGTTTTCACCCTTCGATGGCATGTTTTTAAGCTTATGTCCAATTTTTTGCAACTTTACGTCGTACACTCAAACCGGGAGTCCCGTGCCTACGCGATCGGTTCCTACGAGTCACATTGGTCCCGTGCGAGGTGTTTATGACTCTTACGGGACCGTTTTAAGGTTGTTCCACGTTTTCACCCTTTGATGGCATATTTTTATGGTTAAGTTTATTTTTTTTCAAATTTACATCGTACACTCCAACTGAGAGCCTTGTGACTACACGATCGGTTCCTACGAGTCACATTCGTCCCGTGCGAGGTGTTCGTGACTCTTACGGGACATTTTTGTTTTTGTTTTACGTTTTCACCCTTCGATGGCATGTTTTTATGATTAAGTCTAATTTTTTGTAAATTTATGTCGTACACTCCAATCGGGAGCTCCGTGACTACCCGGATGGTTCCTACGACTTACATCGATCCCGTGCGAGATGTTCGTCACTCTTACATGACCGTTTTAAGGCTGTTTTACATTTTCACCCTTCGATGGCATGTGTTTATCCTTAAGTCTAATTTTTTACAAATTTACGTCGTACACTCAAATCGAGATCCCCGTGACTACGCGGTCGATTCCTACAAGTCACATCGGTCTCGTGCGAGGTGTTCGTGACTCTTACGGAACCGTTTTCTGTTTATTTTACGTTTTTACCCTTCGATGGCTAGTTTTGAAGCTTAAGTCTAACCTTTTGCAAATTTACGTCGTACAATCCAACCGGGAGTCTCGGGACTATGCCTCCGTTCCTACGAGTCACATTAGTCCCGTGCGAGGTGTTCGTGACTTTTACGGGACCGTTTTGTGACTGCTTTACATTTTCACCCTTCGATGCACGATTTTATGTTTAATTCAATTTTTTCGCAAATTTACGTCGTACACTCAAACTGGGAGCCCTGTGACTACGCGGTCGGTTCCTACGAGTCACATTGCTCCCGTACGAGGTTTTCGTGACTCTTACGGGACCGTTTTAAGGCTTTTTTACGTTTTCACCCTTCGATTGCATGTTTTTATGCTTAAGTTTATCTTTTTACAAATTTGCATCTTACACTCCAACTTGGAGCCTCGGGACTACGCCGTCCGTTCCTACGAGTCACATTGGTCCCGTGCGAGCTGTTCGTGACTCTTACGGGACCGTTTTAAAGTTGTTTTACGTTTTCACACTTCGATGGCATGTTTTTATGCTTAACTCTAATTTTTTGCAACTTTACGTCATACACTGAAACCGGGAGTCCCGTGCCAACGCGATCGGTTCCTACTAGTCACATTGGTCCCGTACGAGGTGTTCGTGACTCTTACGGGACCGTTTTAAGGGTATTTTTCATTTTCACCCTTCGATGGCATGTTTTTATGCTTAAGTTTATTTTTTTGCAAATTTACATCGTACACTCAAATCGGGAGCCTCGGGACTACGCCGTGTGTTTCTACGAGTCACATTGGTCCCGTGTGAGGTGTTCGTGACTCTTACGGGACCTATTTAAGGCTGTTTTACATTTTCACCCTTAGATGGCATGTTTTTATGCTGAAGTTTATTTTTTTGCAAATTTACGTCGTACACTCCAATCGGGAGCCTCGGGACTACACCGTCTATTCTTACGAGTAACATTGGTCCCGTGCGAGGTGTTTGTGACGCTTACGGGACCGTTTTAAGGCTGTTTTATGTTTTCACCCTTCGATGGCATGTTTTTATGCTCAACTCTAATTTGTTGCAACTTCACGTCGTACACTCAAACGGGGAGTCCCGTGCCTACGAGTCACATTGGTCCCGTACGAGGTGTTCGTGACTCTTACGAGACCGTTTTAAGGTTGTTTTACGTTCTCACCCTTCGATGGCATGTTTTTATGCTTAAGTTTAGTTTTTTGCAAATTTACGTCGTACACTCCAACCGGGAATCTCGGAACTACGCCGTCTGTTCCTACGAGTGCCTAAGTTTATTTTTTTGTAAATTTACGTCGTACACTGCAACCGAGAGCCTCGGGACTACGCCGTCTGATCCTACGAGTCACATTGGCCCCGTACGAGGTGCTCGTGACTCTTACGGGATCATTTTAAGGCTGTTTTGCGTTTTCATCCTTCGATGGCATGTTTTTAAGCTTAAGTTTATATTTTTGTAAATTTACGTTGTACACTCCAACCGGGAGCATCGGGATTACGCCGTCTGTTCCTACGAGTAACATTGGTCCCGAACGAGGTATTTGTGATGCTTACGGGACCGTTTTAAGATTGTGTTACGTTTTCACCCTTTGATGGCATGTTTTTATGCTTAAGTCTAATTTTTTGTAACTTTACGTCGTACACTCAAACGGGGAGTCCCGTGCCTACGCGATCGGTTCCTACGAGTCACATTGGTCCCGTGCGAGGTGTTCGTGACTCTTACGGGACCATTTTAAGGTTTTTTTACGTTTTCACCCTTCGATGGCATGCTTTTATGCTTAAGTTTATTTTTTTACAAATTTACGTCGTACACTCCAACCGGGAGCCTCGGGACTACGTCGTTTGTTCCTACGAGTCACATTCATCCCGTGCGAGGTGTTCGTGACTCTTACGGGACCATTTTAAGGTTATTTTACGTTTTCAGCCTTCGATGGCTTGCTTTTATGCTTAAGTCTAATTTTTTACAAATTTACATCGTAAACTCAATCCGTGAGTCCCATGCCTACGCGATCGGTTCCTACGAGTCACATTGGTCCCGTGTGAGGTCTTTGTGACTCTTACGGGACCATTTTAAGGTTGTTCTATGTTTTTACCCTTTGATGGCTTGTTTTTATGGTTAAGTTTATTTTTTTTCAAATTTACATCGTACACTCCAACTGAGAGCCTTGTGACTACACGATCGGTTCCTACGAGTCACATTCGTCCCGTGCGAGGTGTTCGTGACTCTTATGGGACATTTTTGTGTTTGTTTTACGTTTTCACCCTTCGATGGCATGTTTTTATGATTAAGTCTATTTTTTTTGTAAATTTATGTCATACACTCCAATCGGGAGCTCCGTGACTACCCGCATGGTTCCTACGACTTACATCGGTCCCGTGCGAGATGTTCGTCACTATTACATGACCATTTTAAGGCTGTTTTACATTTTCACCCTTCGATGGCATGTGTTTATCCTTAAGTCTAATTTTTTACAAATTTACGTCGTACACTCAAATCGAGATCCCCGTGACTACGCGGTCGATTCCTACAAGTCACATCGGTCTCGTGCGAGGTGTTCGTGACTCTTACGGAACCGTTTTCTGTTTGTTTTACGTTTTTACCATTCGATGGCTAGTTTTGAAGCTTAAGTCTAACCTTTTACAAATTTACGTCGTACATTCCAACCGCGAGTCTCGGGACTATGCCTCCGTTCCTACGAGTCACATTAGTCCCGTGCGAGGTGTTCGTCACTTTTACGGGACCGTTTTGTGACTGCCTTACATTTTCACCCTTCGATGCACGATTTTATGTTTAATTAAATTTTTCGGAAAATTTACGTCGTACACTCAAACTGGGAGCCCTGTGACTACCCCGCTTTTTTTTTTTTACTAGTAACATTGGTCCCCTGCTAGGTGTTTGTGACGCTTACGAGACCGTTTTAAGGCTGTTTTATGTTTTCACCCTTCGATGACATGTTTTTATGCTCAACTCTAATTTTTACAACTTCACGTCGTACACTCAAACCGGGAGTCCCGTGCCTACGCGATCGGTTCCTACGACTCACATTAGTCCCGTACGAGGTGTTCGTGACTCTTACGGGACCGTTTTGTGACTGTTTTATATTTTCACCCTTCGATGCATGGTATTATGTTTAAGTCTATTTTTTGATAAATTTACGTCGTACACTCAAATCGGGAGCCCTGTGACTACGCGGTCGGTTCCTACGAGTCACATTGGTCCCGTACGAGGTGTTTGTGACTATTACAGGACCTTTTTATGGCTGTTTTATGTTTTCACCCTTCGATGGCATGTTTTTATGCTTAAGTTTATTTATTTACAAATTTACGTCGTACTCTCCAATCAGGAGCCTCGGGACTACTCCATCTGTTCCTACGATTGCTTAAGTATATTTTTTTGTAAATTTATGTCGTACACTGCAACTGAGAGCCTCGGGACTACATCGTCTGTTCCTACGAGTCACATTAGCCCCCTGCTAGGTGTTCGTGACTCTTACGGGATCGTTTTAAGGTTGTTTTCCGTTTTCAACCTTCGATGGCATGTTTTTATGCTTATGTCTAATTTTTTACAACTTTACACCATACACTCAAATCGGGAGTCCCGTGCCTATGCGATTAGTTCCTACGAGTCACATTGGTCCCGTGCGAGGTGTTTGTGA
Source organism: Sambucus nigra (assembly GCA_949130495.1). Classification (NCBI taxonomy): domain Eukaryota; kingdom Viridiplantae; phylum Streptophyta; class Magnoliopsida; order Dipsacales; family Adoxaceae; genus Sambucus; species Sambucus nigra. The sequence goes on from OX422221.1 coordinate 51,358,546, forward strand.
CTCTTACGGGACCGTTTTAAGGTTGTTTTACATTTTCATCCTTCGATGGCATGTTTTTATGCTTAAGTTTATTTTTTTGCAAATTTACGTCGTACACTCCAACCGAGAGTCTCGTGACTACACGGTCGGTTCCTACAAGTAACATTGGTCCCGTGCGAGGTGTTCGTGACTCTTATGGGACATTTTTGTGTTTATTTTACGTTTTCACCCTTCGATGGCTTATTTTTATGCTTAAGTCTAATTTTTTGTAAATTTGCGTCTTACACTCCAACCGGGAGCTCCGTGACGATACGGACGGTTCCTACGAGTTACATTGGTCCCATGTGAGATGTTCGTACTCTTACATGACCGTTTTAACGTTGTTTTACGTTTTCACCCTTCGATGGCATGTGTTTATCCTTAAGTCTAATTTATCACAAATTTACGACGTACACTCAAACCGGGAACCTTGTGACTACGCGATCGATTCCTACAAGTCACATCGGTGTCGTGCGAGGTGTTCAAGACTCTTACGGGACCGTTTCTGTTTGTTTTATGTTTACACCCTTTGATGGCAAGTTTTGATGCTTAAGTCTAATCTTTTGCAAATTTACGTCGTACAATCCAACCGTGAGCCTCGGGACTACGCCTCCGTTCCTACGAGTCACAATGGTCCCGTGCGAGGTGTTCGTGACTCTTACGGGACCGTTTTGTAACTGTTTTAAATTTTCACCCTTCGATGCATGGTTTTATGCTTAAGTCTATTTTTGGCAAATTTACATCGTACACTCAAACCGGGAGCCCTGTGACTACACGGTCGGTTCCTACGAGTCACATTGATCACGTACGAGGTGTTCGTGACTCTTACGGGACCGTTGAAAGGCTGCTTTATGTTTTCACCCTACGATGGCATGTTTTTATGCTTAAGTTTATTTTTTTACAAATTTACGTCGTACACTCCAACCGGGAGCCTCGGGACTACGCCGTCTGTTCCTACGGGTCACATTGGTCCCGTGCGAGGTGTTCGTGACTCTTAGGGGACCGTTTTAGAGCTGTTTTATATTTTCACACTTCGATGGCATGTTTTTATGCTTAACTCTAATTTTTTGCAACTTTACATCGTACACTCAAATCGGGAGTCTCGTGCCTACGAGTCACATTGGTCCCATACGAGGTGTTCGTGACTCTTACGGGACCGTTTTACGGGTGTTTTACGTTTTCACCCTTCGATGGCATGTTTTTATGCTTAACTTTATTTTTTTGCAAATTTACATTGCACACTCAAACCAGGATCCTCGGGACTACGTCGTCTGTTCATACGTGTCACATTGATCCCATGCGAGGTGTTCGTGACTCTTACGAGATCGTTTTAAGGCTGTTTTACAATTTCACCCTTCGCTGGCATGTTTTTATGCTTAAGTTTTTTTTTTTTGCAAATTTACATCGTACACTCCAACCAGGAGCCTCGGGACTACGCCGTCTATTCCTACGAGTCACATTGGTCCCGTGCGAGGTGTTCGTGACTCTTACGGGACCGTTTTAATGATGTTTTGCATTTTTACCCTTCGCTGGTATGTTTTTATGCTTAAATCTAATTTTTTGCAAATTTACATCGTACACTCAAACCGGGAGTCCCGTGCCTCCACGATCAGTTCCTACGAGTCACATTGGTCTCGTACGAGGTGTTCGTGACTTTTATTGGACCGTTTTAAGGTTGTTTTACGCTTTTACACTTCGATGACATGTTTTTATGCTGAAGTTTATTTTTTTAAAAATTTACATCGTACACTCCAACCGGGAGCCTCGGGACTACGCCTTCTGTTCCTACGAGTCACATTGGTCCCATACGAGGTGTTCGTGACTCTTACGGGACCGTTTTAAGGTTATTTTATGTTTTCACACTACGATGGCATATTTTTATGCTTAAGTTTATTTTTTTGCAAATTTACATCGTACACTCCAACAGGGAGCCTCGGGACTACGCCGTCTATTCCTACGAGTCACATTGGTCCTGTGCGAGGTGTTCGTAACTCTTACGGGACCGTTTGAAGGTTGTTTTTTGTTTTCACCCGTGGATGGCATGTTTTTATGCTTAAGTTTATTTTTTTACAAATTTACATCGTACACTCCAATCGGGAGCCTCGGGACTACGTCGTTTGTTCCTATGAGTCACATTGGTCCCGTGAGAGGTGTTCGTGACTCTGACGGAACCGTTTTAAGGCTTTTTTACGTTTTCACCCTTCGATGGCATGTTTTTATGCTTAAGTCTATGTTTTTGCAAATTTATATCGTAAACTAAAACCGGGAGTCCCGTGACTACGCGATCGGTTCCCACAAGTCACATTAGTCCCATGCGAGGTGTTTGTGACTCTTACGGGACCGTTTTGGGTTTATTTTATGTTTTAACCCTTTTATGTCATGTTTTTATGTTTTAAGTCTATTTCTTGCAAATTTACGTCGTACACTCAAACTGGTAGCCCCTTGACTACGCGGTCGATTCCTATGAGTCACATTGGTTCCGTGCGAGGTGTTCGTGACATTTACGGGACCGTTTTCTCTTTATTTTATGTTTTCACCCTTCAATGGCAAGTTTTGATGCTTAAGTCTAACCTTTTGCAATTTTATGTCGTACACTCAAACCTGGAGCGCCGCGACTAAACGGCCGGTTCCTACGACTTAAATTCATCCCGTGTGAGATGTTCGTGACTCTTACGGGACCGTTTTGTGGTTGTTTTACATTTTCACAATTCGATGCAAGGCTTTATGTTTAAGTATATTTTTTTGCAAATTTACGTCGAACACTCCAACCGGGAATCTCGGAACTACGCCGTCTGTTCCTACGAGTTCTTAAGTTTATTTTTTTGTAAATTTACGTCATACACTGCAACCGAGAGCCTCGGGACTACGCCGTCTGTTCCTACGAGTCACATTGGCCCCGTACGAGGTGCTCGTGACTCTTACGGGATCATTTTAAGGCTGTTTTGCGTTTTCACCCTTCGATGGCATGTTTTTAAGCTTATGTCCAATTTTTTGCAACTTTACGTCGTACACTCAAACCGGGAGTCTCGTGCCTACGCGATCGGTTCCTACGAGTCACATTGGTCCCGTGCGAGGTGTTTGTGACTCTTAGGGGAACGTTTTAAGGTTGTTCTACGTTTTCACCCTTCGATGGCATGTTTTTATGCTTAAGTTTATTTTTTTTCAAATTTACATCGTACACTCCAACTGAGAGCCTTGTGACTACACGATCGGTTCCTACGAGTCACATTCGTCCCGTGCGAGGTGTTCGTGACTCTTATGGGACATTTTTGTGTTTGTTTTACGTTTTCACCCTTCGATGGCATGTTTTTATGATTAAGTCTATTTTTTTTGTAAATTTATGTCATACACTCCAATCGGGAGCTCCGTGACTACCCGGATGGTTCCTACGACTTACATCGGTCCCGTGCGAGATGTTCGTCACTATTACATGACCATTTTAAGGCTGTTTTACATTTTCACCCTTCGATGGCATGTGTTTATCCTTAAGTCTAATTTTTTACAAATTTACGTCGTACACTCAAATCGAGATCCCCGTGACTACGCGGTCGATTCCTACAAGTCACATCGGTCTCGTGCGAGGTGTTCGTGACTCTTACGGAACCGTTTTCTGTTTGTTTTACGTTTTTACCATTCGATGGCTAGTTTTGAAGCTTAAGTCTAACCTTTTACAAATTTACGTCGTACAATCCAACCGCGAGTCTCGGGACTATGCCTCCGTTCCTACGAGTCACATTAGTCCCGTGCGAGGTGTTCGTCACTTTTACGGGACCGTTTTGTGACTGCCTTACATTTTCACCCTTCGATGCACGATTTTATGTTTAATTAAATTTTTCGGAAAATTTACGTCGTACACTCAAACTGGGAGCCCTGTGACTACCCCGCTTTTTTTTTTTTACTAGTAACATTGGTCCCCTGCTAGGTGTTTGTGATGCTTACGAGACCGTTTTAAGGCTGTTTTATGTTTTCACCCTTCGATGACATGTTTTTATGCTCAACTCTAATTTTTACAACTTCACGTCGTACACTCAAACCGGGAGTCCCGTGCCTACGCGATCGGTTCCTACGACTCACATTAGTCCCGTACGAGGTGTTCGTGACTCTTACGGGACCGTTTTGTGACTGTTTTATATTTTCACCCTTCGATGCATGGTATTATGTTTAAGTCTATTTTTTGATAAATTTACGTCGTACACTCAAATCGGGAGCCCTGTGACTACGCGGTCGGTTCCTACGAGTCACATTGGTCCCGTACGAGGTGTTTGTGACTATTACAGGACCTTTTTATGGCTGTTTTATGTTTTCACCCTTCGATGGCATGTTTTTATGCTTAAGTTTATTTATTTACAAATTTACGTCGTACTCTCCAATCAGGAGCCTCGGGACTACTCCATCTGTTCCTACGATTGCTTAAGTATATTTTTTTGTAAATTTATGTCGTACACTGCAACTGAGAGCCTCGGGACTACATCGTCTGTTCCTACGAGTCACATTAGCCCCCTGCTAGGTGTTCGTGACTCTTACGGGATCGTTTTAAGGTTGTTTTCCGTTTTCAACCTTCGATGGCATGTTTTTATGCTTATGTCTAATTTTTTACAACTTTACACCATACACTCAAATCGGGAGTCCCGTGCCTATGCGATTAGTTCCTACGAGTCACATTGGTCCCGTGCGAGGTGTTTGTGACTCTTACGGGACCGTTTTAAGGTTGTTTTACATTTTCATCCTTCGATGGCATGTTTTTATGCTTAAGTTTATTTTTTTGCAAATTTACGTCGTACACTCCAACCGAGAGTCTCGTGACTACACGGTCGGTTCCTACATGTAACATTGGTCCCGTGCGAGGTGTTCGTGACTCTTATGGGACATTTTTGTGTTTATTTTACGTTTTCACCCTTCGATGGCTTATTTTTATGCTTAAGTCTAATTTTTTGTAAATTTGCGTCTTACACTCCAACCGGGAGCTCCGTGACGATACGGACGGTTCCTACGAGTTACATTGGTCCCATGTGAGATGTTCGTACTCTTACATGACCGTTTTAACGTTGTTTTACGTTTTCACCCTTCGATGGCATGTGTTTATCCTTAAGTCTAATTTATCACAAATTTACGACGTACACTCAAACCGGGAACCTTGTGACTACGCGATCGATTCCTACAAGTCACATCGGTGTCGTGCGAGGTGTTCAAGACTCTTACGGGACCGTTTCTGTTTGTTTTATGTTTACACCCTTTGATGGCAAGTTTTGATGCTTAAGTCTAATCTTTTGCAAATTTACGTCGTACAATCCAACCGTGAGCCTCGGGACTACGCCTCCGTTCCTACGAGTCACAATGGTCCCGTGCGAGGTGTTCGTGACTCTTACGGGACCGTTTTGTAACTGTTTTAAATTTTCACCCTTCGATGCATGGTTTTATGCTTAAGTCTATTTTTTGGCAAATTTACATCGTACACTCAAACCGGGAGCCCTGTGACTACACGGTCGGTTCCTACGAGTCACATTGATCACGTACGAGGTGTTCGTGACTCTTACGGGACCGTTGAAAGGCTGCTTTATGTTTTCACCCTACGATGGCATGTTTTTATGCTTAAGTTTATTTTTTTACAAATTTACGTCGTACACTCCAACCGGGAGCCTCGGGACTACGCCGTCTGTTCCTACGGGTCACATTGGTCCCGTGCGAGGTGTTCGTGACTCTTAGGGGACCGTTTTAGAGCTGTTTTATATTTTCACACTTCGATGGCATGTTTTTATGCTTAACTCTAATTTTTTGCAACTTTACATCGTACACTCAAATCGGGAGTCTCGTGCCTACGAGTCACATTGGTCCCATACGAGGTGTTCGTGACTCTTACGGGACCGTTTTACGGGTGTTTTACGTTTTCACCCTTCGATGGCATGTTTTTATGCTTAACTTTATTTTTTTGCAAATTTACATTGCACACTCAAACCAGGATCCTCGGGACTACGTCGTCTGTTCATACGTGTCACATTGATCCCATGCGAGGTGTTCGTGACTCTTACGAGATCGTTTTAAGGCTGTTTTACAATTTCACCCTTCGCTGGCATGTTTTTATGCTTAAGTTTTTTTTTTTTGCAAATTTACATCGTACACTCCAACCAGGAGCCTCGGGACTACGCCGTCTATTCCTACGAGTCACATTGGTCCCGTGCGAGGTGTTCGTGACTCTTACGGGACCGTTTTAATGATGTTTTGCATTTTTACCCTTCGCTGGTATGTTTTTATGCTTAAATCTAATTTTTTGCAAATTTACATCGTACACTCAAACCGGGAGTCCCGTGCCTCCACGATCAGTTCCTACGAGTCACATTGGTCTCGTACGAGGTGTTCGTGACTTTTATTGGACCGTTTTAAGGTTGTTTTACGCTTTTACACTTCGATGACATGTTTTTATGCTGAAGTTTATTTTTTTAAAAATTTACATCGTACACTCCAACCGGGAGCCTCGGGACTACGCCTTCTGTTCCTACGAGTCACATTGGTCCCATACGAGGTGTTCGTGACTCTTACGGGACCGTTTTAAGGTTATTTTATGTTTTCACACTACGATGGCATATTTTTATGCTTAAGTTTATTTTTTTGCAAATTTACATCGTACACTCCAACAGGGAGCCTCGGGACTACGCCGTCTATTCCTACGAGTCACATTGGTCCTGTGCGAGGTGTTCGTAACTCTTACGGGACCGTTTGAAGGTTGTTTTTTGTTTTCACCCGTGGATGGCATGTTTTTATGCTTAAGTTTATTTTTTTACAAATTTACATCGTACACTCCAATCGGGAGCCTCGGGACTACGTCGTTTGTTCCTATGAGTCACATTGGTCCCGTGAGAGGTGTTCGTGACTCTGACGGAACCGTTTTAAGGCTTTTTTACGTTTTCACCCTTCGATGGCATGTTTTTATGCTTAAGTCTATGTTTTTGCAAATTTATATCGTAAACTAAAACCGGGAGTCCCGTGACTACGCGATCGGTTCCCACAAGTCACATTAGTCCCATGCGAGGTGTTTGTGACTCTTACGGGACCGTTTTGGGTTTATTTTATGTTTTAACCCTTTTATGTCATGTTTTTATGTTTTAAGTCTATTTCTTGCAAATTTACGTCGTACACTCAAACTGGTAGCCCCTTGACTACGCGGTCGATTCCTATGAGTCACATTGGTTCCGTGCGAGGTGTTCGTGACATTTACGGGACCGTTTTCTCTTTATTTTATGTTTTCACCCTTCAATGGCAAGTTTTGATGCTTAAGTCTAACCTTTTGCAATTTTATGTCGTACACTCAAACCTGGAGCGCCGCGACTAAACGGCCGGTTCCTACGACTTAAATTCATCCCGTGTGAGATGTTCGTGACTCTTACGGGACCGTTTTGTGGTTGTTTTACATTTTCACAATTCGATGCAAGGCTTTATGTTTAAGTATATTTTTTTGCAAATTTACGTCGAACACTCCAACCGGGAATCTCGGAACTACGCCGTCTGTTCCTACGAGTTCTTAAGTTTATTTTTTTGTAAATTTACGTCATACACTGCAACCGAGAGCCTCGGGACTACGCCGTCTGTTCCTACGAGTCACATTGGCCCCGTACGAGGTGCTCGTGACTCTTACGGGATCATTTTAAGGCTGTTTTGCGTTTTCACCCTTCGATGGCATGTTTTTAAGCTTATGTCCAATTTTTTGCAACTTTACGTCGTACACTCAAACCGGGAGTCTCGTGCCTACGCGATCGGTTCCTACGAGTCACATTGGTCCCGTGCGAGGTGTTTGTGACTCTTAGGGGAACGTTTTAAGGTTGTTCTACGTTTTCACCCTTCGATGGCATGTTTTTATGCTTAAGTTTATTTTTTTTCAAATTTACATCGTACACTCCAACTGAGAGCCTTGTGACTACACGATCGGTTCCTACGAGTCACATTCGTCCCGTGCGAGGTGTTCGTGACTCTTATGGGACATTTTTGTGTTTGTTTTACGTTTTCACCCTTCGATGGCATGTTTTTATGATTAAGTCTATTTTTTTTGTAAATTTATGTCATACACTCCAATCGGGAGCTCCGTGACTACCCGGATGGTTCCTACGACTTACATCGGTCCCGTGCGAGATGTTCGTCACTATTACATGACCATTTTAAGGCTGTTTTACATTTTCACCCTTCGATGGCATGTGTTTATCCTTAAGTCTAATTTTTTACAAATTTACGTCGTACACTCAAATCGAGATCCCCGTGACTACGCGGTCGATTCCTACAAGTCACATCGGTCTCGTGCGAGGTGTTCGTGACTCTTACGGAACCGTTTTCTGTTTGTTTTACGTTTTTACCATTCGATGGCTAGTTTTGAAGCTTAAGTCTAACCTTTTACAAATTTACGTCGTACAATCCAACCGCGAGTCTCGGGACTATGCCTCCGTTCCTACGAGTCACATTAGTCCCGTGCGAGGTGTTCGTCACTTTTACGGGACCGTTTTGTGACTGCCTTACATTTTCACCCTTCGATGCACGATTTTATGTTTAATTAAATTTTTCGGAAAATTTACGTCGTACACTCAAACTGGGAGCCCTGTGACTACCCCGCTTTTTTTTTTTTACTAGTAACATTGGTCCCCTGCTAGGTGTTTGTGACGCTTACGAGACCGTTTTAAGGCTGTTTTATGTTTTCACCCTTCGATGACATGTTTTTATGCTCAACTCTAATTTTTACAACTTCACGTCGTACACTCAAACCGGGAGTCCCGTGCCTACGCGATCGGTTCCTACGACTCACATTAGTCCCGTACGAGGTGTTCGTGACTCTTACGGGACCGTTTTGTGACTGTTTTATATTTTCACCCTTCGATGCATGGTATTATGTTTAAGTCTATTTTTTGATAAATTTACGTCGTACACTCAAATCGGGAGCCCTGTGACTACGCGGTCGGTTCCTACGAGTCACATTGGTCCCGTACGAGGTGTTTGTGACTATTACAGGACCTTTTTATGGCTGTTTTATGTTTTCACCCTTCGATGGCATGTTTTTATGCTTAAGTTTATTTATTTACAAATTTACGTCGTACTCTCCAATCAGGAGCCTCGGGACTACTCCATCTGTTCCTACGATTGCTTAAGTATATTTTTTTGTAAATTTATGTCGTACACTGCAACTGAGAGCCTCGGGACTACATCGTCTGTTCCTACGAGTCACATTAGCCCCCTGCTAGGTGTTCGTGACTCTTACGGGATCGTTTTAAGGTTGTTTTCCGTTTTCAACCTTCGATGGCATGTTTTTATGCTTATGTCTAATTTTTTACAACTTTACACCATACACTCAAATCGGGAGTCCCGTGCCTATGCGATTAGTTCCTACGAGTCACATTGGTCCCGTGCGAGGTGTTTGTGACTCTTACGGGACCGTTTTAAGGTTGTTTTACATTTTCACCCTTCGATGGCATGTTTTTATGCTTAAGTTTATTTTTTTGCAAATTTACGTCGTACACTCCAACCGAGAGTCTCGTGACTACACGGTCGGTTCCTACAAGTAACATTGGTCCCGTGCGAGGTGTTCGTGACTCTTATGGGACATTTTTGTGTTTATTTTACGTTTTCACCCTTCGATGGCTTATTTTTATGCTTAAGTCTAATTTTTTGTAAATTTGCGTCTTACACTCCAACCGGGAGCTCCGTGACGATACGGACGGTTCCTACGAGTTACATTGGTCCCATGTGAGATGTTCGTACTCTTACATGACCGTTTTAACGTTGTTTTACGTTTTCACCCTTCGATGGCATGTGTTTATCCTTAAGTCTAATTTATCACAAATTTACGACGTACACTCAAACCGGGAACCTTGTGACTACGCGATCGATTCCTACAAGTCACATCGGTGTCGTGCGAGGTGTTCAAGACTCTTACGGGACCGTTTCTGTTTGTTTTATGTTTACACCCTTTGATGGCAAGTTTTGATGCTTAAGTCTAATCTTTTGCAAATTTACGTCGTACAATCCAACCGTGAGCCTCGGGACTACGCCTCCGTTCCTACGAGTCACAATGGTCCCGTGCGAGGTGTTCGTGACTCTTACGGGACCGTTTTGTAACTGTTTTAAATTTTCACCCTTCGATGCATGGTTTTATGCTTAAGTCTATTTTTTGGCAAATTTACATCGTACACTCAAACCGGGAGCCCTGTGACTACACGGTCGGTTCCTACGAGTCACATTGATCACGTACGAGGTGTTCGTGACTCTTACGGGACCGTTGAAAGGCTGCTTTATGTTTTCACCCTACGATGGCATGTTTTTATGCTTAAGTTTATTTTTTTACAAATTTACGTCGTACACTCCAACCGGGAGCCTCGGGACTACGCCGTCTGTTCCTACGGGTCACATTGGTCCCGTGCGAGGTGTTCGTGACTCTTAGGGGACCGTTTTAGAGCTGTTTTATATTTTCACACTTCGATGGCATGTTTTTATGCTTAACCTTTTATTTTGTTGCAACTTTACATCGTACACTCAAATCGGGAGTCTCGTGCCTACGAGTCACATTGGTCCCATACGAGGTGTTCGTGACTCTTACGGGACCGTTTTACGGGTGTTTTACGTTTTCACCCTTCGATGGCATGTTTTTATGCTTAACTTTATTTTTTTGCAAATTTACATTGCACACTCAAACCAGGATCCTCGGGACTACGTCGTCTGTTCATACGTGTCACATTGATCCCATGCGAGGTGTTCGTGACTCTTACGAGATCGTTTTAAGGCTGTTTTACAATTTCACCCTTCGCTGGCATGTTTTTATGCTTAAGTTTTTTTTTTTTGCAAATTTACATCGTACACTCCAACCAGGAGCCTCGGGACTACGCCGTCTATTCCTACGAGTCACATTGGTCCCGTGCGAGGTGTTCGTGACTCTTACGGGACCGTTTTAATGATGTTTTGCATTTTTACCCTTCGCTGGTATGTTTTTATGCTTAAATCTAATTTTTTGCAAATTTACATCGTACACTCAAACCGGGAGTCCCGTGCCTCCACGATCAGTTCCTACGAGTCACATTGGTCTCGTACGAGGTGTTCGTGACTTTTATTGGACCGTTTTAAGGTTGTTTTACGCTTTTACACTTCGATGACATGTTTTTACGCTGAAGTTTATTTTTTTAAAAATTTACATCGTACACTCCAACCGGGAGCCTCGGGACTACGCCTTCTGTTCCTACGAGTCACATTGGTCCCATACGAGGTGTTCGTGACTCTTACGGGACCGTTTTAAGGTTATTTTATGTTTTCACACTACGATGGCATATTTTTATGCTTAAGTTTATTTTTTTGCAAATTTACATCGTACACTCCAACAGGGAGCCTCGGGACTACGCCGTCTATTCCTACGAGTCACATTGGTCCTGTGCGAGGTGTTCGTAACTCTTACGGGACCGTTTGAAGGTTGTTTTTTGTTTTCACCCGTGGATGGCATGTTTTTATGCTTAAGTTTATTTTTTTACAAATTTACGTCGTACACTCCAATCGGGAGCCTCGGGACTACGTCGTTTGTTCCTATGAGTCACATTGGTCCCGTGAGAGGTGTTCGTGACTCTGACGGAACCGTTTTAAGGCTTTTTTACGTTTTCACCCTTCGATGGCATGTTTTTATGCTTAAGTCTATGTTTTTGCAAATTTATATCGTAAACTAAAACCGGGAGTCCCGTGACTACGCGATCGGTTCCCACAAGTCACATTAGTCCCATGCGAGGTGTTTGTGACTCTTACGGGACCGTTTTGGGTTTATTTTATGTTTTAACCCTTTTATGTCATGTTTTTATGTTTTAAGTCTATTTTTTGCAAATTTACGTCGTACACTCAAACTGGTAGCCCCTTGACTACGCGGTCGATTCCTATGAGTCACATTGGTTCCGTGCGAGGTGTTCGTGACATTTACGGGACCGTTTTCTCTTTATTTTATGTTTTCACCCTTCAATGGCAAGTTTTGATGCTTAAGTCTAACCTTTTGCAATTTTATGTCGTACACTCAAACCTGGAGCGCCGCGACTAAACGGCCGGTTCCTACGACTTAAATTCATCCCGTGTGAGATGTTCGTGACTCTTACGGGACCGTTTTGTGGCTGTTTTACATTTTCACAATTCGATGCAAGGCTTTATGTTTAAGTATATTTTTTTGCAAATTTACGTCGAACACTCCAACCGGGAATCTCGGAACTACGCCGTCTGTTCCTACGAGTTCTTAAGTTTATTTTTTTTGTAAATTTACGTCATACACTGCAACCGAGAGCCTCGGGACTACGCCGTCTGTTCCTACGAGTCACATTGGCCCCGTACGAGGTGCTCGTGACTCTTACGGGATCATTTTAAGGTTGTTTTGCGTTTTCACCCTTCGATGGCATGTTTTTAAGCTTATGTCCAATTTTTTGCAACTTTACGTCGTACACTCAAACCGGGAGTCTCGTGCCTACGCGATCGGTTCCTACGAGTCACATTGGTCCCGTGCGAGGTGTTTGTGACTCTTAGGGGAAAGTTTTAAGGTTGTTCTACGTTTTCACCCTTCGATGGCATGTTTTTATGCTTAAGTTTATTTTTTTGCAAATTTACATTGTACACTCCAACTGAGAGCCTTCTGACTACACGATCGGTTCCTACGAGTCACATTCGTCCCGTGCGAGGTGTTCGTGACTCTTATGGGACATTTTTGTGTTTGTTTTACGTTTTCACCCTTCGATGGCATGTTTTTATGATTAAGTCTATTTTTTTGTAAATTTATGTCATACACTCCAATCGGGAGCTCCGTGACTACGCGGATGGTTCCTACGACTTACATCGGTCCCGTGCGAGATGTTCGTCACTCTTACATGACCGTTTTAAGGCTGTTTTACATTTTCACCCTTCGATGGCATGTGTTTATCCTTAAGTCTAATTTTTTACAAATTTACGTCGTACACTCAAATCGAGATCCCCGTTACTACGCGGTCGATTCCTACAAGTCACATCGTTCTCGTGCGAGGTGTTCATGACTCTTACGGAACCGTTTTCTGTTTATTTTATGTTTTTACCCTTCGATGGCTAGTTTTGAAGCTTAAGTCTAACCTTTTGCAAATATACGTCGTACAATCCAACCGGGACCGTTTTGTTACTGTTTTACATTTTCACCCTTCGATGCACGATTTTATGTTTAATTCAATTTTTTGGCAAATTTACGTCGTACACTCAAACTGGGAGCCCTGTGACTACGCGGTCGGTTCCTACGAGTCACATTGCTCCCGTACGAGGTGTTCGTGACTCTTACGAGATCGTTTTAAGGCTTTTTTATGTTTTCACCCTTCGATGGCATGTTTTTATGCTTAAGTTTATTTTTTTACAAATTTGCGTCGTACACTCCAACTTGGAGCCTCGGGACTACGCCATTCGTTCCTACGAGTCACATTAGTCCCGTGCGAGGTGTTCGTGACTCTTACGGGACCGTTTTAATCCTGTTTTATGTTTTCACACTTTGATGGCATATTTTTATGCTTAACTCTAATTTTTTGCAACTTTATGTCATACACTCAAACCGGGAGTCCCGTGCCAACGCGATGGGTTCCTACGAGTCACATTGGTCCCGTACGAGGTGTTCGTGACTCTTACGGGACCGTTTTAAGGGTGTTTTTCATTTTTACCCTTCGATGGCATGTTTTTATGCTTAAGTTTATTTTTTTGCAAATTTACATCGTACACTCAAATCGGGAGCCTCGGGACTACGTCGTCTGTTCCTACGAGTCACATTGGTCCCGTGTGAGATGTTCGTGACTCTTACGGGACCATTTTAAGGCTGTTTTATGTTTTCACCCTTCGATGGCATGTTTTTATGCTGAAGTTTATTTTTTGTAAATTTATGTCGTACACTCCAACCGGGAGCCTCGGGACTACGCCGTCTATTCTTACGAGTAACATTGGTTCCGTGCGAGGTGTTTGTGATGCTTACGAGACCGTTTTAAGGCTGTTTTACGTTTTCACACTTCAATGGCTTGTTTTTATGCTTAACTCTAATTTTTTGCAACTTTAAGTCGTACACTCAAACCGGGAGTCCCGTGCCAACGCGATCGGTTGCTACGAGTCACATTGGTCCCGTACGAGGTGTTCATGACTATTACAGGACCGTTTTAAAGTTGTGTTACGTTCTCACCCTTCGATGGCATGTTTTTATGCTTAAGTTTATTTTTTTGCAAATTTACGTCGTACACTCCCACCGGGAATCTCGGAACTACGCCGTCTGTTCCTACGAGTGCTTAAGTTTATTTTTTTGTAAATTTACGTCGTACACGGCAACCGAGAGCCTCGGGACTACGCCGCCTGTTCCTACGAGTCACGTTGGCCCCATACGAGGTGCTCGTGACTCTTACGGGATCATTTTAAGGCTGTTTTGCGTTTTCACCCTTCGATGGCATGTTTTTAAGCTTATGTCCAATTTGTTACAACTTTACGTCGTACACTCAAACCGGGAGTCCCGTGCCTACGCGATCGGTTCCTACGAGTCACATTGGTCCCGTGCGAGGTGTTCATGACTCTTACGGGACCGTTTTAAGATTGTTCTACGTTTTCACCCTTTGATGGCATGTTTTTATGCTTAAGTTTATTTTTTTGCAAATTTACATCGTACACTCCAACTGAGAGCCTTGTGACTACACGATCGGTTCCTACGAGTCACATTCATCCCGTGCGAGGTGTTCGTGACTCTTATGGGTCATTTTTGTGTTTGTTTTATGTTTTCACCCTTCGATGGCATGTTTTTAAACTTAAGTCTAATTTTTTGTAAATATATGTCATACACTCCAATCGGGAGCTCCGTGACTAACCGGATGGTTCCTACGACTTACAATGGTCCCGTGCGAGATGATCGTCACTCTTACATGACCGTTTTAAGGTTGTTTTACATTTTCACCCTTCGATGGCATGTGTTTATCCTTAAGTCTAATTTTTTGCAAATTTACGTCGTACACTCAAATCGAGATCCCCGTGACTACGCGGTCGATTCCTACAACTCACATCGGTCTCGTGCGAGGTGTTCGTGACTCTTACGGAACCGTTTTCTGTTTGTTTTACGTTTTTACCCTTCGATGGCTAGTTTTGAAGCTTAAGTCTAACCTTTTGCAAATTTACGTCGTACAATCCAACCGGGAGCCTCGGGACTATGCCTCCGTTCCTACGAGTCACATTAGTCCCGTGCGAGGTGTTCGTGACTTTTATGGGACTGTTTTGTTACTGTTTTACATTTTTACCCTTCGATGCACAATTTTATGTTCAATTCATTTTTTTGGCAAATTTACGTCGTACACTCAAACTGGGAGCCCTGTGACTACGCGGTCGGTTCCTACGAGTCACATTGCTCCCGTACGAGGTGTTCGTGACTCTTACGAGACCGTTTTAAGGCTTTTTTATGTTTTCACCCTTCGATGGCATGTTTTTATGCTTAAGTTTATTTTTTTACAAATTTGCGTTGTACACTCCAACTTGGAGCCTCGGGACTACGCCACCCGTTCCTACGAGTCACATTGGTCCCGTGCGAGGTGTTCGTGACTCTTACGGGACCGTTTTAAGGCTGTTTTACGTTTTCACACTTCGATGGCATGTTTTTATGCTGAAGTTTATTTTTTTGTAAATTTACGTCGTACACTCCAACCGGGAGCCTCGGGACTACGCCGTCTATTCTTACGAGTAACGTTGGTCCCGTGCGAGGTGTTTGTGACGCTTACGGGACCGTTTTAAAGCTGTTTTATATTTTCACCCTTCGATGGCATGTTTTTATGCTCAACTCTAATTTGTTCCAACTTCATGTCGTACAGTCAAACGGGGAGTCCCGTGCCTACGCGATCGGTTCCTATGAGTCACATTGGTCCCGTACGAGGTGTTAGTGACTCTTACGAGACCGTTTTAAGGTTGTTTTACGTTCTCACCCTTCGATGGCATGTTTTTATGCTTAAGTTTATTTTTTTGCAAATTTACGTCGTACACTCCAAGCGGGAGCCTCGGAATTACGCCGTCTGTTCCTACGAGTGCTTAAATTTATTTTTTTACAAATTTACGTCGTACACTGCAATTCGGAGCCTCGGGACTACGCCGTCTGTTCCTACGAGTCACATTGGCCCTGTGCGAGGTGCTCGTGACTCTTACGGGATCATTTTAAGGCTGTTTTGCGTTTTCACCCTTCGATGGAATGTTTTTATGCTTATGTTCAATTTTTTACAACTTTACGTCGTACACTCAAACCGGGAGTCCCGTGCCTACGCGAAAGGTTCCTACGAGTCACATTGGTCCCGTGCGAGGTGTTCGTGACTCTTACAGGACTGTTTTAAGGTTGTCCTACGTTTTCACCCTTCGATGGCATGTTTTTATGCTTAAGTTTTTTTTTTGCAAATTTATATCGTACACTCAAACTGAGAGCCTCGTGACTACACGGTCGGTTCCTACGAGTCACATTCGTCCCGTACGAGGTGTTCGTGACTCTTATGGGATATTTTTGTGTTTGTTTTACGTTTTCACCCTTCGATGGCATGTTTTTATGCTTAAGTATAATTTTTTGTAAATTTATGTCATACAACTCCAATCGGGAGCTCCGTGACTACACGGACGGTTCCTACGACTTACATCGGTCCCGTGTGAGATGTTCGTCACTCTTACATGACCATTTTAAGGCTGTTTTACATTTTCACCCTTCGATGGCTTGTGTTTATCTTTAAGTCTAATTTTTTGCAAATTTACGTCGTACACTCAAACCGAGATCCCCGTGACTACGCGATCGATTCCTACAAGTCACATCGGTCTCGTGCGAGGTGTTCGTGACTCTTACGGGACCATTTTCTATTTGTTTTAAGTTTTTACCCTTCGATGGCAAGTTTTGATGCTTAAGTCTAACCTTTTACAAATTTACGTCGTTCAATCCAATCAGGAGCCTCGGGACTACGCCTCCGTTCCTACGAGTCACATTAGCCCCGCGCGTGGTGTTCGTGACTCTTACGGGACGTTTTGTGACTGTTTTACATTTTCACCCTTCGATGCACGATTTTATGTTTAATTTAATTTTTTGAGAAATTTACATCGTACACTGAAACTGGGAGCCCTGTGACTACGCGGTCGGTTCCTACGAGTCACATTGCTCCCGTACGAGGTGTTCGTGACTCTTACGTAACCGTTTTAAGGTTGTTTTACGTTTTCACCATTCGATGGCATGTTTTTATGCTTAAGTTTATTTTTTTGCAAATTTGCGTCGTACACTCCAACCGAGAGCATCGAGACTACGCCGTCCGTTCCTACGAGTCACATTGGTCCCGTGCGAGGTGATCTTGACTCCTACGGGACCGTTTTAGGGTTATTTTACGTTTTCACACTTCGATGGCATGTTTTTATGCTTAACTCTAAATTTTTGCAACTTTACGTCGTACACTCAAACCGGGAGTCGCGTGCCAACGCGATCGGTCCCTACGAGTCACATTGGTCCCGTCCAAGGTCTTCATGACTCTTACGGGACCGTTTTAAGGGTGTTTTTCATTTTCACCCTTCGATGGCATGTTTTTATGCTTAAGTTTATTTTTTTACAAATTTACATGGCACACTCAAATCGGGAGCCTCGGGATTACGTCGTCTGTTCCTACGACTCACATTGGTCCCGTGTGAGGTGTTCGTGACTCTTACGGGACCATTTTAAGGCTGTTTTACGTTTTCACCCTTCGATGGCATGTTTTTATGCTGAAGTTTATTTTTTTGTAAATTTACATCGTACACTCCAACCGGTAGCCTCGGGACTACGCCGTCTATTCTTACGAGTAACATTGGTCCCGTGCGAGGTGTTTGTGATGCTTACGGGACCGTTTTAAGGCTGTTTTATATTTTCACCCTTCGATGGCATGTTTTTATGCTCAACTCTAATTTGTTGCAACTTCACGTCGTACACTCAAACGGGGAGTCCCGTGCCTACGCGATCGGTTCCTACGAATCACATTGGTCCCGTACGAGGTGTTAGTGACTTTTACGAGACCGTTTTAAGATTGTTCTACGTTTTCACCCTTCGATGGCATGTTTTTATGCTTAAGTTTATTTTTTTGCAAATTTACGTCGTACACTCCAACCGGGAGCCTCGGAATTACGCCGTCTGTTCCTACGAGTGCTTAAATTTTTTTTTTTACAAATTTACGTCGTACACTGCAATTGGGGGCCTCGGGACTACGCCGTCTGTTCCTACGAGCCACATTGGCCCTGTTCGAGGTGCTCGTGACTCTTACGGGATCATTTTTACGCTGTTTTGCATTTTCACCCTTCGATGGCATGTTTTTATGCTTATGTTCAATTTTTTACAACTTTACGTCGTACACTCAAACCGGGAGTCCCGTGCCTACGCGAAAGGTTCCTACGAGTCACATTGGTCCCGTGCGAGGTGTTCGTGACTCTTACAGGAACGTTTTAAGGTTGTCCTACGTTTTCACCCTTCGATGGCATGTTTTTATGCATAAGTTTTTTTTTTTGCAAATTTACATCGTACGCTCCAACTAAGAGCCTCGTGACTACACGGTCGGTTCCTACGAGTCACATTCGTCCCGTACGAGGTGTTCGTGACTCTTATGGGATATTTTTGTGTTTGTTTTACGTTTTCACCCTTCGATGGCATGTTTTTATGCTTAAGTATAATTTTTTGTAAATTTATGTCATACAACTCCAATCGGGAGCTCCGTGACTACACGGACGGTTCCTACGACTTACATCGGTTCCGTGCGAGATGTTCGTCACTCTTACAAGACCGTTTTAAGGCTGTTTTACATTTTCACCCTTCGATGGCATGTGTTTACCTTTAAGTCTAATTTTTTGCAAATTTACGTCGTACACTCAAACCGAGATCCCCGTGACAACGCGATCGATTCCTACAAGTCACATCGGTCTCGTGCGAGGTGTTCGTGACTCTTACGGGACCATTTTCTATTTGTTTTATGTTTTTACCCTTCGATGGCAAGTTTTGATGCTTAAGTCTAACCTTTTGCAAATTTACGTCGTACAATCCAACCGGGAGCCTCGGGACTACGCCTCCGTTCCTACGAGTCACATTAGCCCCGTGCGTGGTGTTCGTGACTCTTACGGGACATTTTGTGGCTGTTTTACATTTTCACACTTCGATGCACGATTTTATGTTTAATTTAATTTTTTGAGAAATTTACATCGTACACTGAAACTGGGAGCCCTGTGACTACGCGGTCGGTTCCTACGAGTCACATTGCTCCCGTACGAGGTGTTCGTAACTCTTACGTAAACGTTTTAATGCTGTTTTACGTTTTCACCCTTCGATGGCATGTTTTTATGCTTAAGTTTATTTTTTTGCAAATTTGCGTCGTACACTCCAACCGGGAGCATCGAGACTACGCCGTCCGTTCCTACGAGTCACATTGGTCCCGTGCGAGGTGATCGTGACTCCTACGGGACCGTTTTAGGGCTGTTTTACGTTTTCACACTTCGATGGCATGTTTTTATGCTTAACTCTAATTTTTTGCAACTTTACGTCGTACACTCAAACCGGGAGTCGCGTGCCAACGCGATCGGTTCCTACGAGTCACATTGGTTCCGTACAAGGTGTTCATGACTCTTACGGGACCGTTTTAAGGGTGTTTTTCATTTTCACCCTTCGATGGCAAGTTTTTATGCTTAAGTTTATTTTTTTGCAAATTTACATCGTACACTCAAATCGGGAGCCTCGGGACTACGCCGTGTGTTCCTACGAGTCACATTGGTCCCGTGTGAGGTGTTCGTGACTCTTACGGGACCGTTTTAAGGTTGTTTTACGTTTCCACCCTTCGATGGCATGTTTTTATGCTTAAGTCTAATTTTTTGCAAATTTACATCGTAAACTCAAACCGGGAGTCCCGTGACTATGCGGTCGGTTCCTACGAGTCACATTGGTCCCGTGCGAGGTGTTCGTGCCCTTTACGGGACCATTTTGAGTTTGTTTTACGTTTTAACCCTTCGATGACATATTTTTATGCGTTAAGTCTATTTTTTGCACATTTACTTCGTACACTCAAATCGGGAGCCCCGTGACTACGCGGTCGGTTCCTATGAGTCGCATTGGTCCCGTGCGAGGTGTTCGTGACTTTTACGGGACCTTTTTCTCTTTCTTTTACGTTTTCACCCTTCGATGGTAAGTTTTGATGCTTAAGTCTAACCTTTTGCAATTTTATGTCGTACACTCAAACCGGGAGTGTCGTGACTACACGGCCGGTTCCTACGACTTACATTCATCCCGTGTGAGATGTTCGTGACTCTTACGGGACCGTTTTGTGGCTGTTTTACATTTTCACACTTCGATGCATGGTTTTATGTTTAAGTCTATTTTTTTGCAAATTTAGATCGTACACTCAAAGCGGGAACCCCGTGAATACGCGGTCGGTTCCTACGAGTCACATTGGTCCCATACGAGGTGTTCTTGACTCTTATGGGACCGTTTTAAGGTTGTTTTACATTCTCACCCTTCGATGACATGTTTTTCTACTTATGTTTATTTTTTTGCAAATTTACGTCGTACACTCTAACCGGGAGCCTAGGGACTACGCCGTTTGTTCCTACGAGTCACATTGGTCCCGTACGAGGTGTTCGTGACTCTTACGGGACATTTTAATGTTGTTTTATATTTTCACCCTTTGATGGCATGTTTTTATGCTTAAGTCTAATTTTTTGTAACTTTACGTTGGACACTCAAATCGGGAGTCCCGTGCCTACGCTATCGGTTCCTACGTGTCACATTGGTCCCGTACGAGGTGTTCGTGACTCTTACGGGACCGTTTTAAGGTCGTTTTACGTTTTCACCCTTCGGTGGCATGTTTTTATGCTTAAGTTTATTTTTTTTCAAATTTACGTCGTACACTCCAACTGGCAGCCTCGGGACTACGCCGTCTGTTCCTACGAGTCACATTGGTCCCGTGCGAGGTGTTCGTGACTCTTACGGGACCGTTTTAAGGTTGTTTTACGTTTTCACACTTCGATGGCATGTTTTTATGCTGAAGTTTATTTTTTTACAAATTTACGTCGGACACTCCAATCGGGAGCCTCGGGACTACGTCGTTTGTTCCTACGAGTCACATCGGTCCCTTGCGAGGTGTTCGTGACTCTTACGGGACCGTTTTAAGGCTGTTTTGCATTTTCACCCTTCGATGGCATGTTTTTATGCTTAAGTCTAATTTTTTGTAACTTTACGTCGTACACTCAAACCGGGAGCCCCGTGCCTACGCGATCGGTTCCTACGAGTCACATTGGTCCCGTACGAGGTGTTCGTGACTCTTACGGGACAGTTTTAAGGTTGTTTTACATTTTCACACTTCGATGGCATGTTTTTATGCTTAAGTTTATTTTTTTGCAAATTTACGTCGTACACTCCAACCGGCAGCTTCGGGACTACGCTGTATGTTCCTACGAGTCACATTGGTCCCGTGCGAGGTGTTCGTAACTCTTACGGGACCGTTTTAAGGCTGTTTTACATTTTCACACTTCGATGGAATATTTTTATGCTTAACCCTAACTAATTTTTATTCCCATTTTCACATCTCTCCTAGTCATCTCCAACTAATCAAGAATATCTTTAAGCTAATAAACAAATGATTACCAATTAGTTTAATGTGGACCATTGCAGAGAAATTGACAAGCCTTAAACCTAGAAAGTGGCAATCCATTGGATAATGCCTTCTTTTTCGAGTGTTCACCCTAACTATTCTTTGTTCAAAAGTTATGTACTGCCCTCCCCCCCAACTGGAAGTGACGAGAAACAGATGCGCCAACAATACCCAAGCTATAGGGGGCACAAAAGAATTAAAATTACGGGGTTTATACGTAAATAGGATCCAAACCCAAAATAAATGAAAAATTGAATCAATGCATATTTAACCTTAAAATAAAGTTCATCATAGGTCTATCCATTACCTCGATATTTTGTTACACCCAACGCCAATCAGAACCTTCCCTATGCTAGCAGCGATGCAATTTCAGATTATGCTTGATAGTAGTTCGACCCCAACATCAATGTATCCTATGACAGTGAAAAAATAATGAATTTTATGCAAAAAGTTATGTTCAATTAAAAAAATGGTAGAACCAAAAAAACAAATTCAAAACCAAAGGAAGAAAACCAGAGCTTATTCAAAAGGGGGGCACACACACCTAACTTCTTGATATAGCGCTAGAAAGTGTGAACTTGAAACAACATTAAAAAAATTGTAGTATCTTAAACATCTAAACCATTTATAGAACTGAATCCAGAGTTGGGATTACTATTCTCTTCTACAAAGAAAACACACAAATTTTGAGGTTAAACTAATTTTTGCATCATGATACTTCATTTTAACTCAAAAACCCCTTAATAGCATCGTGCATTCAAAAAAATGGGGAGAAAGAGCACCTAGACAAAATAAAAATATATACCTAGACAAAAAAAAAACCTTTACGCCAATGTGGTCCTCAAAGACGTCATCTAAATATATATACCTAGACAAAATAAAAATGAAAAAGATTGAATCACACCACAAACGCAAATAAGTAATTCATTTCCTTTAATTTATCAACAACCAAATTGTAATGTACAAATGAGAATATATACCTGAAGACTATCAATTAGATTTTCCATATCGATGTAATCCTTAGGAGGCATCTCAAAGATTGTTCAAGATGGTCAACCATGCTCTTTACAATACCTGATATCCCAAACTCCAATCATCAAATAAACAAAAACTATAAAGAGGAAAACATACCCAGACTAAAATGCATATGAGTATAAAGATTTGAAACAATTTTTATTTTTCTTTTATGTTTCTTTTTCTTTTAAATACTGTTCTTCTCTGTCCATTTTTCAATCATGAAATTGACTAAGAATACCTTTATAACAGTCTTAAACGCACCTGCCATCAACTTCATTCCATCAGCCATTGAATCAACCAACACCTATTATCCCAAATTACAAGTGGAATTTCTAATCATAAAATCAACCAACACCTATTATCCCAAATTCTAATAAAAAAATCAACCAACACCTATTATCCTAAATTCAAATCATATAAATTATGTATATATATACTGTATATACTTTGTAAAAACATATATAATCTTATATAATCTGTATATACATGTATCAATGGAATCTAGATAAACTAATAGAGAAAAGGAATAAAATTTACCAGGGGAGAGACTTGGACAGGGGCGGCAGCTAGGGCAGAGCTGAGGCGGAGCAGGGGTGGTCTAGGGCAGAGTTGAGGCGGAGCGGAGCAAGGGTGGGCTAGGGCAGAGGATATTTGTACGCTCGAGAGAGAGGGAGCGAGCTCTGAAGAAGAGCAAGCGCTCAGGCAGAGGAAGAGAGAGCGAGAGAGCTCTGAGTCCGGCGGAGAGAGAGAGAAAGAGGGTGAATGGGGGAGCGAGATCTGAGAGAGAGCAGAGAGAGAGAGAAAGAGAGAGAGCGATGAGTCGGGCTGAGAGAGAGAGAAAGCGGGGGAATGGGGAAAATTTTATGTGGGAAAATAAAAATTAAGGTGTGTTTGATGAAAAGGGATGGTTAAATTCGTCCCTATATGTCCCTTTTATATTTTTTGCCAAACAAATATAAGGGACGGTTATTAAATTCTGTCCCTTTTGCTATACCAAAAGGGACGGTTATTACAATCCGTCCCTTTTGGTATAGCAAATGGGATGGATTTTAATAACCTTCCCTTTTGGTATAGCAAATGGGACGGATTTTTAAAACCGTCCCTTTTGGTATAGCAAAAGGGACGGATTTTAATAACCGTCCCTTATATTTGTTTGGCCAAAGGCTAAAATTTTGAGATATAATAAAAGGGACGGATTTTAAAACCGTCCCTTTTCGTATAGCAAAAGGGACGATTTTAAAAATTCGTCCCTTTTGGTATAGCAAAAGGGACGGTTTTAAAATCCGTCCCTTATATTAGCCCGAAAAAAATTAGCGCTTAAAATTCGTCTATACTTTAAGGGACGGTTTTAATTACCGTCCGTTTTGATAAATACTAAAAGGGACGGTTTTTAAAAAACCGTCCCTTTTGTTACTATCAAAAGGGACGGTAATTAAAATCGTACCTTTTGATATAGCATTAGGGACAAAATGACACGGCCGTCCCTAATACTCCCGTCCCTAATATTCATTTTTCTTGTAGTGCAAAGTAGTTGTCCAGTGAGGCAACGTTTGGTGGCCTGATGATGGAAGACATATATAATTAAATGCATTATTTCTTCCAATCTTTCCTATAGAAGGGATGGAATCGGCAGATGGAAGACATATATAATTAAACGCATTGAAGTCAATGCAAACTGCTCTATAAGGATTATTGGTCTCTCTTCTTTCATGTCCACCAAGAACTGCATTGAAGTCCCCAATGGAAGCCCAAGGTAAGTTGTGGGAGAATTCAGACCATAGATTTCAGACCATAGATTTTTCGAATGAGGTAGTTAGTGCTAGCATAGATAATAGAGAGTAAATGAGGAGACTTATTAGCAGTGAAATTCAGAACAATCTGTTGACTTGTTGAGAATAACATTGGGGGCTTAATGTTGTTATATATGAATGCCCAAAGATTGAGCAAGGCAGTACCTCAATCATTACTGATCAATTGGGCGAGACCAATGTTGAATCTGAAAGTGGGGGGAAACCCACTTCCTTAATTCCTTCCCCTTGTCTCATACTTAATAAAAAAAGAACCCTCAAAACATGGAGCTCATGTTTCATCCGATTTTTACTCCTCATTTTGCTCCATTTCTTCTCCTCTTGTCTACCTCAAACATGTATATGAGGGGAGGTATGGAGGATGGTTTGACACACCAAAAATGTGAGTGAAACATTGAAGAGTAAGAAGAAGAAGAGAGTTAGAAAGGGAGAGTTCATTTGGAGTCTTTTGGGTAAACACATTTGTGTAAGAAAATACACATTGTATTTTTCATTTGGAGTGTATTTGTGAGAGTCTTTTTTTGCAATAGTGAATTGATTCCAGTGTCAGTGGACGTAGCCAAAATTGTGAACCACTTAAATATTTTGTCTTCCCTTATGTGTGTCTTTCTACTCATTATACTTTTATTGTGAGTGTGCTATATTATTATTTGGGGTTACAGTCAGTATCATTTGTTGACACGCTTCCGAAAAACAAATTGGTATCAGAGCCAAGGTCCTCCGATCTAGGCATTTTGGATAATTTTTTGTGGAGAAATAGTCATACGTATAGTACTATTCATACGGTTACTATTCACAAAAAAAAAGTCTAAACCTGGAATTTTTCGTTTGCATTTTTTTGTGACTGTGATCATTTGAAAAATGGCAACTGCAAAATTTGACGTAGAAAAATTTAATGGGTAAAGAAATTTCAGCATATGGAAATGTGAAGTTATGGATGTCTTAGTCCAGCAAGAGCTAGAAATTTCTCTTGGAGATATACCAAAAGACATGAAGGAAGATGACTGGAAAAAAATCAACCGCAAGGCTTGTGGTCATATTCGTCTTTATCTCGACAAGGATAAAAAATATCCTTATATGCGCGAGACCTCGGCACAAAAATTATGGAAGCAACTGGAGGACAAGTATATGACGAAGAGCATTGAAAATCGGCTCTATATGAAGAAAAAACTCTTTCGGTTCCAATACGCAGAAGGTATTTCTATGTCTGAGCATCTGGAAAATTTTAACAAAATTATTGCTGATTTGCAAAATTTGGATGTTGAAATTGACAATGAGGATAAAGCACTGTTAGTGCTAAATTCTCTACCTGACTCGTATGAACATCTCATTACAACGCAATTGTATGGAAACTAGGAAATAAAATATGTTGAGGTCTCCAATACCTTAATGAATAATGAGGTTCGTAAGAAGGATAAGGAGGTATATAGAGACTCAACATCTGAAGCGTTAACGGTTCGTGGCAGAATAAATGAAAGGAAGAATGGCAGCCATGGTAGATCTGGATCTAAATCGAGAGGTGGAGCATCAACTTCGGGTAGGAGAATTCCTGCAAAAGATGAATGGGCCTTTTATCACCACAAAGGGTATTGAAAGAAAGATTGTCCTAAGTTAAAGAAGGACACGAAGAACCCCACTGCAAACATTGCGGAGAGTGATGATGAAGATTCTAAATTTTCTTTGCCTAATTCACCATTTGGATCCAGTTCCCAGGAATGGATTTTGGATTCGAGTTATTCTGATCACATGTTTCCCAACAGGGAGTGGTTTTCTAGCTTTAAGGAGCTAGATGGTGGAGCTGTTTTGATTGGCAATGATTATGCTTGTCAAACAAAAGGGATAGGAAAAATCCGACTGAAGTTGCTTAGTGGAATAGTCAGAGTGCTAGAAGACGTTCGGTATGTACCAGACCTGAAGAAAAATCTTGTCTCACTTGGCGCTTTGGCAGCTAAAGGTTATGATATCACACTGAAAGGCGATGGTTTGAAGGTGTCACGTGGAGCTCTGGTTATGATGAAGGGAATGAAAAAGAGTAACTTGTATTTTCTCCTTGGAAATACAGTTACAGGTGCAGCGGCAATCTCAGAAAGTTCAGAAGAGGTTGCATCTGATACTACGAGATTATGGCATGTACGCTTGGGACATGCATGAGAGAAGGCTTTGCAGGGATTAGTGAAGCAAGGTCTATTGAAAGGTGCCAAGACATGTAAGCTTCTATTTTGTGAACATTGTGTACTGGGCAAGCAGACAAGAGTAAAGTTTTGCACAGTAGTACATCGTACAAAGAGGACTCTTGATTATGTTCACACAGATGTTTGGGGACCTACCAAAGTTTCATCTTTGGGAGGTAAGCATTATTTTGTATCTTTTATGGATGACTTCTCCAGACGAGTTTGGGTGTACACCATGTGACTTAAGGATGAAGTCTTGAAGATTTTCTTAAAGTGGAAAAAGATGATAGAGACCCAAACTGGTAGAAAAATTAGAAGACTCAGGTCAGACAACGGCGGTGAATACAAGTCAGACCCTTTTTTGCAAGTATGCCAGGAAGAGGGGATCGTGCGACACTTCACAGTAAGAGGCACGCAACAACAAAATGGGGTGGCTGAACGTTGAATCGCACTTTGCTGGAGAAGGTGCGATGCATGTTATCCAATGCTAGTTTAGGTAAGGCATTTTGGGCTGAAGCTGTTATATATGCATGCCACCTCATTAATAGGTTATCTGCAGCTGCAAATGAGGGAAAAACACCCATGGAGGTTTGGTCGAGAAAACCTGCTACAAATTATTATTCTTTACGTATTTTTGGCTCCCCTGCATATTTCCATGTTAGGGCAAGCAAATTGGATCCTAGAGCTAAGAAAGCCATATTCTTGGGCTTTAGTGATGGAGTGAAGGGGTATAGACTTTGGTGCCCCGAGACAAAAAAGATCATAAATAGCAGGGACGTTACATTCGATGAATCTTCAATGTTAAAGAGTTCTCCTAGGGAGAGAAAAAACAAAGAAGTTCCACAGCAGGTAGAGCTTGAGACTCCAATTATTCCAGCCAGGCTTGTCACAAATTCATAAATTGATGAGACTAGTACAGATGAGGTGGAGGATCCTGCCCATGAGTCTCCTCAGCAACCATATTCTGTTGCAGCTAATAGACCAGAAAGACAAATAAGGAAACCTGGATGGCTTATTACTGACATGGTGGCATATGCACTACCCATGGTTGAAGATGACATTCCATCTACTTACAAAGAAGCTGAAAGAAGCTCAGAGAGTGTAGATTGGAAGAAGGCGATGGACGAGGAGATACAGTCTCTTCATACGAACCAGACTTGGGAGTTAGTCCAACTTCCAAAAGAGAAGAAAGCCATTGGGTGCGGGTGCAAGTGGGTATATGCCAAGAAGGAAGGCTCCCCGGAGAAAGCCAATGTAAGATTCAAGGCTAGGTTGGTGGCGAAAGGCTACGCGCAGAATGAAGGGATCGATTATAACGAGGTATTTTCCCCGGTTGTGAAGCATTCTTCCATTCGTATTTTGCTAGCATTGGTTGCACAGTTTGATCTCGAGTTGGCCCAACTTGACGTGAAAACTGCATTCTTACATGGAGATTTTGAAGAGGAAATTTATATGACTCGGCCATAAGGGTACAAGGTTGCTGGTAAAGAAAATTGGGCCTACAAAATAAAAAAGTCGTTATATGGGTTGAAGAAAAGTCCAACATAGTGGTACAAGCGATTTGATCGGTTTATGTATGGGCAACAATACACAAGGAGCCACTATGATCATTGTGTGTATTTTCGTAAACTTCGTGATGGATCCTTTATTTATTTGCTCTTATACGTTGATGATATGTTGATTGCTTCTAAGAGAAAGGTGGAGATTGAAAAATTAAAAATTCAGTTAAGTCATGAATTTGAGATAAAGGATCTAGGCGAGGCGAAGAAAATACTTGGCATAGAGATTAGCAGAAATTATTCCAGGGGCATTGTTTGTTTGTCACAAAAACAATATTTGAAGAAAGTATTACAGCGTTTTGGTATGGATTGTAAAACAAAACTAGTAAGTACTCCGTTGGCCCCACACTTTAAGCTAAGTGCCATGGAATCCCAACAGACAGATGAGGAACGTTCAGAAATGGCTCATGTTCCCTATGCTAATGCAGTGAGAAGTTTGATGTATGCAATAGTGTGTACGAGGCCCGATATTTCATAAGTTGTTAGTATGGTGAGCAGATACATGCATGATTCAGGAAAAATGCATTGGCAGGCTGTGAAATGGATCTTACGGTACATCCATGGTACTGTAGATTTTGGTTTGAAATTTGAGAGGGATTCACGTACTCGTCAGCATGTGTTTGGATATGTGGATTCAGATTACGCCGGTGATGTGGATAAAGGACGGTCCACTACTGGTTATGTGTTTACACTAGCTGGAGGCCCAGTCTGTTGGAGATCTATGCTACAGTCTACGGTGGCTTTGTCAACTACAGAGGCAGAGTATATGGCAGTGACAGAGGCCATTAAGGAGGCCATTTGGCTTCATGGCTTGATTTCAGACTTGGGAATTGTTCAGGATCATGTGGATGTCTTCTGTGATAGTCAGAGTGCCATCCACTTAGCCAAGAACCAGGTTCATCATTCACGGACAAAGCACATCGATGTTCGTTTCCACTTCGTTCGTGAAATTTTGGATGAGGGGACTATTCTTCTCAAGAAGATTGGAACTGCGGATAATCCCGCAGATATGCTGACAAAGGTTGTTACTGGGATCAAGTTGAACACTGTTTAAACTTGATCAATATACTTCGAATTTGAACACCTTCTGGTGTATGGCGCTTTTGAGCGCATTTGGTGGCATCTCAAATCGTTCACTTATTTGGACAGTATGGGGTTAATTTTTTGGATATCTCGCTAAGGTGGAGATTGTTAGTATTTCGATGCTTGTTGAAGCGGTCAGATTCTTGTTGGAAAATTTTGTCATATTTGCCAAAAGTGGAGATTGTTGAATCTGAAAGTGGGTGGGAAACCCACTTCCTTAATTCCCTCCCCTTGTCTCATACTTAATAAAAAAAAAAAAGAACCCTCAAAACATGGAGCTCATGTTTCATCCGATTTTTACTCCTCATTTTGCTCCATGTCTTCTCCTCCTGTCTACCTCAAACATGTATATAAGGGGAGGCATGGAGGATGGTTTGACACATCAAAAATATGAGTGAAACATTAAAGAGTAAGAAGAAGAAGAGAGTTAGAAAGGGAGACTTCATTTCGAGTCTTTTGGGTAAACACATTTGTGTAGGAAAATACGCATTGTATTTTTCATTTAGAGTGTATTTGTGAGAGTCTCTTTTTGCAATAGTGAATTGATTCGAGTGTCAGTGGACATAGCCAAATTGGTGAAACACTTAAATATTTTGTCTTCCCTTGTGTATGTTTTTCTACTCATTATACTTTTATTGTGAGTGTACCATATTATTATTTGGAGTTACAATCACTATCATTTGTTGGCACGCTTCCGCACAACAAACAAGTTGAGAGCAAAATTGAACAGAGATAGAACTAAGAGCATTCATGGGTTCAGCTATGCACAGGACATCAGGTTTATTGACATTACAAAAATCTCCTGACGATGTGACTTGGAAGTATCAGTGGAATTATCCACTAACGTACCTTTAGGGTCTGTGTCATTTTTGGCATCTTTCTCAGCCATGTGAGCTCTAGCCTGCGTGATGAAACTGTCCTGACCAGTGGGTACTTTGGCAATAGAAGCTTTAGCTTGAAGGATCTTTTTCCTCTGAGATCTAATAGGAGCAGGGTTGTATTTACCATAGGTAAGATTCTTGGATGGTGATGATTATGTGGGGGAGATAAGTGATTGAGGGGGTTGTTTAGATTTTTTGGGTGGTTTTTTTAGGGGGGCTTTTGATGGGGCTGGTGGGGGTGGGGGGCCTTGGTTAGGAGAGTTCCGCTTGTGAAGAGACAAGGTGCCCTCATCTTGCTGAAGTTCTATCCAAACATTAAAACCCTGGTTCACTGAAAGGTTAGTGTCATCAACAGCCTCATCAACATCGTCCCAGTTACCACTTATAGCTTCAAAAGAGTTACTCACATGAGTTCATGGGTCACTGTGAGGGATACTAATGCAAAGAGGGGAGTTATATGCATCAATATGAGCATTTTGATTGTTAGTAACGTTTAATGAATTCTATCACCACTTCGTTAGTAAGGTTCAATAAATTTTATCACGTCACGCTTTCCATTACTGAACTCGTGAGGTGACAAAAAGGAAGAATGTTTATCTGATACAATTCAGAATTGAGACCTTGGATTAAAAATTTTAATATGCTACCATCATAATCATGGATTTGTCCTTGAGTTCACCAGCCCTTCACGTATTTGAAGTTGACATACCAATACACTATACAAACAGCAAAGCAGAAGCTATAAAATCATTAGAAAAAAGCATAATAATGGATGTCACTAGAACATGCTGAAGAGTTTTGGAGTTCATTATAAGGGAAAATATTTTATTGGGGTCTTTTAATATTTGGGTGCCCTTATGTTTTTTTTTTCCTTCAATAAAGTACCATGGAAGAGAAAGAACTTTTTTATTTTAAAAGGGAGCCGGATACCAAATGATCGAGTAGTTTTTAACATATTGAAAGAAATGGAAGCATCTAAGGTTGCACTTTCTGAAACTCCATTGACTGGTGGTTCAGTGCAAGGTCTCCACTATGTCCAGTGGTCCACTCCTGTTATGGGACGTTTGAAAACCAAAAGGTTAAGGTGCTCATGTAAATTGACATGCATCACAGTCAAGTCAATCTCTTGTTCCAACATCAACATTTGCAAATGTTTATAACTTAAACCACATTTTCATGTTTGATAGTGTCCATTTGTAGAAAATATCCCAACTTACACTAAAGTAGCACACCTACACAAAATTTGATGATTTCTCATGACAAATTTTCCATACTACGACACATTTAGTATTGTTAATCTTTTCCATATCCCAACTTACACTAAAGTCAAGTCAATCTTCCAAATTTCTCATGACAAATTTTACATATTATGACAAAGTCCCGATTATGGATATGCTCATGGCCCATGTATGATAAGTATAATGGGGAATGGAAGTATATTTTATTTCTCTAACAATGAAGTGCTTGTTGATTGCATTCCTTCAGGCATCCGCTTATTAAAACAAGTCTTATGGGCCTTATCTATCGGATGATTTGTTTTTAACATCTGTATTTTTAATGTTCTCTTTGGTTCATTATTTTTTGTGGTGCACTCTTAGTATCGAGTTTCCAGTTAAAAAGCATTTCAGTTGATGTATTTAATCACGCCTCATACAGATGTTTCAAACATTGATTATAATTTTTCTCTTCTCTAGCGCACATTTCAAATGTCCAGCTTAGGATACAGGAGTGTAAAGAACTATAGAACAACAATAGTAAGCTTGCTTTGTTGTAATTAATAATATAAATTGTAACATATAATCAAACATTTCTTATAGTTCCAAATCAATAATTAGCATTTTATATCCTTTGCACATCATCAATAAACACGACTTAGCATTTTATATTCTTTCCAAAAGGACAGATAATAAAATTCTTCATGTACCCACCATGCCAACAAAATGCCATGGTTGAACAAATCAATGTATTTCATATAAAAATGTTTACAGAAAACAAAATGAACCAGGGTTATGTCATTTAACTGAATGTAATGAATACCATTGTGCTAATACCAGAACTTATAACCACAATACCTAAAACGTACAAAATAATTACTCTTTCCAGGCATTAGGTGAAACGAGAGTCTCAACGTACATTATATGCTCGTTCAAATTAAAACGACGA
The DNA here is from genome assembly GCA_949130495.1 of Sambucus nigra. Lineage (NCBI taxonomy): Eukaryota > Viridiplantae > Streptophyta > Magnoliopsida > Dipsacales > Adoxaceae > Sambucus > Sambucus nigra. The sequence goes on from OX422221.1 coordinate 51,390,851, forward strand.
CTATAAATCCCCTTCATGTGAAATTCTTGAAGTAGACACTCTTCTGGATCATATAAGAACAGCCTTCTTGTAACATCTCCACAACTCATGAGGACTTTCCCCTTCTTCATAACACATATTGGGAAAAGGAACCCCAGAAGAAGACAAGGTCGAGAAGGAACTATAATCGTGGAGGTAACCCAAACACACTGTCGTTTTTTGTCGTTGTCGTCTTCCTTCATCAATATCCACTTGCGAAGCTGTCCAGTCAGACAGAAAACTTCAAATATGACAAGACATCCTCCAATCACGCACATATGTTTCGTGTCACAGCCCATTCTCATGCCATCGCGAGGGGGCAATGGCAACTGTCTAAACTTGTCATCTTTTAAATCGAAAGAAATAATCCACGCCAGTTGATATCCGTAAGAATATGTGTGTTCCAATAACCAAAACACGGATCCATCCACCGAGCATCCGTCATGTGGAAAATACAACGAAGATATATTATCATCGGGGAACAAGCCTTGTAATGTTATCCATGAATCAGATTTGAGGTTATAAACATCAACCTCAGTTCGATTCTCACGGAATAAGCTCACCATCTTGTAATCATCAATGAAAGAGACATACCCAAATCCTAGTCTCTGCTTACATATATCAAAAAAGGAATTTTTGACGTCGGGTACAATCTTATAATCCCCTGTTAATGGGTTCCATATAAAGATTTGGAAACATACTTGTATGGCTACAAAACCACTGCAAGAACCCAAAATGTGGAAAATGCGTTTGGGTCTCGTCAATGGAAAATCCGTGGGGATGGCATGAGTTGCTTCCTCGACTTCAACTAAAGTATGAAAGTTATCCAGTGAAGATCTCATAAGAAGTTTCTCCGGGATTTTCGAATGGTCTCTACTAGCAATGCCACGATTGTGGTGAATTCGGAGAAAGTTGTTATCATTGAGAGAGCAATGCCACGACTTGCATACGCTTCGAAAACGCGCAAGAGATTTGGCAGGAAGTCTCAACAGTATTTGGGTGTCACTCATTATTATTATTAAACTAATGCCCATACGATACGTCGAGAAAGAGTAAGTACTCAACACCTATCAAGTTACGACTTGGATGTGATGCGTATTCCACATGCTCGGACTATAAAGATAATTTTTTTACATGTGCAAATATATCGTGTCCCTATTAGTGTTGCACACCAACACATAGTGCCTTAAATGGATGATATGTTTTCTCCTAAACATTAATTTGTCTACCAAAATGTGTCGGTCTATGCACACACTTCACATCACATTTCTCTCTCTCTCTCTCTCTATCTCTCTCTCTCTTAATGATTCCCTGTCCCGTCTTCCAAAGTTGTAATATGTAGTCTTTTTATTCATCTTCTTTTTACATCAAACTTCTTACCTTTTATAAGAATATGTAAAAGTTCTTCAAAAAGGTGATAATAAAAAAGAAAACATTTAGCAAAACACACATGATTTATTCTTTTTATTTAATTTTGGGACAACATATTTTCAAAAATAACTCTTAGTCCTTAATAATGAAATGATTATGTATTCAACTAGGAGTGATAGTTTGTTTTGGGTTGTGTTTTAGATCAATACAACACAACATAACACGATATGGGGTTTTTCCAGACAAACACAACACGAGAAGACATGAATCCATTATTTTTAAAATTAAATATTTTTGGGGTGCTTTGGTCCAATTTATATAAGATATTTCTTAATTAGTCCCGCAAAAAAATAATTTCTCAACAAGTGCTATTACATGTTTTTTCACATGTAGTAGAAGTATATATTTAATATATATTTGCACAAGTTGCATATGTAGTAAAAATGTATGACTTGTTTTGTAATGGGACCAAATGAACCAAAGAAAAATTCGTATGACATATTTGACTATAAACTCACTAATCATGACATATTGATAAAAATCTCATTTTTTTGGAGGAGGGGAGGAGGGGGGTGAAGATGGGGAGGGGAATTAACTTCTTACATGAGGGTGAGAACTCTGGCGTGTTTTTTTTATTTAATACGAACACGACCTTTTAAAACATGATACGATACATTTAATACGATTCATAAATTTACACTCAATTAAACCGAAATTGACATGATGATCCGAGTGAAAATGTAAATAACACGACAAGACACAATGGTATGTCAAAAATGACTCAAAATTTGACACGGAAACGATAAGACATGATTTGTGTCAAAAAACCTAACACGATATATTATGTCAATTTCATGTTGCTTTTAATATTGTCACCCTTTTTATCCATTTAGTTTCATTTAATGTTTAGTCGAGCGTATTTTGTAAAGTAGTTTTAGTCCCTGAGTGACATTAGCACACAAATAGTGAGGGGAGGGGGATCGACTTCCTACATGAGGGTGAGAGCTTAAACGTGTTTTTTTTATCTAATAGAAACACGACCTCTTAAAACATGACACGATACATTTAATACGATTCATATATTTACACTCAATTAAATCGAAATTAACACGATGATCCGAGTGAAAACACATATAATACGACAAGACATGATAATACAATTAAATTGACTTACACTTTTGACATGGACACGATACAACACGACTTTGTGTTAAAACACCCAACACAATATATTATGCCTATTTCTTGTTGCTTCTAATATTGTCACCCTTTATATCCAGTTAATTTCACTATTTGTATACTAATGTCATACTTTTGAAATTATGCTGGACTAGACAGTAAATGAAACATTATTTTAGGGTCTAGGCATTAATACTAATGAGAATTAATGCAATAATTTAGGCTTTCATACATAAAAATGAATATTTAATACTTTAGTTAAGTTTAAATTCTTGTTGATTACTACCTGTGTGAAGGAATAATTTAAAGTAAACAAAAGCTAAAATTATTATGTCAAGTAGGGGTGTGAATGACCCCGAATGGACCGAAATAACCGAACCGATATTTGCGGGCTTTTATGAATGCAGTCTCAATGCGGTTCAAAATTATAAGGGACCGAATAAATTGGCCTGGTCTCAGTCTTGGGTCTAAAAATTCGAGTTTTGACCAGACTGACCGCATTTATAAAATTATAAGTTAGAAATCAGAAACTTACGGTTGCTTGCTTCCTCATTTTGATACCTTATCTCCAAAGTCTTCCATAATTCTTTTTCCCTCGGAATCATTAGATGAGCACTATAAACAGTTTGAGACAAAGCATTGAGGATGTGTCCTCGACACATAAATTCATCTTCTTTCCTCTTCACACGTTTTTTCTTTATTTATTTGGTGTCTTCGGGTGTGGGCTTGGGAATTTACTCAAGATTGTCATCTAGAATGTATGCTAGTTTTAGTGATGTGAGGAAGAACGTAACTTCCTCTTGCCAACGGGTGAAATTTCCTCCATCAAAACGGTCGAGTCGAATTAAGTCTTGACTCATCACTTGGATGGATTGTGTCACTGTTCCTTCCATTTAAGTGGAGTAATAAAAATAATTTTGCCTAAAATTGTTGGAATTTTGTAATGGAAGGAACGAACTAATAATTAATTTCTGCAAGGCACATTCTGGGAACGCTTTCTTTTAGACAAAATTTCTCCCAATCCGGTTGAGACAGAACCGCGAGTACATTATGGGTTTTATAGAATCAGCCTTCAAGATACAATGCAATGTATGAACAGTTGTTTGATTCAAACTATGTACTGTTTGATCAAACCGAGAACACTCTTAATCTGTAATTTGATAATGCCAAAATATAAAGGACAGAGAGTGGAGAAATTAGCAATTTTCGGTGTCCAAAACAGAGGACTGGAACTCTTTTTATAGCCATTTCTGTGACTATTCTTCAATAGTCACAACTCTCATCTAGCAACTCAGCAACCATTGGATCGTGCCTGTTTGGAATAGCTTCGATCTAACGGTTTTGATTAGGCGTCCCATCGTAAGCGAATGGACATCTCCTACAAGAAATGCTACGAGTTCATCTAACGGTTCAGATCAAGTCGTTTCGGATTTTAAAGACGATCAGCGAAGTGCCAAGTGCGCGTCAAAGCGCGCAATGCGCCCTAAGTCGCCCAATCGCACTTTCGCGTGCAGCGTGTCGCGATTGGTGGTGCTTAAATCGTGTTCGTATTCATGTCATAATTATGAGTCATGTCATGTCGTGTTATCGTGTTTTTTAGGCGTGAAATTTAAGAAATTCTGGTATTCGTGTCATGTCGTGTCGTGTCGTTTTTCGGGTCCTGTTCGTGTCAACTAAACAAACACGAATTCGTGTCGTGTTCATGTTCGTGTCCAAAAAAATCTTGTCGGGTCGGGCCGGCCCAAAACACAACCCGTTGACCCGGATTGCCACTCCTACATAGCAGCGATGGAGGCTATTTGACTTCATGGTTTAATTGCAGACTTGAAAATTGTTCAGCATCACGTGGATGTCTTTTGTGATAGTCAGAGTGCCATCCACTTAGCAAATAATCAAGTTTATCATTCACGAACAAAGCACATCGACGTTCGTTTCCACTTTGTTCGAGAAATTTCAGATGAGTGGACTATTCTCCTCAAGAACATTGGAACTGGAGACAATCCTGCGGAAATGCTAACGAAAGTTGTGACTAGAGTCAAGTTTAAACACTATTTGAACTTGATCAATATTTTCCAAATATGACAGCTTCAGGTGTATGGCACTTTCGAGCGCATTTGGACGCTACTTAGATTATTTGGAAAAATATGCGGTTACGTGTTTGGGTGGAGTGTTGCATATTTCGCCAAGATGGAATTGTCATATTTTGGTTGGAAAACGTTTGAGAGGGTGATTTCGGTGGCTTTATGATCCCATAACTCTCCACCAGTTGTTGTGCTCCATGATTGCCAACACTACAAGAAAAATGAGTATTAGGGAGGGTAAAAAATTGTCCTTAAATGTACAAAAACCGTCCCTAAAGAGTATTAGGGACGATTTTTGCAACATAAAAATTCGTCCCTTATACTAGGCGTCCTAAATATTTTAGGGACGGATTTTACCGTCCGAAATTTTAATTCATGGACATTCTGCATTTGACATTAGGGACGAATTTTACAGTCCCAAATGGTGTTCCCGCGAAAAAATTCCCGCTCCCGCCAATAGTATTAGGAACGGATAAACCGTCCCTAATACTACTGAGATCCTGGCAACCCAATTAGGTACGGTAAAAACCGTCCCTAAAGGTAATTTCAATTGATGCGGAAATGGATATTAGGGACGGTAAAAACCGTCCCAAAAGGCATTCTCAATTAATACAAATAAGTATTAGGGACGGTTTATAACCGTCTCAATTAATAAATGAAAAAATTATCATAAATAATTATATTATTATATGTTTTATGTTGCAATAATAATTGATGTCTAATATGCATTATAAATCAAATCATCCGATCAAAAACACAATATATCAACCACATTCATTGAAGCACGTATCCAATAACAATTTCTTCCATTAAACTACATTCAAGTCGAAATATTTAAATGAGTACAAAATCATACTAATTAATAAGATATACAATTGTCAAAAAAAAATATCATCCCTAAATTAAGATGATAAATATGGTTGTCATGCTTCAAAAACTTCTCGTAGTGTCGCATATAGTAGACACACTCAAAATCACGTCTCTTCAACTTCTTGTGCACAACCTGCAATCAATAAATAATCATTTTATCAAAATAATATTATAGTAAAATAAAATATCCAAATATATTAGTTAATTGTACCAACAACTTTTTACAAATTTTAAAAAAAATTGACAGAATCTCCTTTGTTTATACATGAAAACCAACCTGTTTAATCAATAAAAAGCCCGCACAGCTATAAGAATCTCGCATATCAACGATTCTTTACAATTTTTAAAAAAAATCGACAGATTCTCCTTTGTTTATACATGAAAGCCAACCTGTTTAATGAACACAAAAGCCCGCACGGCCATAAAAAAATTGAAAAATCTCCCAAATCAACAATTCATTACAATTTTTAAAAAAATTCGGCAGAGTCTCCTTTATTTATACATGAAAATCAACCTGTTTAATCAGCACAAAAGCCCGCACGGCCAATAAAAAATAAAACAACAATCTCGCATATCAACAACAATAAGAAATAAACAATCTACCTGTCGCAAACCATAACTTCGTTCATGTGTTCCACGCGAATAAAATATAACCCTAAAATATTCTCCTGCAAAAAAAATAAGAAACAAAACAAAAAAGATATCAGTATTCAAATAATGTTTAAGAAGTAAAAGGTACTACAGGAGTTACATGACAGAAAAGTGAATTGAAAAGGAGAGAAATGGGGACTGTAGGCAACATTTGCATCAGCTCTTTCTTCGTGAATCTTTTTGAAATACTTCAAAATAATTGCCTAAATCTGAAAGAATATTTCAAATTAAATTTTCAGCTACTAATTACAATAGAAGTTTCATACAAATTTCAGCAACAAATATTTTTTTAGCAAAACAACAAATTAAAATTTCAGGAACAAACAACAACTTAACTTCTAACAGATATTTGAGTAACATATTGAAAAATAATATAAAACATACTGAAAATATTAAAACATGCCGAAAAAAATTAAAACATTCTGAAAGTTTTATAAACTTACACATAGGTCTAAATTTGTTTTTAATAATATACATAGCAAAAATTTGGAAAAATGTTGTGGGTGCGGCTGCCCCCATTCGGGATGGGGAAGGTCTACTCCTGTATATAACGTTGTTGTTATATACACATATACATGTGTATATAACAGCATACCTGTTAGATGTTATATACACATGTATATGTGTATATAACAACCACCTGTTATATACACATATACATGTGTATACAACAGCTAACAGGTATGTTGTTATATACACATGTATATGTGTATATAACAGCAGCATTATATACACATATACATGTGTATATATCAGCCTACCTGTTATATACACATGTATATGTGTATATAATAGCCACATGTTATATACACGTGTACATGTGTATATAATAGCAGCGTTATATACACATATACATGTGTATATAACAGCATATGATTGTTATATACACATACACGTGTATATAACACGTATGTTGTTATATACACATATTTGTATGCGTATATAATAGTATATGCTGTTATATACACATATACATGTGTATATAACAATACATATAACAGTTACTGTTATATATACATATGTATATGTATATATAACAATATATGATTTTATATATATTGAACAATATATATATATGCATATATATATATATTAGAAAATGTTCATTTGGCACAACATGTTTTCATAATAGAATAGTTCCTTAATTCAACATATAAAAGCAACATCTTACGCTTAAGTCTAATTTTTTGAAAATTTACGTCGTACACTCAAACCGGGAGCCCCGTGACAACGCGGTGGGTTCTTACGAGTCACATTGGTCCCGTGCGAGGTGTTCGTGACTCTTACGGGACTGTTTTGTGTTTGTTTTATATTTTCACCCTTCGATGGCAAGCTTTTAAGCTTAAGTCTAACTTTTTTAAAAATTTATATCGTACACACAAATCGAGAGCACCGTGACTACACGATGGGTTCCTATGACTTACATTTGTCTCGTGCGAAATGTTCGTGACTCTTACAGACCCTTTTTGTGGCTGTTTTACGTTTTCCACCCTTCGATTGCAAGTTTTTATGCTCAAGTCTAATTTTTTTGCAAATTTACGCCGTACACTCTAATCGGGAGCCCCGTGACTATGCGATCAGTTCCTACGAGTCGCATTGGTACCATGCGAGGTGTTCGTGACTCTTACGGGATCGTTTTGTGTTTCTTTTATGTTTTCATCATTCGATGGCAAGTTTTTATGCTCAAGTGTAACTTTTTTCAAGTTTACGTTGTACACTCAAACCGGGATCCGGTGACTACGCGATAGATTCGTACGAGTCACATTAGTCCCGTGCGAGGTGTTCGTGACTCTTACGGGATCGTTTTGTGTTTCTTTTTATGTTTTCATCCTTCGATGGCAAGTTTTTATGCTCAAGTGTAACTTTTTGCAAGTTTACGTTGTACACTCAAACCGGGATCCGGTGACTACGCAATAGATTCGTACGAGTCACATTAGTCCCGTGCGAGGTGTTCGTGACTCTTACGGGACCGTTTTAAGGCTGTTTTATGTTTTCACCCTTCGATGGCATATTTTTATGCTTAAGTTTATTTTCTTATAAATTTACGTCGTACACTCCAACCGGGAGCCTTGGAACTACGCCGACTGTTCCTACGAGTCACATTGGTCCCGTGCGAGGTGTTCTTGACTCTAACGGGACCGTTTTAAGGCTGTTTTACGTTTTCACCCTTCGATGGCATGTTTTTATGCTTAAGTTTATTTTTTTGCAAATTTACGTCGTACACTTCAACAAGGAGCCTCGGGACTATGCCGTCTGTTCTTACAAGTCACATTGGTCCCGTGCGAGGTGTTTATGACTCTTACAGGACCGTTTTAAGGTTATTTTGCGTTTTCACCCTTCGATGACATGTTTTTATGCTTAAGTTTATTTTTTTGCAAATTTGCATCCTACACTCCAACCGGGAGCCTCGGGACTACGCCGTCTGTTCCTACGAGTCACATTGATCCCGTGCGAGGTGTTCGTGACTCTTATGGGACCGTTTTGTGGTTGTTTTACATTTTCACCCTTCGATGCATGGTGTATGTTTAAGTCTATTTTTCTACAAATTTACGTCGTACACTCAAATCGGGAGCCCGGTGACACAAATTCTTAAACCCTAACTCTAACACGGATTTGAGTTGTTTCTTTTGGGTTGTATTAGTGTTTTGTAAAAAATAAATTCGTCGTGTTACTTTTTAATGGGGTCATGTTCATAATTTTTTTGTAAAAAGATGACCCTTTTTTTACGAAACATGTACATGTCCCAATTAAATTGCGACACAACATGATTTTTTATCCAACAGTGACCCAACCCAAAAGAATTGAGACAAATTCGCGTTCGTGTTAGGGTTTAAGAATTTGAATCATGGTCGTGTTCTGTTAGAAAAAAATATTTTGTTCTCGATTAATGCCTCATTTTAATTAGGTCATGTTCATGTTTTGAAAAGAAAAAAAGTTTTTGTCATCTCGTGTTGTTTTTAATTGAATTGTGTTTGTGTTAGGTAAAAGATAAGATATACAATTTTAATTGAGATATGTTTGGTGAAAAAAAAAAAGATTACGTGTCGTGTTGCTTTGATTTGGATCGTATTTGGATAGGGAAAAAAAGTAAAAAATAACACCAAATCTTACTTTTTTATTTAACATGAACACAACCGAGATATATAAAAGTGACACGACCTGACATCAATTTTATTTCTTATAAAACACGAACACGACCAAATAAATACGAGACACGACACATAAAATCATTTATTTTTCTATTAGAGTTTCTTACATTTGGGCAGCCTAACGATGGAATTGTAATATTTTAAAATCATTTGTTTCGTAATTAAAATATAATTTAGAATGGAATAAAAAAGAATTTGAGAAACTTTAGTTAAAACTTGAACTTTATCCATCTTGGCATCATACTTTTTTTTAACAGAAACATAAACTCACACATTTATAAAACTTGGACGAGACCTTAACTTGAGAATTATAAGCTTAACTAAAGTACCACTCTAAAAGGCCTATCTCTTGAATCAGTAGATGGAGCTTATTAATTCTCAAAGTTTTGAATATGTGTCCGATGTGGGATCAAACATTTTATTGTCGCCATGTTAGCCAATTGATATAATCTTTTATATTATAATATTTTGGATTTTTTACCAATTAGTCTCGTTTACTAACTATGTAGTTCAATAGGTCCTAATATTTTTTTTGTTCCATCAGGTCTCATGAAAAAAGATTTTTGTTCCAATAGGTCCTATTTGTAAACATATAGTGAATATTCACTATATGTATAAATAGGACATATTAAAAAAAAAGTGTTGCGATAGGACCTATTAGGAAATGTTCCATGTAAATAGGACTTAATAGGAAGATCCCCAAATATTTTTTCCCAAACATATTAATGATAAAAGTCATTGTACATAAAATTTCAAACGGTATATTCCGTGTGTTATGACATACAAAGTGTTTGCAACAAACTTCGTACAATAACTACGATCACCATAATATAAACATAAAAACATCTTGGGTTAAATACCCACAGACCCCCGAATTTTGCCCCCTCGTCACTTCTCGAACTTTCAGTTTTTGTACCTAACCCCATGAACTTTCAACACGACTTTCACTTGCCCCCACCTGTTAGTGGCGGAGCTAGGAAATTTCGATGGGTGCGGCACTTGAATAAAAAAAATACAGGGGTTCGGGAGCGATAGCCCCCGAATTTTTTTAAAAAGTTATTCACACATTAATAATTCATTGCTAAAAAGATAAATATTCTCACATTAATAGTAATAAAATAGAACAAACCAAATCATAATACTTCATTGCTAAAAAGAGTATTCAAAATCTAATTTTGTTGTTGCAAGTACTAAATAAAATATAAAACAAGCAAACTACAATCTCCCTCTAAGATTTTTCATCTTTTGAAATCGATCCACAATTGCATCATTAAAAATACAATCAATAGAAAAAAAATATTATTAGGAACCGTATGACAAAATTTGAAGGATTCCACCTTCCTTAACCTCCACCCTTCACCTCTTCCTTTTTCAATCCAGGAAGATCAACCTCGAAGATGTGTGCCTCCGATATCTCCTTCCAATCAATTTGAGTGTTAGCAAAAGCAGATGTTTTACGACCAGAATCAGATGGGTCCCAAACACTCATAAAGAAAAAGTTGGCCACCGAAGATGCTTGGAATGAGAGCCATGTTCAAGACCTTTGGGGCAAAAACTAAAACTAACGCATGTTTTTTTAAGGGGTAATTATATCTAGGTTCCATTTATTGGGTCAACAAGATTATAAGTCCTATTGACTTTTTAATAATCCCATAGGTCCTATTCCAACTTTTCAGGAAATTTTTTCACAATTTTACCCTTTTAAAACCAACCATCTGTAACTTCCTTGAGGAAGTTACATAAGTGGTTGGACTTTTTTTTTTAATCTTTAAATGATCATAACTTCTGATTCACAAATCCGTTTTTCGCAAAATTACTATTTTTAAAATCTGCTCGACGAGATCTATCAAACAAGATCCATGAAGACTATAAAATTTCAAAGAAAAAAATTTACACAAACAGTAAACTTTACTGTATGCACTAGAATATGAAATAGTTTTATATATGTGACATTTCACAAACAGACAGTAACATTTACTGTGGTAATACTACACAGTAAATATATATATACATCCGGGGATCCAAACCCTCTTTTTTCAAAAATACCTTATATTTAAAGGTTCGCGCTAACGGCATCCAATCCTTACCACCATTGTTGGAGCTTCAACGACCTTCGTTAGAGCTCCGATTTGGGGTGGGTAATGTTGGCATGTGGTGCCGCTGGCGCGGACCTTTAAAAATAAGAGACTTTTGAATAAATGGGCTTTGAATCCACCGGAGTATCATGGGGTGCCGCTGGCGTGGACCTTTGAAAATAAGATTGGATCAATGGGATAGGGATCATCTGGAACGCCAATTTGGGGTGAATAGGGGTGGCACAGAACTTTAAAAATTTACGAGCATATTGGATATATATATATATATATATATATATATATATATATATATATATAGTTTGTAAAAATGTCATAGATATTAAACTTTATTGTAAACACCAGAAAATGAAATAGTTTTATATTTGTGACATTTTCACAAACAATAACATTTACTGTGATAATATATTTATGAAATAGTTTTATATATATAACATTTTCACAAACAGTAACATTTACTGAGTTAATATTATACAATATATATATATAACATTTTCACAAACAGAAATATTTACTGAGTTAATATTACATAATATATATATATATATATATATATATATATATACACACGCGCGATAGATCCAAACCACTATTTTTTTTCAAAATTACCATATTTTTAAATGTTTACGCTAGCGACATTCAATCCCCACCACTACCCACCCCCATTGTCCGAGCTTCAACGACTTTCATCAGAGCTATGGTTTGGGTTGGTAGTAGTGGCATAGGGTGCCGCTGGTGCGGACCTCTGAAATTAAGAGAATATTAGATAAACAGATTTTGGATCCACCGGAGCTCCGATTTGGGTGAGTAGGGGTGGCATTGAGTTAGGTTTATATCTATAACATTTTCACAAGCATTAACATTTACTGTGTTCATATAACACAGTATATATATATATATATATATATATATATATATATATATATATATATATATATATATACAAACCTCTTTTTTCTGATATTATCTTATTTTTAACGGTCCGCACCAGCGGCATCCAATCCCCACCAACACCCACCCCCTTTATCAGAGCACCAACAACCTTCATCGGAGCTCTGATTTGAGGTGGCATGGGATGCCGATGTAACATTTTCACAAACAGTAACTTTTATTATTTGTGAAAATATTACAGATATAAACCTAATCCAATGCTATCCTTACTCACCTCAAACTGGAGCGCCGGTGTATCCAAACCCCATTTATCCAATATTCTCTTATTTTCTAAGGTCCGCGCCAGCGGCACTCCATGTCACCCCAAATGAGAACTCTGATGAAGGTTGTTGGAGCTCCGATAATTGGGGTTGGTGGTGGTCAGGATTAGATACCGCTAGCGCGGGGCGTTAAAAATAAGACAATATCAGAAAAAAGAGGTTTGGATCCACCGTATATATATATATACTGTGTTATAACACAGTAAATGTTAACGTTTGTAAAAATATTATAGATATAAACCTAACCCAATGTCACCCCTACTCACCCCAAATCGGAGCGCCAGTGGATCCAAACTCCATTTATCTAATATTCTCTTAATTTCAGAAGTCCGCGCCAGCGGCACCCTATGCCACTACTACCCACCTAAATCATAGCTCTGATGAAAGTCGTTGAAGCTTCGACAATTGGGGTGGGTAGTGGTGGGGATTGAATGTTGCTAGCGTAAACCTTTAAAAATATGGTAATTTAAAAAAAAGAGGTTTGGATCTACCGTGTATATATATATAAACTCAGTAAATGTTATTGTTTGTGAAAATGTTATATATATATTGTGTAATATTAACTCAGTAAATGTTACTGTTTGTGAAAATGTTATATATATAAAACTATTTCATAAATATATTATCACAGTAAATGTTATCGTTTGTGAAAATGTCACAAATATAAAACCATTTCATTTTCTGGTGTATACAATAAAGTTTAATATCTATGACATTTTTACAAACTATATATATATATATATATATATATATATATATATATATATATATATATATATCAATATGCTCCTATTTTTAAAGTTCTGTGCCACCCCTATTCACCCCAAATTGGCGCTCCAGATGATCCCGATCCCATTAATCCAATCTTATTTTCAAAGGTCCGCGCCAGCGGCCTCCCATGATACTTCGGTGGATCCAAAGCCCATTTATTCAAAAGTCTCTTATTTTCAATGGTCCGCGCCAGCGGCACCACATGCCACCCTTACCCACCCCAAATCGGAGCTCTGACGAAGGTCGTTGAAGCTCCAATAATGGTGGTAAGGATTGGATACCGCTAGCGCGATCCTTCAAATATAAGGTAATTCTGAAAAAAAGGGTTTGGATCCACCGTATATATATATATATATATACTGTGTAGTATTACCACAGTAAATGTTACTGTCTGTTTGTGAAAATGTCGCATATATAAAACTATTTCATATTCTAGTGCATACGGTAAAGTTTACTGTTTGTGTAAATTTTTTTCTTTGAAATTTTATAGCCTTCATGGATCTTGTTTGATAGATCTCGTCGAGCAGATTTCAAAAATAGTAATTTTGTGAAAAACGGATTTGTGAATCAAAAGTTATGATCATTTGAATATTAAAAAAAAAGTTCAACCACTTATGTAACTTCCTCAAGGAAGTTACGGATTGTTGGTTTTAAAAGGGTAAAATTGGAAAAAAAGTTCCAAAAAATTAGGAATAGGACTTATATGTAAGGGAAAAACATGATGGGACTAGAATGTATATAAGAAAGTCTAATAGGATCTAAACGTAAATGCCCATTTTTTTAAACTAACGCTTGTTTTAGTTTTTGTAAAAACTACAACTAGAAGATGCTTGGAATGAAAAATTGGAAAAATATTCAATAATTAAGAAAATCTGAAAAATATATAAAAATAGGAAAGGATTTTAAAAATATATGTGTGTGTGTGTGTGTGTGTGTATGTGTGTGTGTATAAAGAGAGAAGGGAGAGGGGAGGGGGAGTGGTGGTATGAAGCACCGACGCGTAATACATGTTTCGACACGCGACACGTGGTTGATTCAAAAACTAGGATACGACACGTTATGATACGTATAATATATAATATATATATATATATTAATGAAATAGAACATATTTTTTTCATAAAATATATTATTAGAGCATTCTTAACATGAAATTAAGAAAATGAAGCATACAAAACAAATTTAAGCAAACTTTGACAATATGAATAATAAATAAAGCAGAATCACCAAAGCATATCCCTGCGTGTAGTTTTACGTGTCCAATCTAAATAAAAAAGGACTTATGTGTCCCAATATGTTGGCAACATATCGTCGCGTCTAGAGTGTCGGACTTGAGTCAATGCTGACTTGTAGCTTCCGTGAGAATGTCCGTGCTTCATAGTGTCCGACACGACACGTTTCCTTATGAGAAGTATCCATGCTTCCTAGGTGGTAATGGAGGGTCGGAGAGGCAGGGTTAGGGCGTGGGGTGGGTCTTGGGTAGCAGGGCTGGGGGGGGGGGGGGGGTAGTAGCAGGGCGGTTGGGGGGTGGGGGTAAAAGGGGGTGGGCAGCAGGGTCCGCCATGGCTATGTGAGAGAGAAGAAAGAAATGGAAAAGAAATTTAAAAGAGGGAGAGAAGAAATCATAGGAAATGAAAAAAAGACCATAATACCCTATAAAAAGTCATGTGCAGCTCACATGGCCAACTTTTCACGACACAAATTAACGGAGTTAGACGATAGGGGTAACTTAAAATCGTATTGAAAATTTAGGGGGCTAAGTACAAAAATTGAAATTTTAGGGGTAAAGTGACGAGGGGTGAAGTTCAAACGGCCCAAGTGTAATTACCCCAAACATGCCACGTCAATCGTTAAATCTTATAAAAAAAATTATTTTTTTTCGCATATTTGATTGCCTTCATGTGTACAAGATTTGCCAACTTATACTAAAGTACCACACCACTGCCAAATTTGATGATTTGCCATGATAATTTTTTTTTGGGTGTGTGAGTGGCAAACTTTTTCATGACAAAATTTTGACCCCTCGTGGCCTTAAACTTTACTATAAAATAAGGTACCAAAACCAAAAGGTTAATGTGCTCATGTAAATTGACATGCATCACAGTCAAAGTCAATCTTTAGTTCCAACATCAACATCTGCCAATGTATATAACATAAAACACCTTTTCTTACCATAAGAATAATATTTATTAAATATAGACAAAATATTTGTTGCTTAGAGGAACATAACTTTTTCCTATACAGTTTTCTTTGAAAGAGCTAGCAGGAATATTATATATTATTATTATTTTTTTTTACTTCCATTTGCATATAACTCTTGAAAGAATATCAAAAGAATAGTACACAATATGTACTATAGAAAAGGGTGAAACAAAATCCAAGTAAAAAAATATATTAGTTTCATACAGCGTGCCTAAGACACTCACCCAAAGAATGGTTTAAATTTTTGTATAACTATGACACTTCTAGCAGCTGATCAACAACACAAAATTCTAAAAATATTTGAGAAAACACAAATTCACATTACAATTGAACTTGAAGTTAACTAAAACTATGTGATTTCACCAATAACTGCATAATGCAGGCAGGCATTAAACAACATCTACTAGAGGCCGAATTCCCATATGGCAGCTCTTAAGAATACAAAACGGACTTTGTGCAATACTTTTCATGTATCGGGTACATACCAATTTCGCAGCAAGATATTGGACATGGTGTCTGTGGAGTATGCTTTGAGGGATGATGACGAGAGAGGAGAGAAATACGGTAGCTCTAGACGGGATTATGATAGGCCAATTGATAGCAGCCCTTATAGTTGAAGGTTAAATAAAAAAATATCAAAGGACTATTTGTCAAATGATCCATTTTTGTGTTGAAATTATTAGAAAACTATGGGTTTGAAATTGTTTGTGGTGGTGGTTAGTTGATTTTCTTGGTCTAGGCGTTGGAATGATTTATTGGCTTGAACTAGTTAGTAGTTGAGTTGAAATAAATTTTGAGTTCATTTTCATTGGGGAAACTGCATATATTACTTATTTTCTGAATATAGTTGGATGGTATATGTGATTTATTCAGCTTTGCAAAATAAATGATTTGTTCTTATGGGGAATGGAAGTATGTTTGGAGAAACTGGATATATTACTTATGGGCCTTATCTATCAGATGATTTGTTCTTGACATCTATATTTCAAATTTCATGTTTGATTGATTTTTTTTGTGGTGCACTTTTAGAATCGAGATTGTAGTTAAAAAGTATTTCACTCGAAACAAATAATCTCCACCTTATCAAGCACTTCATACAGATGTTTGAAACATTGATTATAATTTTGCTCATTTTCCTCTGTTGAACAGGGTGTTCTCATGTTTTTCCAAAAATTGGGACCGTAATTTATTTGGGGAAATACTTTGTCCCCCAAAATAAGCCCGAAAGCCATAAATTAATATTTTATATCCTTTGCACATCATCAATAAACGCGACATAACAAAATCACACTTTCCAAAAGGACACAGACAATGGAAATTCTACGTATCCACCATGCCAACAATATGCCATTGTTGAACTAATCAGCATATCAATGTATATCATACAAAAAATGTTTAGAGAAAACAAAAATGAACTAGGGAATAGTAGTATATGTAATTTAAGTGAATGCAATGAATACCATTGGGCTAATCCCAGTAGTTGTAACCAGACCCAGACTACCTAAAGCGTACAAAATAATTACTCTTTCCAAGCATTAGGTGAAACGAGAGTCTCAACGTACATTATATGCTCGTTCAAATTAAAATGACGACTATCAATCCCCTTGATGTGAAATTCTTGAAGTAGACACTCTTCTGGCGTCGGGTACAATCTTATAATCCCCTGTTAATGGGTTCCATATAAAGATTTGGAAACATACTTGTATGGCTACAAAACCACTGCAAGAACCCAAAATGTTGAAAATGCCTTTGTGTTCCGTCAATGGAAAATCCACGGGGATGGCATGAGTTGCTTCCTCGACTTCAACTAAAGTATGAAAGTTATCCACTGAAGATCTCATAAGAAGTTTCTCTGGGATTTTCGATTGGTCTCTGCTAGCACGATTGTGGTGAATTCGGAGAAAGTTGTTATCATTGAGACAGCAATGCCACGACTTGCATACGCTTCTAAAACGCGCAAGAGATTTGGCAGGAAGTCTCAACAGTATTTGACAGAATATTATATCATCAGGCAGTTCAGAATGTTGCGTCTTTGATCTTAGGCTAGGCATCTTTGTTGAATAAACCACTTTCTCAACAAAGGTATAGAAAAGAAGGGATCAAAAACAGTTGTTCTTATTCAAATATAAAGCACAGTAGAAGACTTTTTGTAAAATCAACAAAGATTGAAGATTAAACCCCACCCAATGAAACATAAAAAGTTGTAGATTGTTTTGAGACACTTACAGAAAAAGCAATGTTTATAAACCTGGGTGGGTATGTCTTGTAAAGTGCTGGAATTTGCGAATATGTAACAAATTTGAAAGCGTGTACAAAGCCCGAGCAAACTTTGGTGTGTATGTATATGGAAATATACTATCCTAATTCAACTAGATACTGTTAATCCAAATTTAAAAAGAACACGGAATTGTAACTGGCCAAATCCTACTATTTCGGTGTTTTAGTCAACTCTACTAATAATTATCCTATCCTATTTCGGTGTTAGTGTCAAAAGTTTGGTTTAATCAATTCTTAAACGACAATCAAACTCACAAAATATTTTTGATTGGTATTGCCTCATTTTTTTGTAAAATAACTTATAAAAATTTTAGGGACCGGCTATTAGCACTCCCAAAATTTTTCCAACACTCCAATTTTTTTACCAAATGTCAATCATGCCCTTGCATTTATAAAATTTAAATTTTTACTTTTTGCTTTCAATTAAAACAAATATATATGAAAAATAATTACAAATTTTATATTATTAATAAAAAAATATATTTTTTTTATAAAAACCTGTTTTTAGTAAAAATAATTTTTTTACTTTTTATATCTGTTTTAAAAAACATTTCAATTGTTTAAATAAATTGTTATCTATTTTTTTTTAATTAAAAACTGTTTAAATAACATAAAAAAATATTTTATATAAAATAAAAACCGTTTTTTACTAAATAAATATTTTTTTATAAATCTTTTATTTTTTACATGATCACGGCCCAAATAAAACATGACGTGGCATGGAGTCGTATTTTTTTTTCATACCACTGGCATGTGCCATTTTTTATTATTTTGAAAATAATCTTATTACTATTTAGGACAAATGGTTTAAATAAGAATCTGTTATTTTTTTTTTACTTTTCATAACTGTTTTAAAAAAACATTTCAATTGTTTAAAAAAAATTGTTATCTGTTTTTTTTAATTGAAAACTGTTCATAAAGCTTAAAAAAATATTTTATATAAAATAAAAATTGTTTTTACAAAATAAACCATTTTTTATGAATCTTTTATCTTCTAAGTAACACAATCACAACCCAAATAAAACGCAATGTGGCATGTAGTAGTATTTTTTTTCATACCGTTGTCACGGACTATTATTTACTATTTGAGTAATAATTTATAAAAAATATACTTTTTATTAAAAATACAAAATGACCATTTTTTCATACCGCTGGCATTTGAAAAAATACAAAATATATTTTACACACTTGTGAAATGTTTTTTTAAAACAGTTATGAAAAGTAAAAAAAAAATTAACAGATTCTTATTAACACCAGTTTTTTTATAAAAAATATGTTTTTTTTATTAAAAATAAAAAATGACCATTTTGTCATACCACCAGCGTATTAAAAATACAAAATATATTTTATACATATTGCCATTTTTCCTAAATAGTAATATGATTATTTTTAAAATAATAAAAAAATGGCGTGTGCCAGCACTATGAAAAAAAATACAACTCCATGACACGTTATGTTTTATGTGGGTCGTGATCATGTTACCTAAAAAATAAAAAATCCATAAAAAATAGTTTTTATTTTATTTAAAATAATTTTTTATGTTTTATAAACAGTTTAAAATAAAAAAAATAGATAACAATTTTTTTAAACATTTGAAATGTTTTTCTAAAACAGTTGTGAAAAGTTAAAAAATTATTTTTAAAAAAATGATTTTTATTAAAAATAGCTTTTTATAAAAAAAAATATTTGTTTTATTAAAAATATAATTTTTTTAATTATTTTTTATATATATTTGTTTTAATTGAAAGCAAAAAAGCAAAAATTTAAATTTTATAAATACAAGGGCATGATTGACATTTGGTAACAATAATGGAGTGTAGGAAGAATTTTAGGAGTGCCAATAGACGGCCCCAATTTTTAAAACTTCGTAACTTCAAATCTATAAAATTAAAATTCATAAAATTTATATATTTGAAATCTATTCGTCAAAATTTATTAAACAGCACGCACATTCGTTATTTTTTGACAAAAAAATAGAAATAGATAAATCTAGTGTTTTTGCCAAATGTCCATTTTTTCGGCGAAAACATTTCTTCTCAAACTTGGGTGATGGTGTTGGTGGTGCGAATTAAAAAAAATAAAGAAACAGATGGAGAGAGAGAGAGAGATGGGGCAGGCCGGGGTGGGACGGGGGTGAGGGTGGAGGTGAGGCTGCTAGAGAGAGAAAAAATGTAAAGTTATGTGTTTGTTTTTAGAGAGAGAAAAAGTGGATTTAAAACGGGTATATGCGATAGTACATTTGTCAAAATATATGTAATCTATAATGGAAAAAAAAAACTTGGTGCATAAAAAAAATCAATGAGATTTGATGTATTTTTGACCTATTAAATAGGAATACCCTTGAATTATCCTTTAATTCTAGTATTTTAGTTTAATAGTTTACCTTTATCTCGACTGTTTTAATATCTCATGATTAATTCTTGACACAATTTGGTAGACGTGCATTGGTTAGTATTTGGGTGTCACTCATTATTATTATTAAACCAATGGACATACGATACGTCGAGAAAGAGTAAGTACTCAACACCTATAAAGTTACGACTTAGATGTGATACGTATTCCACATGCCCGGACTATAAAGATAATTTTTTTACATGTGCAAATATATCGTGTCCCTATTAGTGTTGCACACGAACACATAGTGCCTTAAATGGATTATATGTTTTCTCCTAAACGTTAATTTGTCTACCAAAATGTGTCAGTCTATTCACACACTTCACATCACATTTCTCTCTCTCTCTCTCTCTCTCTCTTAATGATTCCTTGTCCCGTCTTCCAAAGTTGTAATATGTAAAAGTTGTAATATGTAAAATGTGTAACTAATTCTATTTAGAGTTGTAAAAGTTGTAATATGTAAAAGTTGTAATATGTAAAATGTCCCGTCTTCCCGTCTTCCAAAGTTGTAATATGTAAAATGTGTCAGTCTATTCACACACTTCACATCTTCTTTTTCCATCAAATTTCTTACCTTTTATAAGAATATGTAAAAGTTCTTTAAAAATGTGATAATAAAAAAGGAAACATTTATCAAAACACACATGATTTATTCTTTTTATTTAATTTTGGGCCAACATATTTTCAATAATAACTCTTAGTCCTTAGTAATGAAATGATTATGTGTTCAACTGGGAGTGATAATTTATTTTGGGTTGTGTTTTAGATCAATAACACAACATAACACGATATGGGATTTTTCCAGACAAACACAACACGAGAAGACATGAATCAATTATTTTTAAAATTAAATATTTTTGGGGTGCTTTGGTCCAATTTATATAAGATATTTCTTAATTAGTCTCGCAAAAAAATAATTTTTCAATAGGTGCTATTACATGTTTTTTCACATGTAGTAGAAGTATATATTTAATATATATTTGTGCAAGTTGCATATGTAGTAAATATGTATGACTTGTTTTGTAATGGGACCAAATGAACCAAAGAAAAATTTGTATGACATATTTGACTATAAACTCAGTAATCATGACATATTGATAAAAATCTCTGAAGTTGCAAGGTTATATGTTCTTAGTTTAATTCGTGAAATACACACACGCAATCCAATTTTAATATTAGCTAAGAAGTGATATTCTCCAATTTTAATTTATGTAGCAGATTCACAAGTTCGCAAGAACAAATTTCAATTAATGCAATGGAATTGATAACTTGGCTAATTAAAATAATATTATTCTAATTTTATCCTAAGCATATATCTAGGTCATTTAATAAAGTAAAATGCGCAAATCCCAACCACAACGCGCCGATGTACGAGGAAAACCTAAATGGAAAAAACCTCGGATGGCTGGGCCTAGACAAAATCCACTACAAAATAGGTTTTACAAGAGACTCAAAAGACTTACAGACATTGACTCACTCAAGACATGCTTATGCCGTCCTCGACCTTCGAATTTGTAGTACGCGAAGCTCTAACGCGTTGCTCGACACTCCTCGTGTCGCAGTATCCACCGAAGCCCAAAACCACCGTCTCCACTAAGCTTGAATGCAGAGATCCACCGCAAACTTGCTTGTCGAATGTCAAGATGATTGAAGGGGTTTTGTTTCAAAAGTTGATAAAAGTGTTGGAGGTTGATTTTACCAAAGAGAGGGAAGTTACGAAAAATGCTCTCAAAGAGAATATTGAACTTCCATAGATTTTGAAACGCATTTCCGTCCATATGATATAACTGAAAAACTAGTGGACCAAAACAGTTTTTGGAAAATAACTGCTGAAAAATAAGTTAAAAAATTCAGATCTGGCAAAACTCGTTCGAACGACTTGTCGTTCGAACGAGTTACCTAACGGAATTCCAGTATCGAATTAGATAGGTCGTTAGAAATCTCGTTCGAACGACATTTCTAACGAACTTCTAACGAGTTTCCAGTATAGTCTGGTGAATGTCGTTAGATCCAGGTCGTTCGAACGACCTGGCCAAAACTTCTAACGAGATTTCTGTTTTTCAAAAAAAAATGTTCAAATTAATTTTAAAAATGGTTCTTTATGAAAATTAATTATTTACGAACATTACTCTATATGAAAATTTCTCGTTTATATAAAAATACTCCAACACATAAAATTAATTTTGGTCATATACCTTTTAGAATAGTGAACATGGCGTGCGTATTGATGTTGTGTGAACTTTGGATGCAATGCTTGAATCTTTACGTATTATGATGCTTGATGAGGAATGACCCAAAATTGTTTTGTCCAACGAAATGTAGCCAATATAACAAAAGACTCGATTGGAAATTTGACCTTACAAATTTCCCCATTTGGCTATTCCGGGACAAAACAGAATTAATAAAAAAATAAATAAAAGGACTGAATTTGCTAAGCTAGCCATCAAGCCGATTCTAAATCCCATACCAACCCCCCCCCCCCCCCCCCAAAAAAAAGACAGACTCAATGACACGACTAACGATGCTGCAAAAGAGTAGGAGATGTATCCTACACACATGAAACAACAAATTCATATACGCATGGGGAAGAAGAGAATGAAACATATATAAAACGATGTGTTAGTATATGTTGTGAATACAATGTGTTAGCATATGTTGTGAATAGTAAATGAATTCCCCCTAAAATATGCATACCCTAAATTATGAATCCTCCCCCTAAATTATGAATTCCCATATCAATATTTCTCCCCCATTTTGTCCGGAAAAGACAAAGGGATAAATGACCTGCATGTTAAATGATAATCAAGAGAACAATAGGCAATAAACCAATAAATATGAAGAAATAAAGTGACAAAGGAAATAACATGAGGATTCATTAACCAATGGGAAAGGGAAAATAGTCAAGGTGCATACACGTCATAAGGAAAAAAATCCAAACCAAATGAAATAATACACGAAATAAAATATCCACTCATCCTCACAAGTACATGGAAACAGGAAATAAAAAACAAAGTACATCAAGGGGCAGGAGCATCATGTGGAGAATCATCGGGAAGAGAGCTGGAGCCGGAATCGGATGATCCTGCACCGCGGCGCATCTCCATACGGCGAATGGCGTCAAGGTGCTCTAACAAAAGAGAGTCCGGACGGGCCTGGGCTTCATCTCGGCGTGCCTGAGCCTCCTCTCGGCGAGCTTGTGCCTCGCGGTCCTGCTGCATAGAAGCTAAAAGCTCCTGCAAAAGCACCATGTCTTAACGTCTATCCTCCTGAATCTGTTCAACGAGGGAACGAACAAACAAAATATTCTCCGACTCGATGGGTCCGGGAGCATAGGAAGAGGAGGGGTGATGGATAGAGCGAGAGGGTGCGGGATGACTAGTGGCAGGGTGAGTGGAAGTGGCGAAGTGAGAGGAGGTGGAGGGAGTAAGGTGAGGGGTATCGGGGGGAAAATAACCACGAGACCGGCTGATCAAGGACATGTCAATGGTTTGATATTTCGTGATGGGGATATCGGTGGATAGGCAGGGGTAGCCGACGACAAGACAAAATCGGGTAATGATAGCCGCAAATGGGAGGGCTTGGCGAGAAGGACTGGAAGGGAGGATCCTAACCATCCGAATGACACTAAATATGAAGGCGGGGAGGTCGATGTCAGCCCGAATGCTAATGGCCAACATAAGGTCCACGTGCATTTTGGTTATTTGGGTTGTGTTCGCATGTAGAATAAGACAAACACACAAGATCCAATTAAGTACCATAAAATCAGAATGTAAGTGTTTGTGGAAGATTGTGACAGTGCTGGGAGGGAGGAGCCTAAAAATGGTGCTTATAACGAGGGAAGGGGCGGGACAAGTATCGGATGTCCAAGGGAAAGAGGGATTATTGACCCTAGGTAAGGGGAGGAGTTGAGCAATGGATTCGGGAGAGACAATAATCTCCTTACCGCGCACTCGATAATAAATGTGATTCTCCTTATCATGCATTCCAAAATAAAATTCCCGAATGAGGTCGGAAAAAACAGTGTCCGTGAGAGAGAATAGGGAGTCCCATCCTAAATCAGAAATCCACGAATGCACAGTGGTGCCGTGGAGGGATTGGAGATTAATAATTTTCTCCCTAACAATAGAGCGTGTAGATAAACCTTGGGTGCGATATAGAGTGTGTGGGGTGAGTGACCCCCAACGCAGCCTAAGGTCAGGTATAATTGCATTGGCATTGGACTCCTCATTAGATGAAGAGGAGCGTTCCTCGGGAGAGTCACGAATGCGACGTGGGCGACGATTACGGGCCATGGGAAATTAGAATGAGACTAGAACCTACCCGAACAAAATTCCAACCAAAACGCGCCGATGTACGAGGAAAACCCAAATGGGAAAAATCTCGGATGGCTGGGCCTAGAAAAAATCCACTACAAAATAGGTTTTACAAGAGACTCAAAAGACTTACAGACATTGACTAACTCAAGACATGCTTATGCCGTCCTCGACCTTTGTTGCTCGACACTCCTCGTGTCGCGGTATCCATCGAAGCCCAAAACCACCGTCTCCACTAAGCTTGAATGCAGAGATCCACCGCAAACTTGCTTGTTGAATGTCAAGATGATTGAAGGGGTTTTGTTTCAAAAGTTGATAAAAGTGTTGGAGGTTGATTTTACCAAAGAGAGGAAAGTTATGAAAAATGCTCTCAAGAGAATATTGAACTTCCTTAGATTTTGAAACTCATTTCCGTCTATATGATATACCTAAAAAAGTAGTGGACCAACACTACACCAAAAACAGGATTCTGGCACGGTTTAAAACTGTGCCAGATCAAATCTGGCACGGTTTTGAACTGTGCCAGAATCAGGTGTTCCAAAATGGGAATTTTTTTCTGGCACGGCTCAAAAGTGTGCCAGAATCAGCCAAACAGGAACACTTCTGGTACACTTTTGGAAAAGTTTTTAACTGTGCCAGATTCAGCAAATTAGAAACACTTCTAGCACACTTTTAAACCGTGCCAGAATTTGATATTTCTGGCACACTTTTGGTACAGTTTTTAACTGTGCCAGATTCAGCAAAAGAGAAACACTTCTGGCACACTTTTAAACCGTGCCAGAATTTGATATTTCTGGCACACTTTTGGCACAGTTTTTAAGTGTGCCAAATTCAGCACAGTTTAAAAAAATTTAACACAGTTTAAAACCGTGCCAAAATATGATACACTTTTGCCACGGTTTTGAACCGTGCCAATTTTTTTATTTTAAAAAAAAAATATTTGAAAGCACAAAATTCACAAATTAATAATATTGCGCGTTATTAATAAACTAATGTACATACAAACTTCAAAATATTTCAAGTCTTTAACTGCTCACAGGCCCAAAAAAAATTGGGCAGAGCTTCCTCTATTTTCTGGACATTTCAAAACCTGTTAATACAAAACCTGCCTAATATAAATCCCGCACGGCCACAAAATATAACAATTAACTTACAAAAGCCCTCATGGCCATAAAAGTCAATAATAAAACAACAAAATACCATACGGTCATGACACAAAAAAATGGATTCATTAAAAAAACCTTGTTGTAAACCATTGAGTTCTTTGTGTGTTCCACGCGAATAAAAGCCAACGATAAACTCTTATCCTGCAAAAAAAATAGAATACAAAAAATATACGATATTAGTAACCCAATAATTTACAACAAAAAAAATACTCAAAACAAAAAAATTACATACATGAATGAAAATTATCATCATATTCACAAACCGGGAGACCCGGGACTACGCGATCAGTTCCTACAAGTTACATTGGTCCCGTGCGAGGTGTTCGTGCCCCCTACGGGGTCGTTTGGGGTTGGTTTGGGTTTTCACCCTTTAACGGCTTGTTTTTAAGTTTAAGTGCTGATTTTTGCAAATTATCATCATACTCTCAAACCGGGAGACCCGGGACTACGCGGTCAGTTCCTACAAGTTACATTGGGCCCGTGCGAGGTGTTCGTGCCTCCAACGGGGTCGTTTGGGGGTTGGTTTTAGTTTTTACCCTTTGACGACATGTTTTTAATTAAGTGTGATTTTTGCAAATTATCGGTATATTCTCAAACCGGGAGATCCAGGACTACGCGGTCAGTTCCTACAAGTTACATTGGTCCCGTGCGAGGTGTTTGTGCCCCCTACGGGGTTGTTTGGGGGAGTGGTTTGGGTTTTCACCCTTTAACGGCTTGTTTTTAGGTTTAAGTGCTGATTTTTGCAAATTATCGTCATACTCTCAAACTGGGAGATCCGGGACTACGCGGTCAGTTCCTACGAGTTACATTGGTCCCGTGCGAGGTGTTCGTGCCTCCAACGGGATCGTTTGGGGGTTGGTTTGAGTTTTCACCCTTTGATGGCATGTTTTTAATTAAGTGTGATTTTTGCAAATTATCGTCATATTCTCAACCCGGGAGATCCGGGACTACGCGGTCAGTTCCTACAAGTTACATTGGTCCCGTGTGAGGTGTTCTTGCCACCTACGGGGTTGTTTGGGGGGTGGTTTGGGTTTTCACCCTTTAACGGCTTGTTTTTAAGTTTAAGTGCTGATTTCTGCAAATTATCGTCATACTC
The DNA here is from genome assembly GCA_949130495.1 of Sambucus nigra. Classification (NCBI taxonomy): domain Eukaryota; kingdom Viridiplantae; phylum Streptophyta; class Magnoliopsida; order Dipsacales; family Adoxaceae; genus Sambucus; species Sambucus nigra. The sequence goes on from OX422221.1 coordinate 51,417,693, forward strand.
TCAAACCGAGAGCTCCGTGACTACGCGGTCAGTTCCTACGAGTTACATTGGTCCCGTGCGAGGTGTTCGTGCCTCCTACGGGGTCGTTTGGGGGCCGATTTGGGTTTTCACCCTTTAACGACATGTTTTTAAGTTTTAAGTGTTGATTTTTGCTAATTATCATTCAATTAACAAATCGGGAGACCCGAGACTACGCTGTCAGTTCCTACGAGTTAGATTGGTCGCGTGCGAGGTGTTCATGGCTCGTCCGGGGTTGATTGGGGGCCGATATGGGTTTTCATCCTTTAACGGCATGTTTTTAACTATAAGTGTGATTTTTGCAAATTATCATTCTACTCTCAAACCGGGAGACCCGGGACTACGCGATCAGTTCCTACAAGTTACATTGGTCCCCCGCGAGGTGTTCATGCCTCCTACAGGGTTGTTTGGGGGCCGGTTTGGGTTTTCTCCGTTTAACGGCTTGTTTTTAACTGTAAGTGTGATTTTTGCAAATTATCATCATACCCTCAAACCGGGAGACCCGGGACTACGCGGTCAGTTCCTACAAGTTACATTGGTCCCGTGCGAGGTGTTCGTGCCTCCTACGGGACCGTTTGGGGGTTGGTTTGGGTTTTCACCCTCAAACGGCTTGTTTTTATCATTTGTATATATGCAGATATATGCATATATGCAGATATATTTATTACGTTTTACTTTTGATTTATTAGGTCTCTATCATCAGCATTTTATATTTATTACGTTTTACTTTTGATTTAAGTTTGTGAATCTTCTCCGTGATCTAAGAGAAAAGCTAATTGTCAAATTCAACCCACCCCACTCCCCACCCATATATGCAATCATATATGCACCATATATGCAGATATATGCATATATGTGCATTTATGCTGATATATGCATATATGTGCATATATGCAAGCATATATGCAGATATATGTTGCATATGATGCATATATATGCATATATGCAGATATATGCAGCATATATGCTTGCATATATGCACCATATATGAAGATATATGCATATATGCAATCATATATGCATATATGTGCATATATGCTTACATATATGCAGATATATGCTGCATATATGCATATATGACCTGATGAAGGCAGCGAGGGAGGGTGGTAGAGAGGAGGCAGCGAGGGAGGGAGGGAGGGAGAGAGGGAGGGGCAGTAGAATTTTCAACCAACTGACCTGCTTCTTCTTAGAATTGTCAAATTCATCCCACCCCACTCCCCACCCATATATGCAATCATATGTGCACCATATATGCAGATATATGCATATATGTACATATATACAAGCATATATGCAGATATATGCTGCATATATGCTGCATATGATGCAGATATATGCATATATGTGCATATATGCAGCATATATGTGCATATATGCAGATATATGCATATATGTGCATATATGCAGCATATATGCATATATGACCTGATGGAGGCAGCGAGGGAGGGAGGCAGAGAGGGAGGCAGCGAGGGAGGGAGGGAGGCAGCGAGGGAGGGAGGGGCAGTAGAATTTTCAACCAACAGACCTACTTCTTCTTAGAATTTTCTCTCTTCAGATATTTAGAGAAGAACTACTCCATCATTGGACACCACACTTCAGCTCTGCCTGCAATATCAAGAAAAAAAATAACTAAGAATAGATAAGCATCAATACTCCTAAGAATTAGAAAATAGCATGATAAATTACATGAATAATAAATTTTTGCACTTTTGTGTGCCTTTATGAGTTGGTACACAGTATGGCCAAAATGAAAGCAACAGAATAATTTAAAAGCATATGTATGTGAATAATGTATATCTAGTGCAATAAAGGTAGCAGATGCCTCGAGCAATTAACAGTGCCCAACAATCCAGTGCATAAATCTTTGTTCCAATTACTTGAGGTCAGCGATATGTATTATGCTTTGTCATTCAGTTATACTTGGGATTCATACATCACAAACTAGTATGTCTTTCTCTAAGGTATACATCCAAGTAAAATTTGAGACCTCCAAGCATTATTATCTATGTTAATTGTAACATTCTTCCTTACTAGTGCACTTACCGGTTTAGTTATGTCCAAACAATCTAAAGTGTTTATGTAGAAGAGGCTTAAGTCCACTCTCTATCCTCTGCGTAAACAAAGTACCACTTGCTCAACATTTACAACCAAGTTAAATGCGCTACATTCCACCTAGCTCAGGCGGAGGCAGTGCTCGATGAATCAAGCGTTCCGTGAGTGCTCCATAGGACACCTGAGGGTATTGGATTGGAGCCTGGAAATGAAAACAATCTATGGGAACCCCCTATTTGAAACACCCCATAGATTATGACTAAATGAAGACAAATGAATAAGTGACTTCCAAGAACCATACATGCCTTTAGTAACAATTAATAATATTTCCCCAAATAGCACATTAAGTCTCATGAATTGTATAAAAGTAGTGGTCAGTTACTGAAGATGGGAAATTGAATTTGAAATAAGAATTTTATTATGTTAGAAGTAACAGGCCTTACTCAGTTTGTAAGTGTGAAGACAAAATGCGAAAAGTAAAAAAAAAATACTAATATACGATCTTTGAAGATTAAAGCAAACCTCAAATCAGCCTTAGCAAATATACGATCTTTGAAATAATCTCGTGTAATATTTCGTATCCATGTCATATATCTCGAATCTTCGACCCCTGTTAGGATCAACATGACCACCTCCATAGATTCGCATATTCCTGCAGATCCTTCAACAACTGGTGTTTTGCCATATTCATCTGAAATTCATGAAAACAACCAATATTATTGCCAAGAACAATAGGATTACTACACAACCTAATCCCATTTCATTCAACATTCTACCATTCATGTTGGCCACTAACATCTCATTTTCAAGAGAAGACGCCATTGGTATAATTACCCTAACAAATAAATTGGTATTAATCCTCTAATTTTAGGAGAGTATAGAGAGAGGCAAAATGGTTTACAATAATCTTCAAACTGAGCAGAGTCATTTAATTAAAACTCCATCATATTTCAGAGAGTAAATGTGATTCATAGACCATCAAGCTTTAGCTAATTTAAGAAACCAAGTATATGGTGTATCAATAAAGGCAGTGTTCATTGGACTGCTTTGGGAATAAAACAAAATAATACACATTATTTAAAAAGTGGTACACATATGCATATACACATTATTTAACATCAATCACATGCATTATAAAAATAATGACACAAATAAAACTAAACTCATATACCTCTGTGGGAAATAATGACTTAAATTAGGTCACCTACAAAGAAAAAATAAATAAGAAACCCCAAAAATTAAAATCAGAATCATACATGTAAACAAATCTAAAATTCGAAATAGATCTCAATCGAAATAAAAATGATGCCCTAAATCATCCCATATTTTCAGATCAAGAGGAAGATTGGGCAAAAAAAATGAAGCCCTAATTTTCTGATCAACAAAGGAAAAGGAGGAGTAATTAGTGATGAAGTATGGAAATTGAACTATGTAGACATAAGAATCTGACAATTTCGTACCTGATGTTAATACAAACAGTTAACATCTCAAACATCAGGTGTGTGGAATTTTCGAGCGTGGGATTTCATACCTGGTGGTGACCGGTGCAGATACGGTGGAGGAAGCCTTGGATTTCGTAGATTGGAAGGAAGTGGTAGCAACCGGAGAGGGAGGTAGCGTGGTAGGGGTAGAGAAATGAGAGGCGATGAGTTAGATTGAGACAGGACACGATAAGGTTTGTTTTTTAGATCACCAGTAGTGGGGGAGGAGGGGGAGGGGTGAGGGAGATTACCAATAGGCGGCGGCGGCTGGAGGTACAGACCGGTTGGAGATGGTAAGCGGGTGAGGGGAGGGAGAGAGTCGGGGAGCGGGATATTGAAAGATGAGAGAGGAAAGAGAAGAGGGAAACTAAACATAATAATTTTTGGGGGGTCTTTTATATTTTAATCAAGTGTACTCAATTTTGGCACACTTTAAAACAGTGCCAAATTTTAGCACTGTTTTAAAGTGTGGCAGATTGTCCTTAAACCGTGCAAGAATCTGGCACTGTTTAAAACTGTGCCAGATTTTTAACATCAGGGTGTGCCAAATTACTGTTTTTGGTGTAGTGCAAAACAGTTTTTGGAAAACAACTGCTGAAAAATAAGTTAAAAAATTCAGATCTGGCAGAACTCGTTCGAACGAGTAATCTAACGGAATTCCAGTATCGAATTAGATAGGTCATCAGAAATCTCGTTCGAACGAGCTCATTTGAACGACATTTCTAATGAACTTCTAACGAGTTTCCAATATAGCCTGGGGAATGTCGTTAGATCGAGGTCGTTCAAACGGCCTGGCCAAAACTTCGAACGAGATTTCTGTATTTATAAAAAAATGTTCAAATTAATTTTAAAAATGGTTCTTTATGAAAATTAATTATTTACGAACATTACTCTATATGAAAATTTCTAATTTATATAAAAATACTCCAACACATAAAATTGATTTTGGTTATATACCTTTTAGGATAGCGAACATGGCGTGCGTATTGATGTTGTGTGAACTTTGGATGCAATGCTCGAATCTTTACGTAATATGATGCTTGATGAGGAATGACCCAAAATTATTTTGTCTAACTGAATGTAGCCAATATAACAAATGACTCGATTGGAAATTTGACCTTACAATCTCATTTTTTTGGAGGAGGGGAGGAGGGGGTGAAGATGGGGAAGGTAATTAACTTCGTATATGAGGGGGAGAACTCTAGCGTGTGTTTTTTATTTGATACGAATATGACCTTTTAAAACATGATATGATACATTTAATACGATTCATAAATTTACACTCAATTAAATCGAAATTGACATGATGATCCGAGTGAAAATGTAAATAACACGACAAGACATGATGGTATGACAAAAACGACTCAAAATTTGACACGGACATGATTTGTGTTAAAAGACCTAACACAATATATTATGTCAATTTCATGTTGCTTTTAATATTGTCACCCTTTTTATCCATTTAGTTTCATTTAATGTTTAGTCGAGCGTATTTTCTAAAGTAGTTTTGGTCCTTGAGTGACATTAGCACACAAATAGTGAGGGGAGGGGGATCGACTTCCTACATGAGGGTGAGAGCTGAAACGTGTTTTTCTTTATCTAATACAAACACGACCTCTTAAAACATGACACGATACATTTAATACGATGCATATATTTACACTCAATTAAATTGAAATTAACACGATGATCCGAGTGAAAACATATATAATACGACAAGACATGATAATACGATTAAAATGACTTTAACTTTTGACATGGACACAATACAGCACGACTTTGTCTTAAAACACCCAACACAATATATTATGTCTATTTCTTGTTGCTTCTAATATTGTCACCCTTTATATCCAGTTAATTTCACTATTTGTATGCTTATGTCACTACTTTTGAAATTATGATGGACTAGACATTAAATGAAACATTATTTTAGGGTCTAGGCATTAATACTAATGAGAATTAATGCAATAATTTAGGCTTTCATAAGTAAAAATGAATATTTAATATTGTAGTTTAGTTTAAATCCTTATTGATTACTACCTGTGTGAAGGAATAATTTAAAGTAAACAAAAGCTAAAGATATTGTGTCAAGTATGGGTGTGAATGAACCCAAATGGACCGAAATAATCGAACCGAATTGAACCTACTTTTGCAGAATTTTACGAATGCGGTCTCAATGCGGTTCAAAATTATAAGGGACCGAATAAATCGGCCCGATCTCAGTCTTGGGTCTAAAAATTCAGGTTCAGATCAGACCGATCGTATTTATAAAATTAATATATATATATATATATATATTGAGAGAGAGAGAGAGAGAGAGAGAGGAAGGCTCACCTACATCATGCACTATACAACACATCATACATCACACCTAATTCTAGGCCTTAGAAAACCTTTTTTTCAAATTTTATATTTTTTCCTTGAAATTAACCTTCCAATCAACACATACGAAAACAATTATGTCAAAATACATTTTGTAGCTATTTTTAAAAAATCCACAAAAAACTGCTGACGCAGACCCTTATAAATAAGGTATTTTTAGCAGTTTTTGTGGATTTTTTAAAAATAGTCACGAAATGTATTTTGACCTAAATTTTTGTATATGGGTTGATTAGAAGGTTAATTTCAAGGGAAAAATATAAAATTTGAAAAAAAAAATTAGGGCTTGTAATTAATCATGATGCATGGATGATGTATAGAGCATGATGTAGGTGAGCCTTCTCCTATATATATATATATATATGTTCAGGGACGTAGCCAGGAATATGAGTCAATGGGGGCTAAATTCCGGGGGTTCGGGGGCGGGAGCCCCCGAAATTTTTTTTTTTAGGGTATTTTGGACTATTTACCAAAAATAATAAAATTTATTTAATCTAATGGAAAGAGAAACAAATATTTAAATGAGCATAACACAAATAGTTTACCCCCAAAAAAATCAATACAAATAGTTTACCCCAAATAAATACCAATACAAATAGTTTACCTCCCAAAAAATACCAAAATAAAAAATTTATACAAATGGTTTACCCCACTGCATTTGAACCCCAAAAATACTAATACAATACAAATTTATACTAATGGTTTACCCCAAAAAAATACCAAAATAAAAAATACCAATACAAATAGTGTACCCAAAAAAATACCAATACAAATAGTTTATCCAAAAAAATACCAATATTTACCCCCCCAAAAAAATACCAATACAAATAGTTTACTCCAAAAAAAAATACCAATACAAATAGTTTACTCCAAAAAAAATACCAATACATCTACAAAATATAAATATGCAAGAGTTGTTAACTTTGGAATTAAATTTATCAAAAAAATCAAAACAAGGTTGGAGATGGTTTCATACCTTTAAGGAGGGAGGGAGGCGGCAGCTTGCTTTTCTCTTAGAATGTGTGTGTTGTTTGGATAAATTTAGTTAGGGTAAGTTAAGTTAGAAAAGGTTTCCTAAATTACATTCTTGCTCAATATATTTCTAACTTTATAAATTCATACCCAAAATTATATATATTTAAAAAAAAAAAATTTTAATACTTCACTGGGGCCTACAGCCCCCACTGGGCCTCACATGCCTCCGTCAATATGTTAACATATATATTGTAAGTCTCTTTACCTAGCTAAAAATATAACTAATAACAAAACCCCACGAAGTATCACAAGCACCCACGCCACTAAACCCACTCACCCACAAAGTATCCAATTCATATATTAATAAATTTAAATCTACTAAAAACACCGGTCAAAATTTAAATTATTGAAACCTAAAACTATGGTCTTCCCCTTTCCAAGACCGAACTCGGTGACATAAACACAACCCAATGAAAAAGTTTTATCTAACACATGGTGGTTATGCAGAATATTGATCTAATTTTTTATGATCCCCTATTTGACAACATTGTTGTTGTCATTGTGGGCGTACCTATCTTACTTGAGAGTACATTCTCTTTGTTTAAATTTAGATCACTATTTGCAACAAGAAATGATTTTGTAAAGTTTAGCTATTATGTGTATTCTCCATTCAATTTCCAATGACCTATTTCTTCTCTCCAGCGTCCTTTAGTATGTTATCGTACCTGAATTTACATTGAATTCTGTAACTAGCTACAATGAAACTGGTCTGTAAACCTAGTCCCCTATTTTTCTCCATCTTCCCTTAAACTACCTTTGAATTCTTCAATACAAAATTTACATTCTATTTGTTTTATTATGGACCAAATAGGATCGAGACCGAATCCGAATCGCTTGAAAACCGAATATGATCGGGATCAATTATTTCGGTCCGGTCTCGGTTCATAATTTCTAGGACCGATTAATGTGATCTGGTCCCAAAAATACCTCAAAATCGGACCGGACCGCGAACACCCCTAGTGTCAAGGACAAAAACATTAGAACTTATTTAAATTAACAAAACAACCAAATGTGTCTTTCGGTGTGTTTATATAAGCCCATGCCGCTCCACCATTTTTTGTGCTCCATGATTGTCCAAGTTGTAGTCCACTGAGATAACTTCCGGTGGCCTGATGAGGGAAGACATATATAATTAAATGCATTATTCCCTCCAATCTTCCTTATAAAAGGGATGATATCGTCTGATGATAGAAAAGACACCAAACACAATAGAGTAGAGAGTTAACAAAGAGGTGTACACTTTTGTGTGTGGAAAGCAAAAGAATATGAAGCATTCAAACCTTCTATTTATCCTCCAAATGTCCGTTCCTCTCCCTTGCAATACACACTGATCGATCACCCAAATTGTTCATGAACCTAAACCTATCCTATCCCAATTATAACTGTACATTTTTTCTGTTGGAATATGTAAGGTTTTATGGCCATTATATATATTTTGAAGCTTTCCATTCATTTCCATTCAATTGCACTACTCTTCCAACTTCATATTCTAGTGCTATATTACTCTTCTCCCATTTCTTTTTAATCTCTAATGGGTCTTTTTAAAGGTAATTGAAAATGTATCCTTCCCTGTTATTTTTACTGATTCAACTATTTTAACTGTTTATATATATATATATATATATATAAATATATATATATATAAACTAATTTTTTATGAATATATATAAAATCTCTTAAAAAACAACAAAAACTGTTATTTTTTAAAATATATATAAAAACAGTTTTTTTAAGGATCAAATACCAAAAAGTCCCTCAAATATTTTTTAATACACACTTAGTCCAAGTTTTTTTTTGTATCAAAAAGTCCCTTATTCTCTTATCTTTAAAAGTCCGCACCAGCGATATGGTAAAACCCTTTTGGCATGATGAAGGGCTTTTTGGTGCAAAATAAAAACGCTTGGACTAAACGTGTATTAAAAAAAGTTCGTGAGACTATTTGGTATATGCGCCTTTTTTTAATTGTTTTTACAAATATATATAAAAATAATTGTTTTTTAAATGTTTTTTTATAAATATATATATACAAACTCTTTTTAATACAAAAAATAGGTAAAATACCAGTTAAAAAGTTTTATGAATATATATAAAAAACCTTTTTTTGCAAATATATATAAAAACAGTAAAACGGTTATTTTCTTTAAATATATATCAAAATAGTTTTTTTAACTGTTTTTACTATTTTTATAAATATATGCAAAATTAGTTATTTTAATTTTTTTTAGATATATATAAAGCATGTTTTGAACTGTTTTTATTTTTAAAAAAGGCAAAATAACAGCTAAAAAATTTATATATATGCCTATGTCGAGTTTGTACGTTGTTATATAGGATTCAAATTGCAAGGTCTTGATCTTTTATTGGATTTGATCCTGTTAGTTTCTTTGGTAATCTTTTAGATCACATGTCAGATATTGAGATAATGGATATGTTTTAAAGTTTGACTTTTTCTTTTGTACTGTTTCGGGGATGGAAAAAATTTTCTTATATTTTTTTAAACAAATGATAATGATTGTAGATAGATCATCATTTAGCAGCGTACTATCAAGACTTCTTTCGAATTTTGTGTAGTCAACTCAACAAAGTTTTTTCGTAATGATTTAGAGTCGACTACATGAATCTTAAAGGGTTTTAGTACGTGACGTGAAGTTGCCTTTTACATACAATATTTTTACACCATTGATAACTTTTCATTAGTTTGAATCTATTTGACTATTTTTGTATGTTAAATACATAATAAAAATGAATTAGTTTGAGATTGTCAATGATAGAAATTCTTTAACAGTTTCTAAGTCATAATTTTAACAATTTCGAAGTTAAACTCTTTGGGATCATATAAGAAAAGCCTTCTTGGAACATCTCTAGAGAAACTCATGAGGACTTTCCCGTTCTTCATAACACATATTGGCAAAAGGAACCCCAGAAGAAGACAAGGTTGAGAAGGAACTATAATCGTCGAGGTAACCCAAACACACTGTCGTTTTTTGTGGTTGTCGTCTTCCTTCATCAATATCCATTTGCGAAGCTGTCCAATCAGACAGAAAACTTCAAATATGATAAGACATCCTTCAATCACGCGCATATATTTCGTGTCACGGTGTGACATGCATCTTTTAAATGTAAAGAAAGAATCCACGACGGTTGATATCCGTAATGAGATGTGTGCTCCAATAACCAAAAGATGGATCCATCCACCGAGCATCCTTCGTATGGAAAATATAAAGAAGATATAGTATCATTAGGTAACTGTTGGATAAATTCCAATATTTATTAATATTTTATTTTTTTAGTTGTTAATATTTTATTATATTATTGGTGTATTATTTTGAACATAGTTTGGGTTTTAATTTAGAAGGTAGAAACATGAGAAAATGGGTGTGAAAGATATGGGAGTGCTCAAAATCCCATATTGTCCAACATTGGAAGAATACTACAAAAAGTAGTGATATATCAACTAAAGGACAACTAAGATTCTTAGTTGACAAGTCAAATAAGAGGCTATGATCCTACGCATCACGGTGGTGCTTAAGCACCACCAATCGCGACGCGCGAAAGGGCGATTGGAAGACTTAGGGAGCATTGCACGCTTTGATGCGCACGTGCACATCGTTGCTTAGAGCGTGGGAGCCTAACGTTTTGACGAGGTAAAACAGATCAACGGTCGTCATTAAACGATCCGATCAAAGGGTTTAAAATCCGAAACGACTTGATATAAACCGTTAGATGAACTCGTAGCATTTCGTGTAGGGGATGTCCATTCGCTTACGATGGGACACCTAATCTGAACCGTTAGATCGCAACTGTTCCAAACAGGCACGATCCAACGGTTGCTGAGTCACTCCATGAAGAGCTGTGACTGTTGAAGAACAGTCATAGAAATGGCTATAAAAAGAGTTTCAGGCCTCTGTTTTGGAAATCGAATGTTGCTAGTTTCTCCTCTCTCCGTCCTCTATACTTTGGAATTATCAAGTTACAAATTTAGAGTGTTCTCGATATGATCAAACAGTACATAGTTTGAATCAAACAACTGTTCATACACTGCATTGTATCCTGAAGGCAGATTCTATAATACCCATAGTGTACTCGCGGTTTTGGTTCTATCTCAACCGGATTAGGAGAAATTTTGCCTAAAAGAAAGCTTTCCAAGAACGTGACTTGCAGAAATCAAGTAATATATTTCGTTCTTTCCATAACAAAACTCCAACAGTTTTAGGCAAAATTTTATTCTTATTACTCCACACAAATGGAATGAACTGTGGCACAATTTATCCAAGTCATGACTCAAGACTTAATCTGACTTGACCGTTTTGATGGCGGAAATTTCACCCGTTGGCAAGATAAAGTTATGTTCTTCCTCACATTACTAAAACTTGCATACATTCTAGATGATAACCTTGAACAAATTCTCGAGCCCACACCCAAAGACACCGAAGAAATAAAGCAAAAACGTGTGAAGAGAAAAGAAGACGAATTTATATGTCGAGGACACATCGTCAATGCTTTGTCTCAAACTGTTTATAGCGCTCATCGAATGATTCCGACGGCAAATGAATTATGGAAGGCTTTGGAGACAAAGTATCAAAACGAAGAAGTGAGCAACCGTAAGTTTTTAATTTCAAACTATATGAATTTTAGAATGAGTAATGATAAATCTGTCGTTGCACAAGCCCATGAACTCCAACAAATTGTTGGTGACCTTAAAGCCGCTGGTATTAATCTTCAAGATGAATTTCAAGTAGGGGTGACTGTTTCAAAACTTCCATCCTCTTAGAATGGCTTTAAGAAGAAAATTAATCATGATGAAAAGACTTATACTGTGGAATCCCTTCTTAGTTACCTTCGTATTGAAGATGATACTCGTATTCGAGAAAAGACGGATGAACAAGGTGAGGGTCATTCAAAAGCTAATATAGTTGAGGATCAAAAATCCAAGATTACCAAAGACTCAAAATTTAAAGTAAAAAATGATTCAAAATTCAAAAACCAAGGCGCAAATAAGAAAAAGAAGGGAAAATAGTTCTTCTATGATAAACCGGGTCATTATTCTCGAGAATGTCGTCTTAAAAAGAAGGCATTTAAGGAAAAACAAGGGTCGAAGGAAACCAACAATGTTGAAGATCTTATTGCTACTGTAAGCGAAGAAAATTCAATTGATAATGAAAGTGGATGGTGGCTGGATACCGGCGCAACGGTCCACATATGCAAAGACTGCTCTTCATTCAAAACATATCAAGAAATTAATGGAAAATAAGTGAAGATGGCAAATAATCTTCGCACCAGTGTAGTTAGAAAAGGCACAGTGGAATTAAAGCTAGCTTCTGGAAAGACACTTACTCTAATTGATGTACTTCATGTAGCTGATATGTGTAAAAATCTTGTGTCTGGGGACCTTCTCAATAAGAGAGGTTTCAAACTAGTGTATGAGTCTGATAAGTTTGTTTTACCTAAGAATGGCCAATTTATTGGCAAAGGGTACTCCTGTAATGGCATGATCAAAATTAATGTAATCAATGATATTAGTTCTGCTTATATGGTTGAGTCTATTTCTTTATGGCATAGTAGATTAGGTCATGTGAATTATAAAAGTATAAAAAATATGACTAATCACGGCTTAATCTCGGATTCTAAATTTGATAACCTTTCTAAATGTGAAATTTGTGCTCAATCGAAGATAACTAGAAAGTTGTTCAAATCTATTGAGAGGAAATCCTAAATGCTTGATCTTATTCATAGTGATGTATGTGATATGAGGAGTAATATGACTCGTGGTGGAAATAAATATTTCTTAACTTTCATTGATGAATACTCTAAGTATGCATATACATATTTACTTAAAAGTAAAGATGAAGTTTTCGAGAAATTCCTAATTTTGAAAGTAGAAGTTGAAACTCAACAAAATCGGAAAATTAAAGTCCTACGATCCGATAGGGGTGGTGAATATTGAGTTTATACAATTTTGTAATACTCATGGGATAATCCATCAAGTTACGGCACCATATACGCCACAACAAAATGGAACGACGGAAAGGAAAAATAGGACTTTAGTTGAAATGATAAATTCAATGTTAATCAGTGTTGGTTTACCTTTGTCGATGTGGGGAGAAGCGGTTTTATCCGCATGTGATATTTTAAATAGAGTTCCATTGAAAAACAAGGATATTACACCATATGAATTATGGTTTAATCGTAATCCTAATCTTAGACGTCTTAAAGTTTGGGGATATTTTGCTTATGTAAGAAAACCCGAACCTAAAAGGCCTAAACTAGGAAATAGGACTTACAAATGTGTTTTATTGGATACTCTAGTAACAGTACGACTTATAGATTTTTAAACCTTGAAACTCAAGAAATTATTGAGTCGGTAGATGTGCAATTCATTGAACATCTAACAAAATTTAGTACTTTGAATCAAGGTTTAGAAAATAATAATCCGACTGTTGACTCCTCAAATTTAGTAGAAAATTCACAACCTATATCTTCTTAGGAAAAAACGAATGACGTTGAACCACGAAGGAGTAAAAGATAAAGAACTGAAAAACATTTGGGCCTGACTTTGTTATTTATTTAGTTGAAGGGGATTTAAATGAGACTAAGAATAAAACTAAATTTGTTCTTAATGTAGAAGATGAACCGACCACATTTCATGAAGCGGTAACATCTAGGGATGTTGCCTTTTGGAAAGAAGCAATAAATGATGAAATGAACTCAATTTTGTCAAATCAAACTTGGGTTATTTCCGATCTCCCCCCCCCCCCCCCCCCCCCCCCCCCTGGGGCTAAATCTATTGGGTGCAAATGGATATTTAAAAGAAAATTAAATCCGGATGCTTTTATAAATAAATTTAAGGCAAGACTAGTTGCTAAAGGCTATAAGCAAAAACATGGAATTGATTAGTTTGATACATATGCTCCTGTTGCTTGAATCACTTCTATTAGGATATTGATAACTCTTGCTTCTATTCACAATTTAGTTATTCATCAAATGGATGTTAAAACTACATTTTTAAATGGTGATTTAGAAGAAGAGATTTACAGGGAACAACCCGAAGGGTTTGTTTTCCCTGGCTAAGAAAAGAAAGTGTGTAAATTGGTTAAATCTCTTTATGGCCTTAAACAAGATCCTATGCAATGGCATGAGAAGTTTAATAATATTATTATATCCCACGGATATAACGTTAATGATGCCGACAAATGTATATATAGTAAAATTGAAAATGGTGTTGGTGTTATTATTTGCTTATATGTGGATGACATGTTAATATTTGGGTCTAATCTCAAATATGTTGAAGAAACCAAAAGTTTTATTTCATCAAAATTTGATATGAAAGATCTTGGAGAAGCTGATGTGATTTTAGGAATCAAAATTGCGAGAAAGGATAATTTTTTAACGTTATCTCAATCTCATTATATAGAAAAAGTTCTAAAAAGATATAATCATTTTGAACTTAAGCCAGCTGCTACACCAGTGGATCCTAGCATCAAATTAATGAAAAATACTGGGCGTGCTATGGACTAACTTAAATATTCTAGTATTATTGGGAGTCTAATGTATGCCATGCATTGCACTAGACCAGACATTGCTTATGCAGTGAGTGTATTGTGTAGATTTATAAGTAATCCAGGACAAGAGAACTGGAATGCAATTTCTAGGGTGCTTAGATACCTGAAGAGGACTTTGGATTATGGCTTACATTATGTAGGATATCCATCTGTTTTAGAAGGATATAGTGATTCAAGTTGGAATAATCTTGAATCAAAATCCAAGTCAACTACTGGTTGGATTTTTACGCTAGGAGGAGCAGCAATCTCTTGGGGATCCAAGAAACAAACATGTGTATCAGATTCAACAATGCAATCTGAATTTATAGCCCTAGCAGATGCATGTAAAGAAGCAGAATGGCTTAGAAATGTGTTGTATGATATTCCTTTATGGAAAAAGCCATCACCTTCTATTATGATAAGTTGTGATAACTAAGCCACAATTTATAAAGTTTTGAACAAAACTTACAACGGAAAATCTTGACACATTAGTCTAAGGCATCAAATTATAAGAAAATTACTCAAGGAAGGAGTAATTACAGTCGACTATATTAAAATGAACAAGAATTTAGCAGATCATCTGACTAAAGGTCTTGTTAGGGAGAGGATATATATCACCTCAAAAGGAATGGGACTAAGGTCTATTAAATAACACAACTATATTTAATGGGAACCCAACTCATATCTTGAAAATATAGATAGAGTTCAATGTGGTACAAACAAGTTAAATTATAGTTATGGAACACTAGGAATTTTATACAAAAATTTCCATTCCTATGTGCCTAGTGTTGGTTTTCTGCATGTTAGAGGATGAAGGTTACTTCTTAATAAATCATATAAGTGTGACTCACAGAATCACTAAAGTTGATTTACCTATACGAGTGTCGAAAGTGTGTCCGCTTTCTATGAAATCAAGACCGATCCTAAAGCGCTCGTGAAATCAGGATTATCACAATGCCATAAAAGTGCATGGTAGGAGAACACTTATAAACTCAGAAATCGGTATGTGTGATAGTTCCGGCTAGTCTCAAAAGGTCCATGGTTCAAGATACGTTCACCACAGCACCTTGATGAAGATTTAAATTATTTTCACTATATGGAAGTTCAAGTCCGAAAGACACTTCTCATTTATGTACTAGATTTTAGTGATAATACCAAAAATTATTTATAGTCTTTTTGCTTTGCTATCTTGTGTATATTGAAATTGGTGGGGGAATGTTGGAAAAATTCTAATATTTATTGAAATTTTATTTTTTAGCTGTTAATATTTTATTATATTATTGGTGTTTTATTTTGAACATAGTTTGGGTTTTAATTTAGAAGGTAGAAACATGAGCAAATGGGTGTGAAAGATATGGGAGTGCTCAAAATCCCATATTGTCTCAAATTGGAAGAATACTACAAAAATTAGTGGTATATCAACTAAAGGACAACTAAGATTCTTAGTTGACAAGTCAAATAAGAGGCTATGATCCTACGCATCGCGGTGGTGCTTAAGCACCACCAATCGCGGCGCGCGAAAGGTCGATTGGGCAACTTAGGGAGCATTGCGCGCTTTGACGCGCACTTGGCATTATCAAGTTCAAAATTCAGAGTGTTCTCGATTTGATCAAACAGTACATAGTTTGAATCAAACAACTGTTCATACAATGCATTGTATCCTAAAGGCAGATTCTATAAATCCCATAGTGTACCCGCAGTTCTGATTCTATCTCAATCGAATTGGGAGAAATTTTGCCTAAAAGAAAGCGTTCCAAGAACGTGCCTTGCAGAAATTAAGTAATATATTTGGTTCTTTCCATAACAAAACTCCATTTCGTTATTTCGTTCTTTCCAAGAACGGCTAAATCCTACTATTTTGGTGTTAGAGTCAACTCTACTGATAAGTATCCTATCCCATTTAAGTGGTCAACGAGCCTTGAATAAATGTCAAAAGTTTTATTTTGTCAATTCACAATTACACTCGCGAAATATCTTTAATTGATATATGTCATTTTTACGAAAGAATTCATCAAAGTTTTAAAAGTTTATAATTTGAAATTTACAAATTTA
Organism: Sambucus nigra; assembly: GCA_949130495.1. Lineage (NCBI taxonomy): Eukaryota > Viridiplantae > Streptophyta > Magnoliopsida > Dipsacales > Adoxaceae > Sambucus > Sambucus nigra. Next base: position 51,434,248 of record OX422221.1, read on the forward strand.
AAATTCACAAAATTTATATTTTTGGAATCTACTCATCAAAATTTATTAAACAACACTCATATTCGATATTTTTTTACGAAAAAATCGAAACAAATAAATTTAATGTTTCTGTAAAATCTCTATTTTTTCCGACGAAAACACTTCTTCTCAAACTCGGGCGATTGTGTTGCTGGCACGGTCTAGAAAAAATAAAGAAATAGACGGAGAGAGAGAGAGAGAGAGGAGAGAGAAACATTTCAGTGAGATTTTTCGGTGGGTTGTTTCCGGTGAACTTCCGATGGGGTGGGGTGGGGAGGGGGTGAGGGTGGAGCTGAGGCTGCTAGAGAGAGAAAAAATGTAGAGTTATGTGTTTGTTTTTAGAGAGAAAGAAAGTGGGCTTAAAATGAGTATATGAGAGGGTATATTTATCTAAATATATGTAATCATTTGATGTATTTTTTGCCCTATAAATGGGAGTAGCCTTAAATTATTTCTTAATTCTAGTATTTTAGTTTTAGAGTCTACCTTTATCTCGAATGTTTTAATATTTCATGATTAACTCTTGACACAATTCAGTAGACGTGCATTGGTTAATATCGTTAGTATTTGGGCTTCACTCATTATTATTATTATTATTATTAAAAATACCAATTAGTGCACATACGATACGTCAAGAAAACGCAAGTATTCAACACCTAAAAAGTTACGACACGGATGTGATACGTATTCCACATGCCCTGACTAAAAAGATAATTTTTTACATGTGCAAATATATCGTGTCTCTATTCGTGTTACACTCACAAAATATCTTTGATTGATATATCTCATTTTTACGAAAGAATTCATCAAATTTTTAAGAGTTTATAATTTGAAATTTACAAATTTAAAATTCACAAAATTTATATTTTTGGAATCTACTAATCGAAATTTATCAAACAACACTCATATTCTATATTTTTTGACAAAAAAATCGAAACAGATAAATTTAGTATTTCTGTAAAATCTCTATTTTTTCCGACGAAAACACTTCTTCTCAAACTCGGGTGATGGTGCTGCTGGCACGGACCAGAAAAAATAAAGAAATAGACGAAGAGAGAGAGAGAGAGAAGAACGAGGAGAGAGAAACATTCCGGTGAGATTTTCCGATGGACTGTTTCCTGTGAGCCTCCGATGGGGTGGGATGGGATGGGGCGGGGATGAGGGTGGAGGTGAGGCTTCTAGAGAAAGAAAAAGTGTAGAGCTATGTGTTTGTTTTTACAAAGAAAAAGTGAGTTTAAAATGGGTATTACGAGGGTACATTTGTCTAAATATATGTAATCTATAATGAAAAAGGCCTTAGTGCATAAAAAAAATCAATTTGATTTGATGTATTTTTTACCCAATAAATAGGAGTAGCCTTGAATTATTCCTTAATTCTAGTATTTTAGTTTTAGAGTCTACCTTTATCGCAACTGTTTTAATATCTCATGATTAATTCTTGACACAATTTGGTAGATGTGCATTGGTTAGTATAGTTAGTATTTGGGATTCACTCATTATTATTATTATTCAAAATACCAATTAATGCAAATACGATACGTCGAGAAAAAATAAGTATTCAACACCTATAAAGTTACGACCGGATGTCTTACATATTCCACATTCCCCAACTATAAAGATAATTTTTTTACATGTGCAAATATATCATGTCTGTATTAGTGTTGCACACGAACACATAGTGCCTTAAGTGAATAATGTGTTTTCTACTAAACGTTAATTTGTCTACCAAAATGTGTCGGTCTACACACACTCTTCACACCACATCTTTCTCTCTCTCTCTCTCTCTCTCTCTCTCTCTCTCTCTCTCCTCTCTCTGATTCCCTGTCCTCTCTTCCAAAGTCGTAATATGTAGTCTTTTTGTTCATCTTCTTTTTACATCAAATTTCTTACCTTTTATAAGAATATGTAAAAGTTCTAAAAAAAATGATAATTATTAATTTCCTCATTATATAGGGGTGATAATAAAAAAGGAAACATTTAGCAAAACAAACATGATTTAATATTTTTATTTAATTTTAGGCCAACATATTTTCAAAAATAATTCTTAATTCTTGGTAATGACATTGATTATGTGTTCAACTAGGAGTGATAATTTGTTTTGGGTTGTGTTTTAGTTCAATACAACATAACATGATAAGGGGTTTTTGTAGACAAACACAACACGACAAGACATGAATCCATTTTTTTTAAAATTAAATATTTTTTGGGTGCTTTGGTCCCGTTTATATAAGATATTTTTTAATTACTCTCGTAAAAATATAATTTCTCAACAGGTGCTATTACATGTTTTTTCCTATGTAGAAGAAGTATATATTTAATATATATTTTGCATAAATCGCATATGTAGTAAATATTTATGACTTGTTTTGCAATGGGACCAAATGAATCAAAGAAAAATCCGTAGGACTTATTTGACTATAAACTCAGTAATCATGACATATTGATAAAAATATCATTTTTTTCCAAGGAGAGGGGTTGATGGAGGGGAGGGGAATTAACTTCTTACATGAGGGTGAGAGCTCTGGCGTGTTTTTTTTATTTGATACGAATACGACCTTTTAAAACATGACACGATACATTTAATACGATCCATAAATTTACACTAAATTAAACTGAAATTGATATGATGATTTGAGTAAAAATGCAAATAACACGACAAGACATGATGGTACGACAAAAAATACTCAAAATTTTGACACAGACACGATAAGGCATGACTTTGTGTTAAAAGACCCAACAAGATATATTATGTCAATTTCTGGTTGCTTCTAATATTGTCACCCTTTATATCCATGTGACACCTCGCTTAATTAAATACCGATTAATCACTCATTTATTAAATTAAATCAAGATTTTCATTTGGTTCATTCTTAGCATCACTGCCGAAAATCATATTAATTTCTAATCACCTAAATGATTAATTAAATTAGTGCCAAATTTTATCTTCCATTAAACAGATAAATAAATATGCACAATAAAATCATATAATAATCCAAACACACCATCAATGAGTCTGGAAAATAATGCGGAATAAATAACTAAAAGACTGGCCGAATAAACCATACGCTATAAATCCAAATCCAATATAATAATCCAACAAATAAATAAATAAATCCAAAACTGAATCTGAGAGTAAATGGGCAACACGCCCTATATAGAACTGTAACTGAAATGAGATCTCTAATATAGGAATGAAGAAGAGATGCGTGAAATCCAATCTCCTGCATGCATCCATATGTGCCGCAGCTGCGTATCCCTGGAATAGAATCTCAAGTCTGGTGTCCCTGTGGCTGGACACCTATAAGGTTTTGAAATTATTTTGCAGCAAGGGTTAGAACCCGAAATATTTTGAAAATATTTAGCAAGTGATTAAGATTGCGGTAATTAAAATGCATGAATACTTTTCATATTTAAGCTAGTGTCGTACTCACTTGAGATAATACTCACCCCTCAACTATTGTGCACACCTACCGTTTTTCCTTATAACACGCCTAACTACACTACCCCGTCTAACTAGCCTTGTTATTACTATTGTCTGAAACCTTACTCTATCTTGAGTAACCTTTACTAAAGATTTGTAAGTTGGTTCTCACGTTAACTTAATGTATCATCTTTAATTAACTATATAAATATAAATATTGGAGGCCTATGACCTGGTTATGAGACCGAATCATAGTTCTCCCGGTTATGATACCGAACCATACCCAAAGCATCTCACCTCCAAAAAGAATCACAACATACAAATATTAGACGCCTATGACCTGAGGATTATACTCTCCTTGCATTCACTAGTCAGGGGATTCACCCAAATCGTGCAACCTCCTGTGATAGCACTAGAGGGGTATGTATTTATAAAATATCTACACTGATATTAAGAGCACACAACAATATATATATATATATATATATATATATACACACACACACACACACACTTTACCAAAACACTCTTTTACTGTCACATTATTTTTTTAATTACTGACAGTATTATACCATTACTATTTCTCACAATACATTACCGTTACTAATCTTATATGAGTGTTATTAATATTACTTTCACATTTTAAAAGAGATTTTTTTTATAAAAAAAAAAGTAAATTTGTCCCCAATTTAAAGAAATGGCCCGACTATCAGTTACCCAAACCAAAATTAACCAACTAGGGATCTCATACATAACTCATCATTGCGAACCATTTCTCTTATCCATTCTATAGCACCTAGGGTTCTCCTCTGTTTAATTCACCGAGGTAATTAATCTCTTTTTCGGTTTAGATTTTTTCGATTTTAATGTTTGATTTATTCAATTTTAATTTTTGACCATTGATCTGGTTCATGTTGCGAAAAGTGGCGTGTAACTTTTGTTTTTCGTTCTTGTAATATTTTGTTACATTTGTGTAGTTAATTAACTTTTTGTCAGATCATCTGTGTGAGTTGATAGAGTAGGTTAGGGTTAAGATGAACAATTTTGGTGCAAAATTTTTTATTTTGTTAGATATTTGATTTGATTTTGTGTGAGAATTTGTTTTTTCATATGTTTGGATAGCTTTGTGATAGTGGATTGAAGTGTTGGATATTTTTGTGAAGATTTGATTGTTTGAAGATCATATTATATACACACACTATTCATTTTGATATAATCCATTTTGGCAAGATTTTTTAGTCTGAAGATATTTTTCCTTTGTTTTTTTATAATTATATATATAGACAACATGGATGCAACAAATATACTATTGAAATGTTCCTTTCTTTCTCTATTAACCTTACTCTTAAGTTCGTATGAAGACCGTATTTTCTCGAAGAGTTTGAATTATTAACCAATACACGGTAAAGCCATGGGTATTTGATTTAATGACTTATGTTTATATTTATTGTTATTTTGAACCGATCTTGCATGGTTATTGATGGGGGACATTCAAACTTTTACTTGTGCCAGAGATGTGATGCTGATATCGGATAATGGTTCCCCTGAAGCTTCTGACTCTATATTTCCATGAAGAGTCATAAGATTAAGTTTTATTTCTCTTACCTATATGAAATGGCAATTGTTTTCTTCATTTTCAGAACGCTATGAGGAGGTTTCTCCTAGAAGTTTTTGGGAGGTACAAACATTGATGACGTGCTAGTGTATCTGCAGGATTATGTGTATTATCAATTTCCAAACGGGAGTTTCTTGTGTGGAAACTTAAAATTACTCTTCTTGGTTCTATTATAGTTATTTTGTCAAACTTATCTGCAAAAATATGCATATTATGTTGTAAAAATATTAATTTAGAGACTTGAGTTTACAAGAAAAGAAAAAATCTAGGATTGCAAAAAGGTATACCATTATTTGATAGATTTCTTATTAATTTTGGTGTACAACATTACTTATTGAACATGACAGTACGGATTTGATGGACAATGTTTGATAATGTTTGTGAACTGTCGCATCTTTTTTCTCTGTGGTTTTTAAAGTGGAGAGAAACAAACTGATATGTTGTATATATGGATATTATCTATTACATTTAGCTTGTATGTTGCTCTTCTAGCTTGAGAAGGATGTGAAAGCGAAAATCAGTTTAAGTGGAGAAATCCATTCAAATCTCCATCTTTATGGTTTGAGATATGATCTACATAGGTGTTTGCAGAACTTGTAGCATATGCTATAACAACTTTTGAAGTAAAATCCATGTTATGGAGGTAAATATGAGACATTTCAATGATCATATGATGTGTGAATTTTTTTAATATAAACTGTTTAAAAATAATCATTTTAGTTAAACATAATCATTGATAATGAAACTGACAACCAAGACAAGGAAGTTTTGAAAACTACCCAATCACCAACTTAATTCCTTATATATCATTTTTGGATTTATTTGAGATACAGTGGCCACATTAGGCAGCCAAAGTAGAAGGCTTTCCCCTCATACGAGGAAATAAAGTGATTGCCAAACAAAGTTCTTCTTTAGTGATGTAAGAGGTCTTACATTTAAATACTTTCTTGGTTGCTGTAGTTTGGGATTGATAATAATATATATTCATATCAGGTAGTAGGAGTTCAAATATATAAGGCCTTTACCTATAGAGTTCTTTCAAGCCATTTGTAACATGTTCACTACCTGTTCTTGGATATATGGTAGGATAGAAAATAATTAGTAGAATGTTTCCATTTTAGTTTTGGTTGAGTATTTAGATTCTTATTCTCTCTATTCTTGTCACAGTTTGGAAGAGCCATCATTTGGAAAAGAAATTCTTAATTTTGGTTGTTACTTCATATGTATTGAGATGACTTTTCTATTAATGGAATTTGAGTTTTTATTGATATAATTGTCTGGATGTGTAGTAGTGTTGTTACAGACTATTTGTATTGTTGTACTATTTTTTGTACCTTAAAAAGGTGGGTAGTACTAAAAATAAAGGAGATTTTGTCTAATTTTGTTTAAAATTTAACTTATTTGTATTGAAATTAAATCGGATCGACAGTTATTTGGTTGTCATTATGTTAGCATTTTTGAATATTTTATACCCTAGTGTGTGTGTATATATAAAAATGTATATATTATAATATATATAAATATTATTTTTTAAAATTTTATAATACTAATAACAGACTTATACCGTTACCACTGTTCTAAAAAACCCGCCTAGGCTCCGCCTCGGCACACCTAGGCTTAAGGCTTGGGAGAAACGCCTCGCCTTACGCTTTTCACGTCTTATTCTTGGTAAAATCCTTAAGGCGCACTTTTTTCTGAAAACAACAATGATTTAGTGAAACGATGTCGCCTTTTAAAGAATTTGTTTACAAACCGGACCATTATCTCATCTAAAATAATCAAATAGTATTTTAATTTGCATATATTCAGACATATTTTTATTATTTGTGCAATTTTTGTATTTTAATAGTCTTGTTATGGTTAAAAAATATTAAAATATATTAAGAAGGCCTAAACGCCTTCTTACGCCCAGGCCCCCCTAGGCTTCTAAGGCTTAAGGCTTGGCCTCCACGCCTCAATCACGCCCCACGTTTTTTGGGAACCTTGAACGTTACTAAACATGTTACAAAAATTGTGTTAAAAATGTGTTACGAAATTAGTAACACTTTAGTAACGGTAAAAAAGTGTTAGTAATACAGAATTTAGTAACACTTTAGTAACGTTAAAATAAAATTTAGTAACGGTAAAAAAATGTTAGTAATTTGATTCCCCACGCCTTTTTTCTAACACTTTTTTAGTGTTAGTAATTATTTTAGTAACACTACAGTAGTGTTACTAATTGACTATTTTGGTTTAGTGATATATGTATATATATAATTAATTTAAACCCAGATAATCCGTGCCTAACTCCCATACCACTAGCATAAAATAATCGAGTCAATTCCCCGACTCCAAGTTAATTAATTTGCACATTAATTAATTTATCAAAATGGTGTCACCCAACCAAAATGCCCGGACATATTCCCTCGGTCAGTATTTTATTATTTAGAATTCATACCTCCAAATTCCATCCTTTAAGTTTCGCCTCTTTGTCTCTACATAAATTAATTATAATCACCCCCTTGTTTATCTCCCTAAATAGTTAAGGAAATAATTTTCCTAAGAAACCATTCTAAATCATCAATTAAACACCTATGGCTTAAACAAAGAACAAACCAAAATTGGGCCTAGCCTACCCACGTCGCTCGAATGACTCACCCTGTCATTCGAACGACAGGTGATGTCGCACGAACGAGGCCTAGGGTCACTCAAACGATGCCCTGGGTTTTTGTTCCCTTCTTCTTCCTGTAAAAGATGTCTGCCATTGATAAGGTCTTCGACCCTCTTAAACCCATAATTCTTTCTGCAACCCATTGTAAATCAAAATGATTCCTAATGGTTTTAAGTTTCAATGTTTATACAAACCATAGACATAGGTTTTATCAATTCAACTCATTTACAGTCCATGATTTTTCATCTCAAATTTCATAAATTAATTACCAAAGATTTATAATACCTCCATCTAAATTTCACCAATCAACAGTTTATCCGAGATGAATATTTGAGTACTAATCACAAATCTTAATCCCCCAATCAGTATACTTTGAGATATAAATTTTTCCTCAAAAACTTATACATGTATTGCTCCATAAATTTTGAAAACTCAATTTATGTATCAACCCAACCCAAAAATAATGGATTTTATTACACCCACTATGATATGAATTGAAGATTGCAATTTAAATTAAAAGCAAGTTATCTACTTGCCTTTTCTATCTCGTAGAGTCTGAATTTCTTGGTGTTGATGGTGATTCCACGAAGAACACACAAATTTCATTTTGATTTGGCTCCCCAAATTCTCCCTCTTTTCTTCTCTATAGAACTAGGATTTTTCCTTTTGAGTTGTGTCTGATAAACTTCTTCTAATTTGGATTTTATGATATTTTTCTTTTAGATTTGTGTTCGCCCCAAACTCTCAAACTTAGGTTTTAATGTGTTAATCCCGAAATTATGCTTGTGGGCCAAATGCCCCGAAAATCCCCTGTGTGGGACCGGTCATGCCTAAAAATGCCCCGAGACTCATTTACTACCCCGGGTACTCTTTTCCAACTATTTCAGCCTATTCGAAATCAACCTGCACTCAGAATTGTCATCCAAATTACTTTACCAAAAATTTCTATCTCGACCTCCACATAGTTTAAGCTCGAATCCCAGTTGAGATAAAATAATACCACGTCACTATCATACGCTATGACGTAGATTAATTATTACTATTCACTTATTAATTTATATTCCATAAATATTAACCATTTACTCTCCTGATTAATACTTAAATAATTTCATAATAATTAATTCAATCAAATTACAACACACAAGTAATTTAAATTAACCGAATTAATTAAATTTAAAATACTTAAAAAATACGAGGTGTTACAATCCATTTAATTTCATTTAATGTTTTGTCGAGCATATTTTCAAAAGTAGTTTTAGTACCTAAGTGACATTAGCACACAAATAGTGAGGGGAGGGGGATCGACTTCCTACATGAGGGTGAGAGCTCAAACGTGTTTTTTTATTTAATACAAACACGTCCTCCTAAAACATGACACGATACATTTAAAACGATTCATATTTTTCCACACAATTAAATCGAAATTGACACGATGATCCAAGTGAAAACACAAATAACACAACGAGACACGATAATACGATTAAAACGACTTAAAATTTTGACATGGACACGATACAACACGACTTTGCATTAAAAGACCCAACACAATATGTGATGTCAATTTCTTGTTGCTTCTAATATTGTCACCCTTTATATCCAGTTAATTTCACTATTTGTGTGCTAATGTCACTACTTTTGAAACTGTTCTGGACTAAACATTAAATGAAACAATATTTTAGGGTCTAAGCATTAATACAATTGAGAACTAACGCAGTAATTTGGCTTTCATACATAAAAATGAATATTTAATACTTTAGTTTAGTTTAAATTCTTGTTAATTACTACATGTGTGAAGGAATAATTTAAAGTAAACAAAAGATAAAATTATTGTGTCAAGGACAAAAATAGTTGAACTTTTTTAAATTAACAAAACAACCAAATGTTTCTTTCGGTGTCTTTATTAGCCCATGTCGCTCCACCATTTGTTATGCTCTATGATTGTCAAAGTTGTTGTCCACTGAGATAACTTTTAGTGGCCTAATGAGGGAAGACATATATAATTAAATTCATTGTTCCCTCCAATCTTCCCTATAAAAGGGATGATATAGTCAGATGATGGAAACATACCAAACACAATAGAGTAGAGAGTTAACAGAGAGGTGTACACTTTTGTGTGTGGAAAAATATCTATTATTTTTCAGTTGTGAGTGTACTTATAGATCTCTATTTTTTAACCCATTTGAAATAGTGAATTGATGCGAGTAGTCAGTTGATGTCACTTAGCCAAATTGGATAACAACTTAAATATTGTGTCTTCATGTGTGTGTGCTTTTACCCATATACATTGTGTGTGTACTATATTATAATTTTGGATCATTATCAATATCATTTGTTGACATGCTTCCGCAAAACAAATTGGTAGCAGAGCCTAGGTCCCACGATCTTGGTGTTTTACATTTTTGGTGGTGAAATAACCATATATATAGTAATATTCACATGATTACTATTCACAACCCGGGAAAAATTTTGAATTTGGAATTTTTCATCTGTATTTTTTTGTGACTGTGATCGTTTGAAAAAAAATGGCAACTCCAAAATTTAACATAGAAAAATTTAATGGGCAAAGAAACTTTGGCATGTGACAATGTCAAGTTATGGATGTCTTAGTCCAACGAGAGATGGAAATTGCTCTTGAAGATATTCCAGAAGGCATGAAGGGGGCTGACTAGAAAAAAATCAACCGTAAGGCTTGTGGTCAGATTCGTATTTATCTTGAGAAGGATAAAAAATATCCTTATATACGCGAGACCTTAGCGTAGAAATTATGAAAACAACTGGAGGATAAGTACATGACAAAGAGCTTTGAAAATCGACTTTACTTGAAAAAGAAACTCTTCAGGTTCCAGTACACATAAGGTATTTCTATGTCTGAGCATTTGGACAATTTTAACAAATTTAATGTTGATTTGAAAATTTTGGATGTTGAAATTAATGATGAGGATAAAGCACTATTAGTGCTAAATTCTCTACCTAATTTTTATAAACATCTCATTACCATGCTATTATACGAAAAGGAGGAAATAAAATATGTTAACGTCTCTAATACCTTAATGAATAATTAAGTTCCGTAAGAAGGATAAGGAGGTATATAGAGACTCAGCATCTGAAACTCTGAAAGTACATAGTAGAACAGAAAGAAAAAAAGAAGAAGAATGGTAGCCGTGGAAGACCTCGATCTAAATTGAGAGGTTGAGCATCAACTTAGTGGAATACCTTCCAAAGATGAATGTGCCTTTTGTCACAAGAAAGGGCATTGGAATAAAGATTGTCCAAAGTAGAAAGACATAAAGAACCCCACTCCAAACGTTGCGACTAGTGACGATGAAGATTTTGAATTTTCTTTATCTATTTATCGTTGGGGTCTGATTCCCATGAATGGATTTTGGATTCGGGTTGTTCCTATCATATGTCCCAACAGGGAGTTATTTTCTAGATTTAAGGAGATAGAAGGTGGAGATGTTTTGATGGGAAATGATCGTATATGTCAAACAGAAGGGATAGGAAAATTTCGGTTGAAGTTGTATAGTGGAATAGTCAGAGTGATAAAAGACATTCAATATATATCATACCTGAAGAAGAATTTGATCTCACTTCGCGCTTTGGAAGCTAAGGGTTATGAGATCACGTTAAAAGGAGGTGGTCTAAAGGTTTTACATGGAGCCTTAGTGGTGCTGAAGGGTACAAAGAAGAGTAACTTGTATTTTATCCTTCAAAATACAGTTACCGGTGCACCATCCATCTCAAAAAGCTTAGAGGAGGTTGCATTTGATGCTGCCAAATTATAGCATGTACGCTTGGGACATGCATAAGAGAAGACTTTTCAGGCATTAGTAAAGCAAGGACTATTTAAAGGTGTTAAGTTCTGCAAGATTGGATTTTCTAAACATTACATTCTGGGCAACCAGACAAGACACTACACCAAAGAGGTCAAATTGTTACCTTTCAGCCGGCCACCCTTGTCACGATCAATGACCGTGATAAAGGCTTGTCACGGTCAATGATCGTGTCAACCTTATAAAGTTATCATGGTCAAAGATCATGACAGGTCTGTGACAACTTAGTCAGTAAAAAAACCCTTCCCTCTTCTTTTTTCCCACCGTTTCACTTCCCACTTTCTCTCTCTCTAAGCGACTTCTCTCTCTCTCTAAGTGATTTTTAGCTTTTTTTCTCTCTTTCTCTTTCCTTTGTATATAAGTGTGTGTATATGTGTGTATTTATGTGTACATGTGTGTGTGTGTATGCGGGTGGTGCGTGTGTGTGTGTGTATATGTGGGTGTGTGTGTGTGTGTGTGGTGGGGGGAGGGGCGGGGCGATGGGGCAGGGGGTATGGGTGTGGGGGGTGTGTGTGTATAATTAAATGCATTATTCCTTCCAATCTTTCCTATAAAAGGGATGGCATCGGCAGATGGAAGACATATATACTTAAATGCATTGAAGTCAGTGCAGACTACTCTATAAGGATTTTTGGCCCCTCGTCTTTCATGTGCACCAAGAACTGCTTTGAAGTCCCCACTGGAAGCCCAAGGTAAGTTGTGGGGCTAGTGGATGTGGGAGAATTGAGACCAGATATTTCTTTGAATGAGGTAGTCAGTGCTAGCATAGATAATAGAGAGTAAATGAATGGATTTATTAGCAGTGAAATTCAGAATAATCTGTTGGCTTGTTGAGAATGACATTGAATGCCCAAAGATTGAGCAAGGCAGTACCTCTATCATTACTAGTCAAATGGGTGAGACCAACTTGAGACCAAAATTGAACAGAGATAGAACTAAGTGTGACACCCCGTCTAATTAATCCCGGGTGATCAGTCCTAAATCAAGTTAGAACAGGATTCTCATTTGGTCCATTCTTAGCATCACTGTCGTCTTATTTAAATTACTAACCACCTAAGTGAGAAAAATAGACTGGTGCCAATTTTTATCTTTCATTATTTAAACGAAAACCCATGCGGAAAATAAAACAATATAACAATCAAAGATAACTGAAATAATCATCCACAAGTAAAAATAATTAACCGAATAAACCATCGGTCCAAATAATAAATCCCGTAAAGACAAGAATGAACTCCCAACAAGTCTACTACAAATAATTGGAATGTGAGCAACATGCTCGAGTAACTAATCATGAATTTCTACATTAAGAATGAAGAATGAGGCATCTATCAAAGCCCCGCAACATCCACATATGCTGCAGCAACGGATCCCTGGAATTTAGTCAAGGCTGGCGTCCCTGTGGCTGGACACCTAAAAGGGTTTTTAAAAGTTTTTATAGCAAGGGTTAGTACCCAAAACATTTGAAAAACATTTAACAAATGATTAACTTGCAGTAATAAATAAATATGCATGCTCTTCATATTTTAGTTAGTATCGCACTCTCTTGAGGACTTCCTTACCCCTCCTCTAATATATGCTACTAACTCTTTAATTTAATTACCTAGTTATTCATCTCATGACTAGATAATTAACAAAGTTCCTTTATACCCACCCTACTCTAACTGAGTATGTAGTGATTATGATTTTTAAGTTATTAGTAACATCAACTTAACTAAATCATTTCCCTTTTTAAATTCATATAACTTCTACACTTGTTATACATGTGAATTAGCTCATATTTTTCATTAATAACCCGTATATAATTAATTATCCAATTATATACTTATAATCATATTTCAGCATTCACAATCATACTGTAATATTTTTAACAACTTGCATCCACCCGAGTAAAATACTCACATAATGTAAATTCTATAAAGTGCTATCCCACTAGGTACAATCACATAGCCTAGTTATCCCAAGTCAGAATTTCACACCAACTTGATAAAAATAAATAATTGGAGGCGGTCATATTCTTTCCCTGAAAGTGAGATGTCCCTCACCCACATAATGGACGCTATGACCTCGGGAATATACTCACCCTACTCCTCAAGCTAGGGGATTCATCCACTACGCGCAACCTCCCCCTATAGCACTATAGTATAAAATATCTAATCACTGATATTAATGTACACACCATATATATATATATACTATCACATCCGTATAAATATAAAAGTCCCGGCTATACCGTGCGATAAATCCGTATCATAAGCCTATTAAAATTATTAAGAGTTCATGGTCCAACTCTAAATATTTATTAAATTGCACCTTAATTAATTAAGTTACTTTTGGTGTCGCCCCCACCATAAATTTGGACTTACTCTCGTAGCCCAAAATAAATTTACCCGAGTCAAAATCCCCGACTCTAATTTATTAGCCTCTGTCTAATTAAATTATTACATTTCGGTTTCGCTCAACCAACAATCCCCGGACTCGACAATAGCTCCGTATTTCATCATGACGTGACAACCAAATTTTCTGCCTCAAAACTTAATTAATTTATCTACAATAAATTTGATTTAAACTCATGTATTTAATTTCTCAATAATTAATTACATAAGATTTTTATATGAATTTCCCATTCATATAACTAACTGGAGAAACTGCCAAATTATGGCGACCGTCGATCGATCGACCCCAGACCGTCGATCGATCGATCGAACAGGTCTTTGTCTTCTTCGCGAAGACAGGGCAGCCATGGACGGATTTTCTTAAACCCTAATTTCTTCTAACATGAATTATAAGCCTTCTTATCACAAGTACATATTAGAAACCTTATTAGGATTCCCCAGAAAGTCCACAACAATCATCAATTCGTCCATAAACTACTGATTCATGATTTTGGGGAAAAATCTATCTTTATCCTTAAACACATTTACACCCCAAATTTCTTCATCAAACTCGTTCTAATTTATCCGGATATCATTCTAACAGATACACATCAATATTCCAATATCAGATTTTTACATAAATCCTCATAAATTCTAGCAAATCAGATTAATATTTTCTTTTGTTTTTCAAAACCCCATGTTTATGCCATGAAACCCCAAAACGAATTTTAATTCATTACATCACACAAATATGAATTGAAAAACAGATTTAATACTATTGCAAGTTATTCACCCGCCTTAAGTTTCGTAGTGTCTGAATTTGCGATGGATTCCAAGGTTGAAGATGACCTTTGTTGGCTCTTTTGAGATCCCCAAATGGCTTTGGCTGCTGCTAGGGTTTCCTAACCCTTTAATTCTTTTCTCTAATTAAGCTCAGCCATGCCCTTACTTCTTTTTATTAGGTTAATTACCCCAATCCCGTTTTTTGACTAATGGGCCAAGACCAAGTGACCTAAATGCCCCCGAGTGGGCCCGACTATGTCTAAAAACGTCCCGTGACCAGTTTACTACCCCCGGGTACACTTTTCCAACTATCTCGGCCCATCCGGACTCAACAGTACACTCAGAATTTGCATCCGAATTAATTTATAAAAATACTTATCCCCCACCCAATATAGTCTATACCGACTTCCGGATGTGATAAGTACATACCTCGTCATTAATACTCGAAACGACGTAATTACATTATTACTATTCACTTAGTAAATAAATTTCCCTAAATATTAACCATTCAATCCCAGATTAATATTTATATATTATTTTACCATAATTAATTCATTAAATTACAACACACTAGTAATTTAGAATTTTCGAATTAATTAAATTTTAAATGTTCCAAAAATACGGGGTGTTACACTAAGATCACTCATGGGCTTAGCTATGCACAGGACATCAGGTTTATTGACATTACAAAAATCTCCTAACTATGTGACTTGGAAGTATTGGTGGAATTATCCACTAACGTACCTTTAGGGGCTGTGTCATTTTTAGCATCTTTATCAGCCATGTGAGCTCTAGCCTAAGTGATGATACTATCCTGAGTAGTGGGTATTTTGGCAATAGAAGCTTTAGCTTGAAGTATATTTTTCCTCTGAGATCTGGTAGGAGCAGGGTTGTATTTACCATAGGTAATATTCTTAGATAATGATGATTATGTGGGGGGGATAAGTTATTGAGGGGGTTGTTTAGATTTTTTGGGTGGTTTTTTGAGGGGGGGGTTTGATGGAGCTGGTGGGGTTGGGGGGGTTTTGTTAGAAGAGTTCTTCCTATGAAGAGACGAGGTGCCCTCATCTTGCTGAAGTTCTATCCAAACATGAAAACCTTGGTTCACCGAAAGGTTAATGTTAATTGTGTCATGAACAGCCTCATCGACATCTTTCCAGTTACCACTTATAGCTTCAAAAGAGTTACTAACATGAGTTCATGGGTCACTGTGATAGATACTAATGCAAAGAGGGGAGTTAAATGCATTAATATGAGAATTTTGATTGTGGTCATTATTTGCAATGATACGATCTTCCATATTTGATATTACAATGTCGTGTGTACTACAAAATGAAGATACTACTTTCAACAATTTATTCCATCCAGGTTCCCTCATTTTTTGTAAACGCATATTAGCTATTCTAACGAGATCCATTGCATTCATAATATCTTGATCCCTCTGTTGTAGTGATTGCGACAAGTCATTGGTAATCCCCAAAATTTCTTTCATTAACTGCAATTTGAACACAAAATCAAAGAACTGCAAATAACTAATCATATCATATGCTTATATTCTTTGAGTACCTACATCACCATCAACTTCAACCACCTCAAGTACACCAATCACAGCAGGGAACAAATGATCTAAACTAAAAAATGTACCGTAATGTGAACCCCACCGTGTGTCCCCTGCCCGTGTGAATGCTTCTTCTATGTTTAAACCACGACCTGTCTCCCGATCTCCAGTGTATATTCCTTCAATTATATCATCATATTGTTTCGTCCGAAATATATCTCTACGCTTGCAAGATTCTCCAACAACATTCGATAAAATTGAAACTTTGAGAAAGAAAGAATCAATTGCGTTATGATTATTTGCGACCACTACCAATGTCAACTGTAGCCGATGAGCAAAACAATGAACGTAATAAGATGAACTATTTTCCCTTAGAATCAAACTCTTCAGCCCATTGAACTCCCCTTTCATGTTGCTTGCCCCATCATAACCTTTCCCATGAATACTTGACATAACCCATGTTTCAAGAGAAGTGACTCAAGGCTTGCCTTAAGTGTTAAAGATGTAGTGTCAAGGACAAGTACAATGACAGGAAAATGTTCAACCACATAGCCTTTTTTGTTCACATAACGTAAATTCATGGCCATTTTCTCCTTCACAGAGATGTCACGGGACTCGTCAACTAGTATGGAGATGAAGAGTGCGCTTGCGTTCAAATTAAGAAATTATTTAATTAAACTCCGTTTTTCAATTAACTCCTAAACATAGATCTAGGTGTGATTGAAGATGATGAAATCGTGCAAGAACATTCAAACACACACAAGTGAGGAAAAATCCCCCAAAGGGGTAAAACTTTTTTTTTCACTATAATTTTGTAAGAGACAGTTACACGGATTACAATGAAAATAAGGGTGACACAGAAATACCCGTTTGTGTCGGTTCTGATGTCGTCGACTGGAATCTCCCATAAGAACTCCAGGTGGGCAGTAATGAAGAAGAGAACGGGTTCTCCACAAATTCGTCGGCTGGAACTTTCCCTTTCCAGGAGGGCAGGAATGAAGAAGAGAGACGGCTTCTCCACAAGATACTCCAGATGAGTAAAAACGATCATCTTGAAGGTTTAAGATTCACATACATAGATGGGAGTGTTTATGTGAATAAAGAAGGTATAAAATCCAAGGTTCTAAAAAACGCGGGGCGTGACCGAGGCGTGGAGGTCAAGCCTTAAGCCTTAAAAGCCTAGGCGGGCCTTAGGCGTAAAAAGGCGTGAAAAGGCGTTTAGGCATTTTTTAATATATTTTAATATTTTTTACTATGACAAGGCTATTAAAAACACTAAAATGGTACATACCTTAAAATATGTCTAAATATTTGTAAATTAAAATACTATTTTTTTAAAATACAAAAAAAATTGCATTTTTCACGCCTTACTTCTAAAAAACTCGCGTTTTTTCACGCCTTATCCTAAAAAATGTTGACTATCGTTCACCACGCCTTGATTCACGCCTAGGGCCAAAACTGTGCGTATCTAAAAAGCCTCGCGCCTAAACGCACCTTGGCGCCACCTAGGCGCATTTTTTAGAACACTAATAAAAACCTTAAAAGGTGAAGTCTGATTTTGGGTTGTTTTCGCAAAATTCGTGTTTGCAGAAAGACTTAAAAAATATGTAGAAGGTGATCAGGTATTTATACAAAAATCAAGGCGTCGGCTTCGTTCAAATGAGATAAGCATGCTAGAACGACAGTGCAATGTCGTTTGAACGAGCTCGTCGACCGAGGCACTCCGTTTCTACACTTAGAAAAATTTCGGCTTTTGATAAAAACAAATCAAAAATCGAAAAAATATTTCTAAAAAATTCCCAAATATTTATGCAAATATAAACAACTCTAATAAATCATTTTACCAATATTGCATAGTGGAGTAGTGGGAATGAGGTGAGCAGCATGTCGCATATAGCATGATCCACGTGTGAAGATGATGGATGCATGGATTCGGATCAAGGCCGTCATGGATGATCGTGTGGACGTGTCGAATGTAGCGGTATCAGACATACACACTGTGATCTAGGACAAATACGAAATTCCTAGATTCTACCCCGGATATTTATAAAATTATGTCCTTACAAATCTCCACCCATGTCTATGCCGGTATATAGATAAAAAAATACGAATCATGCAATTATATGACATACAATATAATATCCCCATTAAACCCTCAAACTGATAATATTAAATGACATGTCTTCAAATCTTCAGCTCTTCAAAAACTCCCAAAGCTTTTCTCATCAGTGTGTGCAATCCAATAATAATCAATTTTGTACCTACACACATGAGATAAAGCAAATACCCGTGACAAGAAACAATTTGAAATATAATGATATTAAAAAATCAAAGATCAATTAAGCTTAAACAAATCATTCATAAATCAACCAAACACAAAACTAATTTCTCCCCCATAACTCTTCTCCCCCTTTTTATGATGTCCCCAACTAGACAGATATGAGAAGCATAAATAAATGTAAATGGAGAATGTCACAAGGATATAAACTTTTATTTTTGAATTTTTCAAAATTTTTCACACAAAATATACAACAAAGAATCACACCATGATAGAACACAAAAATAACCAAGTCGGTGATAGCGTAAATATAGGGGTGTGATCAAATTCGATAGGAAAATCAATGCATACAAACATGACATATGTGCACGATGAGTATTGGATACTCCTAACGAATGAACTCAACATCTTCCTTAGGTGTAAAAGGATAAAAATATGAGACATTGACTCCATCAAATCAACAAATCAAAGCTCTAAGTGATTTCCACACCAATCACCTCCGAAACGATTTAATGCTTTTTCAGGACTTTCAAGGAAGTGCAAACCCGTTTAAATTCTCCAACCAAACTCTCTCAGATTTATATTTTGAATAGGTGTAATCTAAATTCTCAAAATTTGGAGAATTGATGGTGAAACCTAATGGCCCATTTTTGGCATGAATTTCTTTTTACTGCCTTTCAATTTTTTTAGGCTCTTTTAACCTCTTTGGACCCCGGATAATAAAATTCCTCAATTTTTTAGGTCCGATTTAACGGTGGCTTAGTATTCGCAAAGGCAAAATGAACCTTTCGCAACCCTTACCCGTTTAAAAATACCACATAATCTCACCAAACGGTTTTTACATGCATTCCAATCTTGACAAGTTTTATCGCATATGGTACGTTGTATAGACAGAATTGAGATGGAAACACTCAAGCCAATATGTGATAGAGAAGTAAGATAATCAAATAAATTCGTGCATGTGTGCAATAAAGGAGTTAGGAGACAAACATGTAGAAAGATCTCACTAATCACATCTTAAAGACTCCAAACCATGTAAAGCACATGGATGCAATGATGTAGCGTCTCAAATCACTATCAAACAATCACGTGGAATATGGAAATGGAATTTGTGACTCGGCTATCTTAAATGCTCATCCATAAAAGGTGCAAAAAGTACAAAAAATATTTTTTGATTTTTCAAAAATTTTATCAAAATAAAATCTTTTTGTATTTTTCAAAATTATAAAAAATGAAAATATTTTTGAATTTTTTGAAAGAAATATATCAGAAATATAACACAACTAGCAATAGGCATAATATCAGCATGAGCATCAACCTATGCTAGCAAACAGTAATCACACAAATGAATCAAGAATCAAATCAGGTGTGCTATACCAACAAAAGTAGTGATATCAATTAAGCATGGATATGATGAATATCTGCGTATAAATTGTCTAGAAGCAACCCATCAGTACCAAAATATAAGCATATGAACACAGGGTACTGAAACAGAAGGGAAGCAAAAAATTCCAGACATGTCGCTCAAACAACTCAACTTTGTTGCTCGAACGACAGGGGCATGTCGTGAGAAGCAACTTCACGAGAGACAGAGCTGTCGCTCAAACGACCTATAGATCTCGCTCGAACGAGAAAACCAAAGTTTCACAGTTTGACCAAAATGTCATACAGTTTTGCCCAGTGCAAAAATTTTGGGAAAACAGTACCTGTAGGGGGCAAACAGATCCAAAACAGTGCTAAAACAGTAGCGAAACCCACAAATGCAACAAATAAATCAACGTGTGCTACGTCAAAGTGAGTCATAACACTAGAAAGAATATAACATGATGCATAGCTAGTGTATGACAAACATCCAACACAATTAACCAAGAGATCTGACATGAGGTGAATCACGTGAAAGTAAACGAGAGTCGTGAACAAAAAGACCATAAGCCTCTAAATCTGATTTCCTAACCCAAATCGATGTGTAACGAGGTGTGGGGGTTTTGGGAATTGGTGTAACTATATCTTTATGTTTCCTAGGTCCATTCAAAAGCTTATAGCAAAAATGCCTAAGATGGCCTTGCCTACCGCAATGTGTGCAAGTGTAAACCAGGCGGTGAATGTTACCTAATGGTGGCCTTCTCCTCAAATTCTTAGGCGGTGCTCTCCTCAAATTCCTAGGTTACGCTCTCTGAATTTGCCTAGGTAACTCTCTCCTAATGATCCTAAGAGGCTCTCTCACGATGTTCCTAAGGGGCTCTTTCCTAACAAACTTAGGTGCCTCTTTCTTAACAATCCTAGGAGGCTCTATCACACGTATGGGAATGAGTGTAACATGTTTTTCAAAAACAATCCCATCCCTATCCTTTTTTATCTCGACAGTGCCTAAAATCTTATCACGTTTTTTAGACGTAGACGCTAAATCAAATTTTGCCTTACTCGAATCTCTCAAACTTTTCTCAAGTTCACCTATCCTAGATTCAAGTAAGAGCCTAGACGCCTCGAACTCAAGAAGCTCCTTTTTTATAGCTTCCATCACGCCTCAAAGATCATCTCTCTCACCCTCGACATATCCCAGTATCTCTCTCAAAATTTTCTCTCATACCCTAAGTTCTTCAACCAAAATATCATTATCATTTTTTAAGGCACACTCTTGCAATTGAGCTTTCAATTTCAATTTTTCTTTCTTTATTTTCAAAGCTTCAGCATAAAGTTCATTGAAAGTCGTTTGGAAGTCACGCTCATCCTCACTCAAATCTTCTTCCTCCTCACTTTTTTCACCCTCACTCTCATCACTAATCACATGGATGGGAAGCTCTCACCTAGAAGCATAAAAGACTTCTTCTTCAGACTCACTATCACTAAGGGTAGAAACACGAGATTCCGGTCTATTCAATTTCTTTTTTAAATTTGTGGTACAGTCATCTAATGTGTGACCAATACCCTCACAATAAGGACATCTCGCAGAGTCATTTTTAACAGAGGATATAAAGCAAGAATTTGTGTAAACTTTCCAATTAGGATTTTCAAAAAGTTGACATCTAAGATCTTCAAAACCACCAAAAGCCATTTTTAATGAAAAATAGGATCAAAACACAATAACTTAGTGCAACAGGCTCTGATACCAATTTGAAGAGTGTGCTTGCATTCAAATTAAGAAATTATTTAATTAAACTCAGTTTTTCAATTAACTCGTAAGCATGCATCTAGGTGTGATTGAAGATGATGAAATCATGCAAGAACATTCAAACACACACAAGTGAGGAAAAATCCCCCAAAGGGGCAAAACTTTTTTTTTCACTATAATTTTGTAAGAGACGGTTACACGGATTACAATGAAAATAAGTGTGACACAGAGATACCCGCAAGTCTCAGTTCTGATGTCGTCGACTGGAATCACCCACAAGAACTCTAGGTGGGCAGCAATGAATAAGAGAACGACTTATCCACAAATTCGTCGGCTGGAACTTTCCCTTTTTAGGAGGGCAGCAATGAACAAGAGAGACGGCTTCTCCACAAGATACTCCAGATTAGTAAAAGCGATCCTCTTGAAGGTTTAAAGATTCACATACATAGATGGGAATGTTTATGTGAATAAAGAAGGCATAAAAACCTTAAAAGGTGAAGTCTGATTCTGGGTTGTTTTCACAGAATTCGTGTTTGCAGAAAGACTTAAAAAATGAGTAGAAGGTGATCAGGTATTTATACAAAAATTGAGGTGGCGGCTTCGTTCAAACAAGATAAGCATGTCGCTCAAACGAAGGACAGGTGTCGCTCGAACGAGATCACCGACATGAATATCTCGCTCGAACGACAGTGCAATTTCATTTGAACGAGCTTGAAGATCGAGGCACTTCGCCTCTACACTTAGAAAAAATTCTGCTTTTGATAAAAATGAATCGGACTTCGAAAAAATATTTTCTGAAAAATTTCTAAATATATATGCAAATATAAATAACTCCAATAAATCATTTTACCAATATTGCGTAGTGGAGTAGTGGGAATGAGCTGAGAAGTACGGCGCATGTAGCATGATGCACATGTGAAGATGATGGATGAATGGATTCGGATTAAGGCCGTCATGGATGATCGTGTTGACGTACCGAATGTAGAGGTATCAGACATACATACTGTGATCTCGGACAAATATAAAATTCTTAGATTGTACCCCGAACATTTATAAAATTATGTCCTTACAGGAGAATACCTCATCCCCAATATCTTGAATTATGACTTTGGTGGTCAAAGAGGCGGCAGCATTAATGAGCTCTTTCTGAATTGATGGAGCTATTAGTTGGTTGTTTTCAGGGGCATTTTTCGGATAACTTTGTTGATAGCTTCATTTTGCTTAGCAAGGAACTATAAAACTTGCAAAAAATTACCCCGGTTAGATGACCCCACCGATTCATCATGCCCTCGCATCGACAAGCCTTGATGTAGTAAGTACTTAAGGCAATTCGAGGATGCAAATAGACGGATACGATAATTAACTCTTGTATAATCGGAATGGTTAGATAAAGACACTTCGATGTGTTGATCTTGTTTCATCAAGTCATCATAAGCATTCATACATTTGTTATGAATACTTCAATGGGGACCAACATGATCTCTAAACGCTTGTTTCTTTTTCCAATTTGAAAAGCCTCCACTAAAAAATACACCACAACCCCCTTGCCCCCATGTATTTGGTCCGAACAAATAGCAAAACAAACAAAACGCAGCCTCCTTTGCCACACTATACTCTAACCATCTCCCAAACTCCTCAAACCATGACGGAATAAATCTACGTTTATGTGTTCCAACTTGTATCCATGGGAAATTATGATTTTTTGGTTGGCAAGGGCCCCTAGTAAGATATGTTCGATGAACTAACTCCATTTGTTTAGAATCACCATATTTCGATATAGATTTCCTCAAACCGGGATCCGGTCGTAGTTCATCCAAATTGATCCCAATATTAGGTGAATGTTGGGATTGTGCGGTTTGTGCCACAATTTGGGGTTGAACTTCTTAATGAAGAAGATTATCGGACTCCACATTGGAAGATGATTGAACCTCAGCTTTGGATACGGCTTGTGTGTTGTCTCCTCTTTTCCGTTTAAAAAATTTCTCCATGACTTCCTATTTAAAAAATACCACATATTTTAGACTACATTTATCACCACATATAAAACCACATATTTAAAAAAACAATAAGGGCATATATGGTTGGGACACAAATTACAAAAATTTGACTTTTTTCCGCAAATTACAGAAATTACACAAATTATAATTTTTTCAAAAAATCATATATACAAAAGATCATACATACAAAAATCATAAATACAAAAAATCAGCTTAAGGTTAAAAAAATACCTGATGAGTTAGTAGTAGATGGTCAGCCGGCAGTGGCTCCGGACATGGGAGGATGAAGGAGCACTCGAGGAGAGTCTTGTCTTGATCTTGCTCTTACAGTCTTGTAGCTTGCTGCCTGGGTTTGGGAGGGAGGCGGCGGACGGAGGGGCTGGGGTGTAATACCCCGTATTTTTGTGATATTTATTTTTGGGATTAATTAAATTAAATGTGAATTAATAGGAAATTAATCTGAATAACATACTAACGAGATGTGAGTTGGTATTTGATTTTTATGTGTACATATGGCTATATATGAATATTGAATTATGAAATTTGTCGTGAGATTGAGATACGGCAATTTGGAATTTTGTTGAGACGCGTGTAACAGTCGCGTCAGGAATATAATTATTTTTAATTAAAAAGTGAATTTTATTTTTATAAACCGTATGATCATTTTGAGTGCGTCAACGCGTCCGGAAGGGTCGAAATAGTCATAAAACACTAGCCGGGGGTTTGGTTTGGGTCCCGGGGCATTTTTAGGCCATACCGGCAACGAAAAAGGGTAGTCTGGTAATTTTGAATTTTTGGGAATTAAAACCAACGAAAATTAGGAATTAAAAATCTGATTTGGTAATTACCCACTAAACCCACTAATGACCTAATGGGCTACGGAGGTTATTGAAATTAGTTCCAAAAGTTTCCTAAGGCAAACCCTAGCCACCATTATCAGCTTGGAGAGGAAGACTTGTAGAGAGAGAGAGAGAGAGGAGAATTCTGCAGAGAGAGAGAGAATCATTCATCAATTCGACATCAAAATCAGAGATATACATAAGGCAAGTGGTTTAATTTCATTATTTGCAGAGAATGCTTCTTCCATGCGTAGGAATTTGATAAAATTGTATTGTTTTTGGGAGATTGATGAAAACCCATTAAATTGGAATTAGAAACTTGTATTTTGATGAGGATTTGCATGTAGAATTGTATGTAGGTGATTAATTTGATGATAATATATTTTGGATGAAACAAAAACGGATTTAATTAGGCTCATTGGGGATTTAAGAATTTTTAGGGTTCATGTTCTTGAAATTGGGGGAAAATGTATATATTTGATATTTGGATGAGGTTTAGAATGAATTAACCCCACAAAACACGTTAGTATGTGACCTAAGTATGTTTAGGGACGATTAGAAACCTTGAAAAATTGTTGGATTGATGTTTAGATGAGATTAGAGAGGAAGAAAAGTTGGAAAAACGAAATAAGGAAAATCTGGGCTCGAAACTGGTCCCTCGTTAGAAGACCTACCCAGGTCGTTCGAACGATCTCGTTCGAAAGAGATTCTAATGAGTTGACCTTTGACTTCTAACGAGGGGGATGTTCGTTCGACGCCTGTCGTTCGAATGAGATCTCGTTAGAAAGCCCACTTCGTTCGAACGAACTCTTGTTCGAACAGCCTCGTTCGAACATGACTTCTAACGAGCTGATAGTTTAAGCTTTTTAGCCTGTTTTGATCCCGAGTGTCCCGTAACCTTGTTTATATGTAGAGATAACACTTCCTTGATGATTAATTGATATAATTGGGATATTTGGGATATAATGAGGAGTAAAACCTAGAAGTGTAGTTTGAACCAAAGGGAAGTTATGAATTAGGACGTGAGTGTCTATTACGATGCGAGAATTATTGACGGCCTAAATAATTATATTAACCGGGAATATGTAAATTGTGTAACCTTATATGTCGGTACGAGAATGAGAAGTGTACCATAAATAAATTATGGTGATTACTAAGATGTGTGCATGCTTAGTATATGTATATGATTTTATGTGTATGACATACCTACCATACTTGATATCATGGGAGGTTTACGTTCGCTTAGGGCCTTCTAATCCTTGTGTTGCCCAGATTTAGATTGGTACCTAGAGGACATAGTTTAAGTGAATGACTTAATTGTGAGTTATTAAGTCAGCTGACTATGGAGCGGAGGTATGTACATGACCATGGATATGTTGAATTATGTTCGCCTCCATTTTTGTGTGTGGTGTTTATTCTAACAATTGCTGAGAGATTCGGAATTTGTAATCCTTATGTACGTGATGTACCGGGATGGATAGCAGAGTATGTGTGCACCGCAGCTGAGCCTCGGGGTGCGTATATTGTATATTTATGACGTGATTAATATACACTTAAATAATGGGAACTTTCATGTTGGTGTTGTGAATATAATTATGGTAATGTTTTGAGATGATATCACGGGTTAACCGGTAGTGAATTATATTGCTAATAATTGAGAAATCTGAGTTAAGTAAAGCCCTCTATTTAATTGATAACGCTAGAATGTGTAAATGGGAATTGAGTAGTAAGGGATAGAACTTATTACGGTTTGGTTAGATATGTATGTCACTTAGATGGGTACGGTACGTTAGGAGTGCACAATTAGTCGAGAGGTGAGTACTTCATGTGAGTGCACGTCCTAACATGTACTTTGCATTCATTATTTTAATGTTATTAGAACACTTGCTATTTTTAAAATACTCTCCACTTTCGAACTCTGACTCGTTTGCTTTCAAATCTACTTTTTTGTAAAAACCATTTTAGGTGCCCAGCCACAAGGACACCATGCTTAGGATTCTCATTTAGGTGACGAGTTGTAGCTGTTTGTGGAAGTTACATGACTTTGCTAGTAGACGCTTCATCTATCTTGACTCTATATCCAGATTTCATCAGTTGTAGGGCATGTCGCCCATTTCTATTAAAAACATTTCATTTATTTCAGTTATTCAGACTTTTGGCATGTAATTAATTCAGGATTCAGACTTGTTTTGTTATTTCAGTGGTGGGATTGTTGTGAGGAGTTTTCCTCCAGGCTTATTATTCATTTGTTGGTTATTTTATTGGGACTTTATTGTGAATGGTGATGTTAATCTTTTACATTTCATTTATTGTATGTTAATCAGATTTAATTTAAAATTTGGCAACTTACTTTTTAAATACTAGGTGGTTAGTAATCTTTAAAATGTTTTGACAGTGATGCTATTAACTGAGCCAACTTGGCATTTTGTATTCATTTAATAAAGGAGTAGCTACCCGGTATTTAATTAGTCGGGGTGTCACCGGTGGTATCAGATCATCAGGTTCTAGTGTCCTTTAGGATCTGTACGGCTTATTATGTTTCCGCTGAGCTTTCTTTTATGTAGAGCCCTATATTTTAGGACTGTTGTATTCTTTTGTTTATGCTACGTTCTTCAGCTATTTTGAGTTTATAACTACGAACTTATAGACTTTACTCTTGTTTCAGATGCCTCCACGACGTGCACAACGGGTTCCCAGGGATGCAACGCCAGAACCACAGCCCGCACCAGTTCAGGGCATGATGAACGCCGCCGAGGTTGCAGCCATTATGGCCCAGGCGGTAAATGTCGCACTAGCCGTAGTTCAGCAGGCGCCACCTCAGGCGCCAGTAGCCGTGCCAGTTCAGGCGCATGCATTCCCGTCTTCTTGGGAACGTGTTCGAGATGCTTTTCAGAAAGCACACCCACCGGAGTTCGCAGGTAGCTGAGGAGGAAGGACATTCAGCGGCACCGGAGGATGTATGAGTGCACCGATGTCTAGAAGCAGATACTAGCTACCTTTAAGCTAGTGGGGTCTGCACTGTAGTGGTGGGAGTCTATTACCACCGTGGAGGAGAGAGATACTCTCACAATTCAGGAGTTTTGGGTGCGGTTTGACCGCAATTACTTTCCGTTAGCTGTTCACACGGAAATGAGGAGGAAGTTGATGAATCTTAGGCAGGAAGGTAAGACTGTGGCCGAGTATGAGGCCGAATTCACAAATCTGTTGAATATTGTTCCGGATCAGATTCTGACAGAAGAGAAGAAGATACAGAAATTTACAGACGGGTTGACTTGGAGGATCCGTGAGCATTTGTTGGGGAACCTATCGTTGGCCACTTACTCTGATGTGGTTAACGCTGCACTGTTACACTGCCAGGATCACCGCTTTCACATGGCTGAGGGCAAGAGATCGGGAGAGTCCAGCCATCAGGGCAGGACTGGAGGACATGGTGCCAGTGGGGCATAATCTGTTGAGGGGCAGAGACAGGGTGACCAGGGTTCCCAGCCGGGGGATCATAAGAGGTTCAGATCGGGAATTTCAGGTACGGACAAGGAGGTTTTAGGCAGGGCCAGCAGGGTCTGAACGGCCATCAGGGCGAGCAGGGTCATAATGGTCAACAACAGCAGTTTCACCAGGGCCAGCAGGGCCAGGGCAGAAGTGGTAACGGTCACCAGGGCCGTGGTCAGCATGGACAGCGAGGGGGAAACTTCTCGGGGAAGTGTTTCATTTGTGGTAAGATTGGCCACAAACGTCAGGACTGTCCTGATAAGGGCGGGACCCCACAGCAGCAGCAGCAGGGTGCTCGACATGAGCCACAGAGGCCACTTTTTCCACCTGCCCTCCCAGCTCCAGCCCAGATTCCAGCTCTACCAGCCATTCCAACAGCTCCAGTGCAGCAGGGGCAGTTATAGTATGGACGTGTCTATAACTTCCACCACGCAGCAGCTCCACAGGCACCACCCGCGATTGAGGGTATATTTCATATCCATGGTACTATGGGTCGGGTTTTGTTTGATACGGGGGCAACGCATTGTTTTATAGTTACACATTTTGCGAAGGCCTTAGGGTTGTTAGCCACAGCAGAGAGCACAGTGATGTGTGTAGACTCACCATTGGGGAGTGGGTCACTTATTTTCTTTATATGCCGGGGAGTGGGGGTAGAGATTGGTAGTTTGGTATTACCTACAGACATGTTGGTATTAGATATGCATGTGCACGATGTGATTATCGGTATGGATTGGCTCGCAGGTTATAGAGCCATGATTGATTGCTTTGGTGGGAGCATTGTTTTTGCTATTCCGGGGCAAGAGATGTTTGTAGTGGCGATGCCTCGCCCAGTGGGAGGCTCGACCGCTCATTTGTATTACATAGAGGAGGATACCTCTAAGGAGGTTGTGATCCCTTTAGATTCGATCCCAGTTGTCAGGGAGTATTCCGATGTGTTTCAGGAGTTACCAGGCCCACCCCCCAGTCGAGAGATAGACTTTGTCATAGACTTATTGCCAGATACGAGACCTATAGCACGCGCACCGTACCGTATGGCTCCGGCAGAGATGCGAGAGCTACGAGATCAGATAGAGCAGCTGTTAGGTCAAGGCTTTATCCGCAGGAGTACCTCACCTTGGGGCGGTCCAGTTTTGTTTGTGAAGAAGATAGATGGTTCACTGAGATTGTGTGTGGACTACCGGGAGTTGAATAAGGTCACGATACGAAATAAGTATCTGTTGCCTCGAATCGATGACCTATTCGACCAGTTGAGAGGAGATTCTTTCTTCTCGAAGATTTACTTGCGATCGGGATACCATCAGTTGCGTATCAGGGAAGAGGATGTATCGAAGACTGCGTTCTTAACGAGATATGATTCTTACGAGTTTCGGGTTATGCCATTTGGTTTGACCAATGCTCCAGCCGTGTTTATGGACTTGATGAACAGGGTGTTCAGAGATTTCCTAGATCAGTTTGTCATTGTCTTCATTGATGATATTCTGGTTTACTCCCAGATAGAGGAGGAGCACGCCGAGCATTTGAGGCAAGTTTGCAGACTCTACATCAGAACGAGATGTATGCAAAGTATGAGAAGTGCGGGTTTTGGCTGAAGGAGGTCCAGTTTTTGGGACACATTATTTCCGACCGGGGGATATCTGTTGATCCGGGGAAGGTATCCGCGATGAGGGAATGGGGACAGCCCATGACACCGACTGAGATTCATAGTTTCTTGGGCCTAGAAGGATACTACATGAGGTTCATTCGGGGATTTTCTAAGATAGCAGGTCCTTTGACACATCTGACCTGTAAAGGTGTGCCGTTCGTTTGGAGTGATGCCTGTCAGCTGGCATTTGATGAGTTGAAGGATCAGTTGACCTCAGCACCTGTGTTAGCATTGCCGAGACCGGGAGTTGAGTATCTAGTTTACACCGATGCGTCCTTACAAGGACTTGAAGGTGTATTGCAGCAGGAGAGTCAGGCCATAGCTTATGCTTCCCGTAAGCTTAAGCCCCACGAGAAGAATTACCCCACTCATGATTTGGAATTGGCGGCAGTGGTATTCGCCCTTCGGATTTGGAGACACTACCTTTTTGGGGGAGAAGTTTCGATTGTTCACAGACCACAAGTCCCTACAGTACCTATTCACGCATAAGGAGTTGAATATGCGACAGCGAAGGTGGCTTGAGTTTGTAAAAGACTATCAGTTTGATATCCAATATCACCCGGGGAAGGCTAACGTGATATCAGATGCGTTGAAAGGGGTATGGAAAGCTAAATGGAAGGAGTTGGGACACCAGGAAGCAGTGGCTCGATCGTTCATGTCTGTGATGACTGTTACACCGCATATCGTCACGAAGGTGGTAAAGGCACAGGAAAACGACTCGTTCTGTCAGGAGTAGATAGTTCAATTACTAGCAGAGGGAGCCGAGTCCTATACCGTTGGTTCAGACGGGGGATTACGCTTCAATGGGAGATTGGTAGTTCCGGAAGGGGAGGAATTGCGACATGAGGTGATGGCAGAGTCGCACGGCTCACGGTTCGCGGTATATCCTGGAGGGGACAAAATGTACCAAGACATGAGACGACAGTATTGGTGGAGCAGGATGAAGAGAGATATTGTCGTGTTTATTTCTAAATGCGCCACTTTTCAACTAGTAAAAGTGGATCATCAGAGACCGACAGGACTTCTACAGCCATTGGAGGTCCCGATGTGGATGTGGGAGAGCATCTCCATGGACTTTATCACGGGGTTGCCTACGTCACAGAGGGGTCACGACTCCATTTGGGTAATTATGGACAGGTTGACCAAAGTTGCTCACTTTCTACCCGTAAGGACGGACTACACTATGGGACAGTATGCCCAGCTCGTTATTTCAGAGATAGTGAGACTTCACGGTGTGCCCCTAAATATCGTGTCTGACAGAGACAAGATATTTGTTTCACGATTTTGGGAGAGTTTTTAGGAGGCCATGGGCACAGAATTGCGGTTGAGTACGGCTTATCATCCGCAGACCGATGGGCAAACCGAGCGTACAAACCAGATGTTGGAGGACATGTTGCGTATGTGCATCATTGATTTCGGGGGTGGATGGGAGCAGTATCTTCCACTGGTGGAGTTTGCTTATAACAACTCCTACCAGTTCACCATTAGCATGGCTCCATTTGAGGCGATGTATAGTAGACCTTGTCATTCCCCAGCATGTTGGTTGGAGGTGGGGGACAACAAACTACTAGGGCCGAAAGTGATTCAGGATACTTCGGAGAGAATAGAATTAATTCGGAGTCGCATTCGGGTAGCTCAAGACAGGCAGAAGAGTTATGCTGATGCGAAGAGGTCCTTCAGGGAATTTGAAGTGGGGGACCAGGTTTTACTCAGAGTATCTCCTATGAAGGGGATTATGCGATTCGGGAAGAAGGGGAAGTTGGCACCGAGATATGTGGGGCCATTTCCTATTATTGAGCGGATTGGACCGGTTGCGTATAGACTTGGATTACCGGAACATTTGCATCGGATTCACGACGTGTTTCATATTTCCTCGCTAAGGAAATATCTTAGACACGATTTGGCTCATACTCACATTGCTTTGGAGGACATCGATCTCCAGCCTGATAGCTCCTACGAGGAGGGGCCGATTGCTATTTTGGACCGAAGTGAGAGGAAACTACGGTCAAAGATAGTTCCGTTAGTGCGTGTTCAGTGGCGACATCACAATGTCGAAGAGTCCACATGGGAGCGCGAGGATGAGATACGCGAACGTTTTCCAGAGTTATTTCTACCAGGTACTTTCTAGTTCCGAATTTCGGGACGAAATTCAGTTATTAGGGGGGAAGTATGTAATACCCCGTATTTTTGTGATATTTATTTTTGGGATTAATTAAATTAAATGTGAATTAATTGGAAATTAATCCGGATAACATACTAACGAGATGTGAGTTGGTATTTGATTTTTATGTGTACATATGGCTATATATGAATATTGAATTATGAAATTTGTCGTGAGATTGAGATACGACAATTTGGAATTTTGTTGAGACGCGTGTGACAGTCGCGTCAGGAATATAATTATTTTTTAATTAAAAAGTGAATTTTATTTCTATAAACCGTATGATCATTTTGAGTGCACCAACGCGTCCGAAAGGGTCGAAATAGTCATAAAACACTAGCCAGGGGTTTGGTTTGGGTCCCGGGGCATTTTTAGGCCATACCGGCAACGAAAAAGGGTAGTCTGGTAATTTTGAATTTTTGGGAATTAAAACCAACGAAAATTAGGAATTAAAAATATGATTTGGTAATTACCCACTAAACCCACTAATAACCTAATGGGCTACGGGGGTTATTGAAATTAGTTCCAAAAGTTTCCTGAGGCAAACCCTAGCCACCATTATCACCTTGGAGAAGAAGACTTGTAGAGAGAGAGAGGGGAGAATTCTGCAGAGAGAGAGAGAATCATTCATCAATTCGATATCAAAATCAGAGATATACATAAGGCAAGTGGTTTAATTTCATTATTTGCAGAGAATGCTTATTCCATGCATAGAAATTTGATAAAATTGTGTTGTTTTTGGGAGATTGATGAAAACCCATTAAATTGGAATTAGAAACTTGTATTTTGATGGGGATTTGCATGTAGAATTGTATGTAGGTGATTAATCTGATGATAATATATTTTGGATGAAACAAAAACGAATTTAATTAGGCTCATTGGGAATTTAAGAATTTCTAGGGTTCATGTTCTTGAAATTGGGGAAAATGTATATATTTGATATTTGGATGAGGTTTAGAATGAATTAACCCCACAAAACACGTTAGTATGTGACCTAAGTATGTTTAGGGATGATTAGAAACCTTGAACAATTGTTGGATTGATGTTTAGATGAGATTAGAGAGGAAGAAAAGTTGGAAAAACGAAATAAGGAAAATCTGGGCTCGAAACTGGTCCCTCGTTAGAAGACCTACCCAGGTCGTTCGAACAATCTCGTTCGAACGAGATTCTAACGAGTTGACCTTTGACTTCTAACGAGGGGGATGTTCGTTCGACGCCTGTCGTTCGAACGAGATCTCGTTAGAAAGCCCACTTCGTTCGAACGAACTCTCGTTCGAACAGCCTCGTTCGAACGAGACTTCTAACGAGCTGACAGTTTAGGCTTTTTAGCCTGTTTTGATCCCGAGTGTCCCGTAACCTTGTTTATATGTAGAGATAATACTTTCTTGATGATTAATTGATATAATTGGGATATTTGGGATATAATGATGAGTAAAACCTAGAAGTGTAGTTTGAACCAAAGGGAAGTTATGAATTAGGACGTGAGTGTCTATTACGATGCGAGAATTATTGACGGCCTAAATAATTATATTAACCAGAAATATGTAAATTGTGTAACCTTATATGTCGGTACGAGAATGAGAAGTGTACCACAAATAAATTATGGTGATTACTAAGATGTGTGCATGCTTAGTATATGTATATGATTTTATGTGTATGACATACCTACCATACTTGCTATCATGGGAGGTTTACGTTCGCTTAGGGCCTTCTAATCCTTGTGTTGCCCAGATTTAGATTGGTACCTAGAGGACATAGTTCAAGTGAATGACTTAATTGTGAGTTATTAAGTCAGCTAACTATGGAGCGGAGGTATGTACATGACCATGGATATGTTGAATTATGTTCACCTCCATTTTTGTGTGTGGTGTTTATTCTAACAATTCCTGAGAGATTCGGAATTTGTAATCCTTATGTACGTGATGTACCGGGATGGATAGCAGAGTATGTGTGCACCACAGCTGAGCCTCGGGGTGCGTATATTGTATATTTATGACGTGATTAATATACACTTAAATAATGGGAACTTTCATGTTGGTGTTGTGAATATAATTATGGTAATGTTTTGAGATGATATCACGGGTTAACCGGTAGTGAATTATATTGCTAATAATTGAGAAATCTGAGTTAAGTAAAGCCCTCTATTTAATTGATGATGCTAGAATGTGTAAATGGGAATTGAGTAGTAAGGGATAGAACTTATTACGGTTTGGTTAGATATGCATGTCACTTAGATGGGTACGGTACGTTAGGAGTGCACAATTAGTCGAGAGGTGAGTACTTCATGTGAGTGCACGTCCTAACATGTACTTTGCATTCATTGTTTTAATGTTATTAGAACACTTGCTATTTTTAAAATACTTTCCACTTTCGGGCTCTGACCCGTTTGCTTTCAAATCTACTTTTTTGTAAAAACCATTTTAGGTGCCCAGCCACAAGGACACCATGCTTAGGATTCTCATTCAGGTGATGAGCTGTAGCTGTTTGTGGAAGTTACAGGACTTTGCTAGTAGACGCTTCATCTATCTTGACTCTATATCCAGCTTTCATCAGTTGGAGGGCATGTCGCCCATTTCTATTAGAAACATTTCATTTATTTCAGTTATTCAGACTTTTGGCATGTAATTAATTCAGGATTCAGACTTGTTTTGTTATTTCAGTGGTGGGATTGTTGTGAGGAGTTTTCCTCCAGGCTTATTATTCATTTGTTGGTTATTTTATTGGGACTTTATTGTGAATGGTGATGTTAATCTTTTACATTTCATTTATTGTATGTTAATCAGATTTAATTTAAAATTTGGCAACTTACTTTTTAAATACTAGGTGGTTAGTAATCTTTAAAATATTTCGACAGTGATGCTATTAACTGAGCCAACTTGGCATTTTGTATTAATTTAATAAAGGAGTAGCTACCCGGTATTTAATTAGTCGGGGTGTCACATGGGGCTCGGAATGGAGCAGAGGCGACTCAACGAGCGAGCGGCGGGCGAGAAAGAAGGTTGGCTTGGCAGGTAAAAGAAATAAATTAGACAAAAAAGACACCCGATCATAGTTTAGGTTTAAACTTTTAATTAATTACAATCTTACACCCTCAGCTTTGAAAATTATTAGAATACCTTAAAGTTTGAAATTTTACAAAAAAATCGTATATTTTTTTATTTTTTCAAAAATTGAACCGGGGCCACCACCCCCCTTGGTCCCCATGTCCATCGGCCCTGATGATGTTGGAGTTTTGGGCATGCAGTGGTGGTGGGACATTGATATTAATGTCATTGTGAGGAGGTTTGGGTAAAATCCTATCACCACTTGTTAGTAAGGTTTAATGAATTCTACCACCACTTGTTAGTAAGGTTTAATGAATTCTATCACGTCACGCTTTCCATTACCGAACTCCTGATGTGAAAAAAAAGTAAGTATGTTTATCTGATACAATTCAGAATTGAGACCTTGGATTTAAATTTTTAATATACTACCATCATAATCATGGATTTGTCCATCATGCCAAGCCGCTAGATCCTTGAGTTCAACAGCCCTTCACGTATTTGAAGTTGACATACCAATACACTATACAAACAGCAAAGCAGAAGCTATAAAATCATTAGAAAAAAGCATAATAATGGATGTGGACTAGAACATGCTGAAGAGTTTGGAGTTCATTATAAGGGAAAATATTTTATTGGGGTCTTTTAATATTTGGGTGCCCTTATGTTTTTTTTTTCCTTCAATAAAGTACCATGGAAGAGAAAGAACTTTTTTATTTTAAAAGGGAGCCGGATACCAAATGATCGAGTAGTTTTTAACATATTGAAAGAAATGGAAGCATCTAAGGTTGCACTTTCTGAAACTCCATTGACTGATGATTCAGTGCAAGGTCTCCACTATGTCCAGTGGTCCACTCCCGTTATGTGACGTTTGAAAACCAAAAGATTAAGGTGCTCATGTAAATTGACATGCATGACAGTCAAGTCAATCTTTAGTTCCAACATCAACATTTGCAAATGTTTATAACTTAAAACACATTTTCATGTTTGGTAGAGTTCATTTGTAGAAAATATCCCAACTTACACTAAAGTAGCACACCAACACAAATTTGATGATTTCTCATGACAAATTTTCCATACTACGACACATTTAATATTGTTAATCTTTTCCATATCCCAACTTACACTAAAGTCAAGTCAATCTTCTAAATTTCTCATGACAAATTTTCCATATTATGACAAAGTCCCGATTATGGATATGCTCATGACCCGTGTATGATAAGTATAATGGCCCATATTATGACACATTTAGTATTATTAATGTTTAGTCTCGAGGTAAAAAGTACATTTTACATTTAGTTCACCGTGTTTTTTATGTTCCAGAAAGTCTATCGCCTATTTTTTTGACAAATTTAGGGACTAGGATAAGAGTAGTGTTTTTATACGGCGAGGGACTTATTGGAAAAAAAAGGCGTGGACTGGATGTTAAATAAAAAATATCGAAGGACTATCCGTCAAATGATTTGTTTTTGTGTGGAAATTATTATAAGGCTATGGGTTTGTTTGTGGTGGTGGTTAGTAGATTTATTGGCTTGAAATAGATGGTTTTTAAGTTGAAATATATTTTCAGTTCGTTTTCATTGGGGACACTGGATATACTACTTATTTTCTGAATATAGTTGGATGTTATATATGATTTATTCTGCTTTGTATGTGCTGTATTTTATCATAATAAATGGGGAATGGAAGTATATTTTATTTCTCTAACAATGAAGTGCTTGTTGATTGCATTACTTCTGGCATCCGCTTATTAAAAGAAGTCTTATGGGCCTTATCTATCGGATGATTTGTTCTTAACATCTATATTTTTAATGTTCTGTTTGGTTCATTATTTTAGTGGTGATCTCTTAGTATCGAGTTTCTAGTTAAAAAGTATTTCAGTTGATGCATTTAATCACGCCTCATACCGATGTTTGAAACATTAATTGTAATTTTTCTCTTCTCTAGCGATCACTTTAGGCCAAAAATTCTTTGGCCCGATATTCAATCCACATTTCAAATGTCCAGCTTAGGATACAAGAGTGTAAAGAACTATAGAACAACAATAGTAAGCTTGCTTTATTGTAATTAATAATATAAATTGTAACATATAATCAAACATTTCTTATAGTTCCAAATCAATAATTAGCATTTTATATCCTTTGCACACCATCAATAAACATGACTTAACAGAATCATAACCCTTTTTTATTGTTTTCTTTCCAAAAGGGCAGATAATAAAATTCTTCATGTATCCAACATGCCAACAAAATGCCATGGTTGAACTAATCAGCAAATCAATGTATTTCATATAAAAATATTTACAGAAAACAAAATGAACCAGGGTTATGTCATTTAAGTGAATGTAATGAATACTTTTGGGCTAATACCAGAACTTGTAACCATAATACCTAAAACGTACAAAATAATTACTCTTTCCAGGCATTAGGTGAAACGAGAGTCTCAACGTACATTATATGCTCGTTCAAATTAAAACGACGACTATCAACGTACTTCTAGCAGCTGATCAACAACACAAAATTCTAAAAATATTTGAGAAAACACAAATTCACATTACAATTGAACTTGAAGTTAACAAAAACTATGTGATTTCACCAATAACTGCATAATGCAGGCATGCATTAAACAACATATACTAGAGGCCGAATTCCCATATGGCAGCTCTTAAGAATGCAAAACAGACTTTGTGCAATACTTTTCATGTATCGGGTACATACCAATTTCGCAGCAAGATATTGGACATGGTGGTGTCTGTGGAGTATGCTTTGAGGGATGATGACGAGAGAGGAGAGAAATACGGTAGCTCTAGACGGGATTATGATAGGCCGATTGATAGCAGCCCTTATAGTTGAAGGTCACCAAGTCCCGATTTTCACATGGGTCGACCAAGTCCCGGTTATGGATATGCTCATGACCCATCTTTTGATACGCATTGAATTGTTAATGTCTAGTCTTAAGGTAAAAAGTATATTTTACAATTACTTCACCTTATTTTTTATGTTCCGAAGAGTCTAACATGTACTTTTTTGACCAATTTTGGGACTATGATATGTGGAGTGTTTATATATGTTGAGGGACTTATTAAAAAAATAGACGTGGGCTGAATGTTAAATAAAAAATATCAAAGGACTATTTGTCAAATGATCACATTTTGTGTTGAAATTATTAGAAAACTATGGGTTTGAAATTGTCTGTGGTGGTGGTTAGTTGATTTTCTTGGTCTAGGCGTTGGAATGATTTATTGGCTTAAACTAGTTAGTTGTTGAGTTGAAATAAATTTTGAGTTCATTTTCATTGGGGAAACTGCATATATTACTTATTTTCTGAATATAGTTGGATGGTATATGTGATTTATTCAGCTTTGCAAAATAAATGATTTGTTCTTATGGGGAATGGAAGTATGTTTGGAGGAACTGGATATATTACTTATGGGCCTTATCTATCAGATGATTTGTTCTTGACATCTATATTTTAAATTTCATGTTTGATTGATTATTTTTTGTGTTGCACTCTTAGAATCGAGATTTTAGTTAAAAAGTATTTCACTCGAAACAAATAATCTCCACCTTATCAAGCACTTCATACAGATGTTTGAAACATTGATTATAATTTTGCTCATTTTCCTTGAACAGGGTGTTATCATGTTTTTCCAACATTTGGGACCGTAATATATTTGGGGAAATACTTTGTCCCCCGAAATAAGCCCAAAAGCCATAAATTAATATTTTATATCCTTTGCACATCATCAATAAACGCGACATAACAAAATCACACCCCCTTTTTTATTGTTTTCTTTCCAAAAGGACACAGACAATGGAAATTCTACCTGTATCCACCATGCCAACAATATGTCATTGTTGTAACCAGCATATCAATGTATATCATACAAAAAATGTTTACAGAAAACAAAATGAACTAGGGAATAGTAGTATATGTAATTTAAGTGAATGCAATGAATACCATTGGGTAATCCCAGTAGTTGTAACCATACTACCTAAAACGTACAAAATAATTACTCTTTCCAGGCATTAGGTGAAACGAGAGTCTCAACGTACATTATATGCTCGTTCAAATTAAAACGACGACTATCAATCCCCTTAATGTGAAATTCATGAAGTAGACACTCTTCTGGATCATATAAGAACAGCCTTCTTGTAACATCTCCACAACTCATGAGGACTTTCCCGTTCTTCATAACACATATTGGGAAAAGGAAGTCCAGAAGAAGACAAGGTCGAGAAGGAACTATAATCGTCGAGGTAACCCAAACACACTGTCGTTTTTTGTCGTTGTCGTCTTCCTTCATCAATATCCACTTGCGAAGCTGTCCAGTTGACAGAAAACTTCAAATATGACAAGACATCCTCCAATCACGCACATATGTTTCGTGTCACAACCCATTCTCATGCCATCGCGAGGGGGCAATGGCAACTGTCTAAACTTGTCATCTTTTAAATCGAAAGAAAGAATCCACGCCGGGTGATAACCGTAAGAATATGTGTGTTCCAATAACCAAAACACGGATCCATCCACCGAGCATCCGTCATGTGGAAAACATAACGAAGATATATTATCATCAGGGAACAACCCTTGTAATGTTATCCATGAATCAGATTTGAGGCTATAAACATCAACCTCAGTTCGATTCTCACGGAATAAGCTCACCATCTTGTAATCATCCATGGAAGAGACATACCCAAATCCTAGTCTCTGCTTACATATATCAAAAAACGAATTGTTGACGTCGGGTACAATCTTATAATCCCCTGTTAATGGGTTCCATATAAAGATTTGGAAACATACTTGTATGGCTACAAAACCACTGCAAGAACCCAAAATGTTGAAAATGCCTTTGTGTTCCGTCAATGGAAAATCCACGGGGATGGCATGAGTTGCTTCCTCGACTTCAACTAAAGTATGAAAGTTATCCACTGAAGATCTCATAAGAAGTTTCTCTGGGATTTTCGATTGGTCTCTGCTAGCACGATTGTGGTGAATTCGGAGAAAGTTGTTATCATTGAGACAGCAATGCCACGACTTGCATACGCTTCTAAAACGCGCAAGAGATTTGGCAGGAAGTCTCAAGAGTATTTGAGAGAATATTATATCATCGGGCAGTTCAGAATGTTGCGTCTTTGATCTCAGGCTAGGCATCTTTGTTGAATAAACAATGAGAGACCAACAAATTTTAAGTTTCTCAACAAAGATATAGAAAAGAAGGGATCAAAAACAGTTGTTCTTATTCAAATATAAAGCACAGTAGAAGACTTTTTGTAAACCACACCCGATAAAACATAAAAAGTTGTAGAATGTTTTGAGACACTTACAAAAAAAGCAATGTTTATAAACCTGGGTGGGTATGTCTTGTAAAGAACTGGAATTTGCGAATATGTAACAAATTTGAAGCGTGTACAAAGCCCGAGCAAACTTTGGTGTGTATGTATATGGAAATATACTATCCTAAGCCGGTGTATCCAAACCCCATTTATCCAATATTCTCTTATTTTCTAAGGTCCGCGCCAGCGGCACTCCATGTCACCCCAAATGAGAACTCTGATGAAGGTTGTTGGAGCTCCGATAATTGGGGTTGGTGGTGGTCAGGATTAGATACCGCTAGCGCGGGGTGTTAAAAATAAGACAATATCAGAAAAAAAGAGGTTTGGATCCACCGTATATATATATATATATATATATATATATATATATATACTGTGTTATAACACAGTAAATGTTAACGTTTGTAAAAATATTATAGATATAAACCTAACCCAATGTCACCCCTACTCACCCCAAATCGGAGCGCCAGTGGATCCAAACTCCATTCATCTAATATTCTCTTGATTTCAGAGGTCCGCGCCAGCGGCACCCAATGCCACTACAACCCACCTAAATCATAGCTCTGATGAAAGTCGTTGAAGCTTCGACAATTGGGGTGGGTAGTGGTGGGGATTGAATGTTGCTAGCGTAAACCTTTAAAAATATGGTAATTTAAAAAAAAGAGGTTTGGATCTACCGTGTATATATATATAAACTCAGTAAATGTTATTGTTTGTGAAAATGTTATATATATATTGTGTAATATTAACTCAGTAAATGTTACTGTTTGTGAAAATGTTATATATATAAAACTATTTCATAAATATATTATCACAGTAAATGTTATTGTTTGTGAAAATATCACAAATATAAAACCATTTCATTTTCTGGTGTATACAATAAAGTTTAATATCTATGACATTTTTACAAACTATATATATATAGAGAGAGAGAGAGAGAGGCCCTCTCCTGTAAGGACTCCTTAAGGTGCAGACTCCGGTACATACCATTTTTTTTAAATAGTAAAAAAATGAATTTTTTGATAAAACTTCATGGATATGATCTCCATGGTAGGAAGATCATCTCCAATTTGTTTCATTAAAAAATTCAATAAAAAAACCGTTGAGATGAAGTGATATGTAAAAAAATGGTCTAAATATGGATTTTCAACCGTCGAAATGTTGGTGATCATCTCACTCACTTTTTGATTGAATTTTTTGATGAAACTTCATGGATATGATCTCGATAGTGAGAAGATCATATCCATGAAGTTTCATCAAAAAATTCAATCAATAAAGTGGCTGGCGCCGACCCAACATTTCAACGGTTGAAAATGCGTATTTATACTTTTTTTTTACATATCACCTCATCTCAACGGTTTTTTTATTGAATTTTTCGACAAAAAAAATTAGAAATGATCTTCTCACCATGAAGATCATATCCATGAAGTTTCATCAAAAAAATCATTTTTTTACTATTTTAAAAAAATGGTATGTACCGGGGTCTGCACCATAAGGAGTCCTTACAGGAGACTTTCTGTATATATATATATATATATATATATATATATATATATATATATATATATATATATATATATATATATCCAATATGCTCCTATTTTTAAAGTTCTGTGCCACCCCTATTCACCCCAAATTGGCGCTCCAGATGATCCCGATCCCATTAATCCAATCTTATTTTCAAAGGTCCGCGCCAGCGGCCCCCCATGATACTTCGGTGGATCCAAAGCCCATTTATTCAAAAGTCTCTTATTTTCAATGGTCCGCGCCAGCGGCACCACATGCCACCCTTACCCATCCCAAATCGGAGCTCTGACGAAGGTCGTTGAAGCTCCAATAATGGTGGTAAGGATTGGATACCGCTAGCGCGATCCTTCAAATATAAGGTAATTCTGAAAAAAAGGGTTTGGATCCACCGTATATATATATATATATATATATATATATATATATATATATATATATATATATATATATACTGTGTAGTATTACCACAGTAAATGTTACTGTCTGTTTGTGAAAATGTCGCATATATAAAACTATTTCATATTCTAGTGCATACGGTAAAGTTTACTGTTTGTGTAAATTTTTTTCTTTGAAATTTTATAGCCTTCATGGATCTTGTTTGATAGATCTCGTCGATCAGATTTCAAAAATAGTAATTTTGTGAAAAACGGATTTGTGAATCAAAAGTTATGATCATTTGAATATTAAAAAAAAAAGTTCAACCACTTATGTAACTTCCTCAAGGAAGTTACGGATTGTTGGTTTTAAAAGGGTAAAATTGGAAAAAAAGTTCGAAAAAATTAGGA
The DNA here is from genome assembly GCA_949130495.1 of Sambucus nigra. Lineage (NCBI taxonomy): Eukaryota > Viridiplantae > Streptophyta > Magnoliopsida > Dipsacales > Adoxaceae > Sambucus > Sambucus nigra. Next base: position 51,476,702 of record OX422221.1, read on the forward strand.
ATAGGACTTATATGTAAGGGAAAAACATGATGGGACTAGAATGTATATAAGAAAGTCTAATAGGATCTAAACGTAAATGCCCCTTTTTTTAAACTAACGCTTGTTTTAGTTTTTGTAAAAACTACAACTAGAAGATGCTTGGAATGAAAAATTGGAAAAATATTCAATAATTAAGAAAATCTGAAAAATATATAAAAATAGGAAAGGATTTTAAAAATATGTGTGTGTGTGTGTGTGTGTGTGTGTGTGTGTGTGTGTGTGTGTATAAAGAGAGAAGGGAGAGGGGAGGGGGAGTGGTGGTATGAAGCACCGACGCGTAATACATGTTTCGACACGCGACACGTGGTTGATTCAAAAACTAGGATACGACACGTTATGATACGTATAATATATAATATATATATATATATATATATATATATAGAGAGAGAGAGAGAGGAAGACTCACCTACATCATGCACTATACATCACACCATACATCACACCTAATTCTAGGCCCTAGAAAACATTTTTTTCAAATCTTATATTTTTCCCTTGAAATTAACCTTTCAATAAACACATATGAAAAAAATTAGGTCAAAATACATTTTGTAGCTATTTTTAAAAAATTCACAAAAAATTGTTGGCGCAGACCCTTATAAATAAGGTATTTTTAGCAGTTTTTTGTGGATTTTTTAAAAATAGTTACAAAATGTATTTTGACCTAATTTTTTGCATATGGGTTGATTAGAAGGTTAATTTCAAGGGAAAAATATAAAATTTGAAAAAAAAAAGTTTTTTAGGGCCTGTAATTAAGCGTGATGCATGGATGATGTATAGAGCATGATGTAGGTGAGCCTTCTCCTATATATATATATATATATATATATATATATATATATATATATATATATATATATATATATATATTAATGAAATAGAACAGATTTTTTTCATAAAATATATTATTAGAGCATTCTTAACATGAAATTAAGAAAATGAAGCATACAAAACAAATTTAAGCAAACTTTGACAATAAGAATAATAAATAAAGCAGAATCACCAAAGCATATCCCTGCGTGTAGTTTTACGTGTCCAATCTAAATAAAAAAGGACTTATGTGTCCCAATGTGTTGGCAACATATCGTCGCGTCTAGAGTGTCGGACTTGAGTCAATGCTGACTTGTAGCTTCCGTGAGAATGTCCGTGCTTCATAGTGTCCGACACGACACGTTTCCTTATGAGAAGTATCCATGCTTCCTAGGTGGTAATGGAGGGTCGGAGAGGCAGGGTTAGGGCGTGGGGTGGGTCTTGGGTAGCAGGGCTGGGGGGGTAGTAGCAGGGCGGTTGGGGGGTGGGGGTAAAAGGGGGTGGGCAGCAGGGTCCGCCATGGCTATGTGAGAGAGAAGAAAGAAATGGAAAAGAAATTTAAAAGAGGGAGAGAAGAAATCATAGGAAATGAAAAAAAGACCATAATACCCTATAAAAAGTCATGTGCAGCTCACATGGCCAACTTTTCACGACACAAATTAACGGAGTTAGACGATAGGGGTAACTTAAAATTGTATTGAAAATTTAGGGGGCTAAGTACAAAAATTGAAATTTTAGGGGTAAAGTGACGAGGGGTGAAGTTCAAACGGCCCAAGTGTAATTACCCCAAACATGCCACGTCAATCGTGAAATCTTATAAAAAAAATTATTTTTTTTCGCATATTTGATTGCCTTCATGTGTACAAGATTTGCCAACTTATACTAAAGTACCACACCACTGCCAAATTTGATGATTTGCCATGATAATTTTTTTTGGGTGTGTGAGTGGCAAACTTTTTCATGACAAAATTTTGACCCCTCGTGGCCTTAAACTTTACTATAAAATAAGGTACCAAAACCAAAAGGTTAATGTGCTCATGTAAATTGACATGCATCACAGTCAAAGTCAATCTTTAGTTCCAACATCAACATCTGCCAATGTATATAACATAAAACACCTTTTCTTACCATAAGAAAACCAGCAATAATATTTATTAAATATAGACAAAATATTTGTTGCTTAGAGGAACATAACTTTTTCCTATACAGTTTTCTTTGAAAGAGCTAGCAGGAATATTATATATTATTATTATTTTTTTTTACTTCCATTTGCATATAACTCTTGAAAGAATATCAAAAGAATAGTACACAATATGTACTATAGAAAAGGGTGAAACAAAATCCAAGTAAAAAAATATATTAGTTTCATACAGCGTGCCTAAGACACTCACCCAAAGAATGGTTTAAATTTTTGTATAACTATGACACTTCTAGCAGCTGATCAACAACACAAAATTCTAAAAATATTTGAGAAAACACAAATTCACATTACAATTGAACTTGAAGTTAACTAAAACTATGTGATTTCACCAATAACTGCATAATGCAGGCAGGCATTAAACAACATCTACTAGAGGCCGAATTCCCATATGGCAGCTCTTAAGAATACAAAACGGACTTTGTGCAATACTTTTCATGTATCGGGTACATACCAATTTCGCAGCAAGATATTGGACATGGTGTCTGTGGAGTATGCTTTGAGGGATGATGACGAGAGAGGAGAGAAATACGGTAGCTCTAGACGGGATTATGATAGGCCAATTGATAGCAGCCCTTATAGTTGAAGGTTAAATAAAAAAATATCAAAGGACTATTTGTCAAATGATCCATTTTTGTGTTGAAATTATTAGAAAACTATGGGTTTGAAATTGTTTGTGGTGGTGGTTAGTTGATTTTCTTGGTCTAGGCGTTGGAATGATTTATTGGCTTGAACTAGTTAGTAGTTGAGTTGAAATAAATTTTGAGTTCATTTTCATTGGGGAAACTGCATATATTACTTATTTTCTGAATATAGTTGGATGGTATATGTGATTTATTCAGCTTTGCAAAATAAATGATTTGTTCTTATGGGGAATGGAAGTATGTTTGGAGAAACTGGATATATTACTTATGGGCCTTATCTATCAGATGATTTGTTCTTGACATCTATATTTCAAATTTCATGTTTGATTGATTTTTTTTGTGGTGCACTTTTAGAATCGAGATTGTAGTTAAAAAGTATTTCACTCGAAACAAATAATCTCCACCTTATCAAGCACTTCATACAGATGTTTGAAACATTGATTATAATTTTGCTCATTTTCCTCTGTTGAACAGGGTGTTCTCATGTTTTTCCAAAAATTGGGACCGTAATTTATTTGGGGAAATACTTTGTCCCCCAAAATAAGCCCGAAAGCCATAAATTAATATTTTATATCCTTTGCACATCATCAATAAACGCGACATAACAAAATCACACTTTCCAAAAGGACACAGACAATGGAAATTCTACGTATCCACCATGCCAACAATATGCCATTGTTGAACTAATCAGCATATCAATGTATATCATACAAAAAATGTTTAGAGAAAACAAAAATGAACTAGGGAATAGTAGTATATGTAATTTAAGTGAATGCAATGAATACCATTGGGCTAATCCCAGTAGTTGTAACCAGACCCAGACTACCTAAAGCGTACAAAATAATTACTCTTTCCAAGCATTAGGTGAAACGAGAGTCTCAACGTACATTATATGCTCGTTCAAATTAAAATGACGACTATCAATCCCCTTGATGTGAAATTCTTGAAGTAGACACTCTTCTGGCGTCGGGTACAATCTTATAATCCCCTGTTAATGGGTTCCATATAAAGATTTGGAAACATACTTGTATGGCTACAAAACCACTGCAAGAACCCAAAATGTTGAAAATGCCTTTGTGTTCCGTCAATGGAAAATCCACGGGGATGGCATGAGTTGCTTCCTCGACTTCAACTAAAGTATGAAAGTTATCCACTGAAGATCTCATAAGAAGTTTCTCTGGGATTTTCGATTGGTCTCTGCTAGCACGATTGTGGTGAATTCGGAGAAAGTTGTTATCATTGAGACAGCAATGCCACGACTTGCATACGCTTCTAAAACGCGCAAGAGATTTGGCAGGAAGTCTCAACAGTATTTGACAGAATATTATATCATCAGGCAGTTCAGAATGTTGCGTCTTTGATCTTAGGCTAGGCATCTTTGTTGAATAAACCACTTTCTCAACAAAGGTATAGAAAAGAAGGGATCAAAAACAGTTGTTCTTATTCAAATATAAAGCACAGTAGAAGACTTTTTGTAAAATCAACAAAGATTGAAGATTAAACCCCACCCAATGAAACATAAAAAGTTGTAGATTGTTTTGAGACACTTACAGAAAAAGCAATGTTTATAAACCTGGGTGGGTATGTCTTGTAAAGTGCTGGAATTTGCGAATATGTGAAGCGTGTACAAAGCCCGAGCAAACTTTGGTGTGTATATATATATGGAAGTATACTATCCTAATTCAAGTCGATATGTTAATCCGAATTTAAGAAGAGTACGGAATTGTAACCGGCCAAGTCCTACTATTTCGTGTTAATAGTTATCCTATCCCATTCCTGTCGTCAATAAGTCAAAAAAAAATATCTTTAAAAATAAGAGAATATTGAATAAATAGGTGTTTGAAGGATTAAATGGGTTAAACTAAAAATAGATGTCTTTTTATTTTTTGGTGCATACAATAAAATTTATTGTTTATATAATTTTTTTTTGAACTTTTACAGGCTTCTTTGATCTTGTTTGATAAATCTCGGCGAGGAGATTTCAAAAATAGTAATGTTGCGAAAAACGGATTTGTCAATCAAAAGCTATAACCATTTGAAAATTAAAAATAATATAAAAAAAAGTTCAACCACTGGAAGTTACGGTTGGTTGTTTTTAAAAGGGTATAATTGTGAAGAAAAAAAAGTTAGGAATAGCACCTATTTAATGGTTGAAAAGTCAATAGGACTTAATTTGGGAAACTTTGTTCGTATGAAACCTATATATAATAAATTCAAAAAAATCAATGAGATTTGATATATTTTTTACCCAATAAATAATAGCCTTGAATTATTACTTAATTCTAGTATTTTTGTTTTAGAGTCTAACTTTATGTCAACTGTTTTAATATCTCATGATTAATTCTTGACAAAATTTGGTAGACGTGCATTGGTTAGTATGGTTAGCATTTGGGATTCACTCATTATTATTATTATTCAAATGGAGAATTGCAGTCAAAGTCATGTTCCACAATATACTTTTAAGAATAGGACAACACTTTTGAACTTTATAAATGTAGTCCCTATGAATCAATAGCAATTATTAGTGTGGTCCCCACAGCTATGTTTATATATAAATTAAGCCATTTGTATATATACTGAAACAATCACTAATTAATTACATTAGACTGTTTGCAAATAAAAAGTTGCATATTAAATAAGATGAAGATAAATTTGTTTGCAAATAAGAAATTGCATTTGAAAAAGTTGCATTAGTTACTATTATTATGAGTGGTGAGTAAATGTAAATATTCTTATTGAGTGTTAACTATTGAGTTTGTATGTTTTTAATTTATTAGTGTTATCTTTCACATATTTTTATTTTTTATTATGCAAGAATATTAGTAGAGGTGTTTTGGCGTTGATTTCATATGAGAGTAGTACGTTTGGAGTACGGATTTGTTTAGATTCAACGCTTATTGAGCTGAGGCATCAAATTTGTGAAATGTGGACTGATTTGACTCCGTTGTGTTTTGAATTATCGGTTGTTCGTGACGAAAAGAAGTCAGTCATTGATAGTGATTCGGAGCTGCAATTACTTTTGTGCTTTAAAAAGAGAAACAAGTGTGAATGTAAGCTTGCAATTTATTAATGATATTAGTAGCGTTACTAGTAGTGGTGATGTTAGTTCAAGTTCTTTAAGGTTCACGTTAGCTTTAGCTAATGAATCTGAGTATCGACAACAATTAAAGTCTGGTGCTTGGGGTAATCCGATAGTTGGGGTCGATTAGAGATTTCATGGTGGAGCAGCTGAATTTTGAAAAAAAATTGAAATAATATTCTATTGAGAAGGGTTTTAGGTACAAACACTTGAAGAATGATACTCATAGAGTTACAGCTATATGTGGTTCAAAGAATGCTACTGGCTGTGAATGGAGATTCATGCAAGTGAGAAGTTTAATCTACCTCATATCTTTGAGATAAAAACTTTCACAAGTGATCATACATGTGGTATTGGTTATAAAGACTTGAATAACCCAGGAGTTAATAGCTAACTTGTGAAGTCTGTTATTATTGAAGAGGTTCGTGATAAGCCATTAGTGAAGCCTAAAGAGATTATTGATGTTTTACGAAGAGATTATGGGTTGAAACTGAATTACTATTTTTCATATACGGGGAAAGAGCTTGCGTTAAAGGAGATACATGGGAATGAGGAACTTTCCTACCATCAACTAGTTTGGTATGTTGATATTTTGCGGAGAACAGATCCAGGTAGTCATGTTGTTCTTGAATCTAATGCTGAGAGTACAAGCTTTGAATGACTTTTCATATCTTTTGGGGCTTCAATTTTTGGTTTTAATCTTTTTCGTCCTCTTATTTTCTTGGATGGGACATTTTTGAAAGGAAAATATAAAAGGTGTATGCTTGCAGCAATGGCAAAAACTGGGAATGAAGGTATTTGATTATGCTAATTTTATTTTTAGTTTTATATTTTATAGTTTATTTGGTTGATAAGGTATTATATGCATATATAGGTTTGGTTATTTATAATTGCTACATTAGTTATTATTTTATCAATTATTTTTTAATTGGTAATGAATTATTTTGCATGGTTTATGTTTTGCAGAAATGTTTCAATTAGCAATTGTTGTAGTTGATAGTGAAACTGAAGAAAATTTGTTATGGTTCCTTGAGAACCTCAAGTTAATTGTTTCGGATGCAAGAAAACTTATTTTTATTTCAGATAGACATAAGGGCCTGCTGTCATCTGTTCCGTGGGTCTTCCCAAACTCATTTCATGGATATTGTTTGTGGCATTTAAAGTGTAACTTAACTTCGGTGATACCTAAGAAAAATCCTAGGCTTTCTTTTATCTTGAAGTTATTTACCGATTGTGTTTATGCACCAACACATGATATAGTTGTAAAATGCATAGCTGATTTGGAAGCAGTTGGTGGAGATCTTGTTGTTGATTTCTTTAAAAATGCAACTCTCGAGCACTGGGTAAATGCTTACTTTCGAGGGTATAGGTTTGGTGAAGTATGCTCAAATATATCTGAGAGTTTCAATAATTAGATATTGGATTAAATAAGCATGTCAATCACATCAATGATAGAGAGAATTCGTAAGAGGTTGATGGAAATGATGTTCAATAGGCTAGAAAAACCAAAGAAATGGAATACTACGTTATGTCCAAATTTGGAGAAGAAATTGGCTTCAAATGTTGAATATGGAAGGACGTGGAAAGTGACAAAGTCTAGTGAATATGGGTTTGAGGTTCAGTCTGATACTATTAATCGAGTTGATATTAGACAAATGAATTGTGATTGCAATTTGTGGCACATAGAAGGCTTTCCATGTTCACATGCAGTGTGTTGCATTATACGTGATGAGCAAAGTATTTATAAATATTGTCATCATTATTTTTTTGTCTCAACATATCGTGATTCTTATTCACATCCAATAGAACCTGTTCTGATAGATGGGAAACCTCTTGTGTTGCCATTGTCACCAGAAAAACCTTCTTTAAAGCCACCCGAAGTGAAAAGAGCTCCTGGCAGACCACGCAAGAAAAGGATTGAGAGTAGCGGTGAATCTCCAAAGAAACCTCGCAAGTGCAGCAGATGCAAGTGTTATGCAAAGCATAATAAGCAAACATGTGATGCTTTAATAGAACCGTCAAGAGGAAACTGATTGTTTTTCTTTTGTAAAGAATAGATGATTCATTTTTAATGTTTTTTGTTATATACTTGAACCTTGAGTTGAATTGAAGATTTTGTAATGATTTGGAAGGAAAAAATATATTATTAGTGAAAATGTTTGATCATAGTTTAATATTGTATTTCATTTGGATATGTTGCTAGAAATATTAAATCGTATATGTTGTTGCTATATTTCTATTTTTGTACCAGTTTTAAAACATTGAATAAATTGTTGTCCTATTATGATTTGATTTGTAAAGGATTTTCCATAATATTTGTTGTTGGTTGTTGTATTAATCTCATACATCAGTGAGATTTTCTTTATAGAATTTACGGGCTAATCCATTTACAGATTTACTTTGTTTAAACAATCAGTGGTTGTTTTCCTCTTTTGGATGTTTATAATTATTTTGGGGAAAAAAAATTCTATTTTAAAATCCCAGAACATTTTGTATTCATTTTCGTGGCAATATCATTTTTTGTGGAGTATTCAATGAATGGGGAAAATATTACTGGTATTTGAGCTGCTACGAACTATTAGGTGGTTTGATCATTGTTTGGACCAGGTGTTGCCTATTTCATTCAATTAAGCCATTGGCTTTTTGTGCAGAAATTTTTTTATTTGGGGTTTATGATGAAAGGAAATGCAAATTGGGTTGTCATTGTGAATGTGATTGTGTTATTGTAGTTGAGTTTTTTAGCTACAGATTGTTTTTCTCTTCTCTTCTCTTCTCTTCAACTCTAACTTTACTCCTGTTATTTTTCAGATAGTGGTGAAGACGAAGGTGAAGATGATGGAGGAAGCAGAGGGAAGGATTATCCCGACTGATCTTCATAAGGAGGCCACTGAAGCCTAAATTGCCTACGCCATGTTTATCCGGCTCGACTATTCTTTTCCTAATGTTCGTGATGTCTTGAAGCCTGTTCACCGCTGAATTATATTTCAATTCATCAATTAATCCTTTTATCATAGAAACCTTACAAGAATGTGATAGGGTTGTTATGGAGGTTCTTACTAAGTTTCATCTGCATAGGACACTATTGTTTATGATTCATTCGTTCGAATGGCAGAAGATTTATCCTTATGTTGCCCACTCATCTGTAGACATGGGAGTTTTGGTTCTATTGATGTAAATCCTCCTGCAGCAATGCATTATACAGAGTGCAGACTGGAAGCACTCACGGAAGAAATTTTGTTGGTTGACTTGGAGTAAGACAGTTGATTTTGAACCAAATTTTGACATTTCTAAAAAAGAACCGTCACTGCTTGCTGCTCGGATCCTAGTCTTATTGTTGAATGGTTCATCTCACCATCTTTCTCTAGTTGCCTCTAAATAGAGTTATTGTAATAGGTTATAAGTTTTCATCGAAAGATTGGCTTGTGGCAGTGTTCGTAGTTGGGTTTTCATTATCAGAAGATGGTGAAAGCGATAAAGTTCTTCTTATGAATTAGAGTGGAACTGTGAATCGAATAAAAATTTAGCATATTTTTATACAGTCACGCCACGCAAGGGGAGTTATTTTTATAAAGCTTGAGCATGCTGGAAAGATTCAATCAGCTTCATTGATCTCAGTAACAGAAAAAAAAGCTTGTTGAAGAAGTTCAAGTCGCTGTTGTATAGGAGTTGTGGCAATATATGTGACATTTGATAGGGAAAGGTTCAGTTTTGTGATGTAATAGTACTTATTATCGAGTTCAATCTTACCTTCCAATCTGAAATACGAGCTCCTACGATTTTACTGCATTTGGATTGTAACAAATGTTAAATGTTTCCAGCATTTGTAGATATTTTTGTCACGCACTTTATGAGGTAGTTCACAAAAAAAATGCACGAAAAAAATATGGATACCTATGTTCTCATTGAAATGTTGATTTTCTAATTGAGATGCTTTTGGGTTCTAATTTTATACATAACAAACTAAATGGGATGCATTTCAGGTGTATTTTCGGATAACAAGAGATTACATGTAAGGTTGAAAATGTGGTCCTTTAAGTTTTTACTTTAGGTCCTTACTTGAACATTCATTTATATATATATACACGCAATTTTTCATTTTGTGAAAATTCCTTTAACAAATTCCTGCCTAAGTGGTTGCTGTCAAGAACCCCACAACGGATCTTGTTGAATTTGTTAGCATCCATGAATTTCTTCTTTTATTTGTTCTGTTTATAGGGTCCAAGTGGTGTTTTTGTTTCTCTTCAAAGAATTTGGTGATGGTTTACTTCCTTGAACTTCTTGTTTCGTGGAATTTTATAACATAAATCTAAAACACAATTTCATCTTGTTTTTACTTGAATGTTTACAATTGCTTATGAAAACGAAACATGCATTATTCAATGTAAATGTTTAACTGAAAATTTAATTTTTCAAATATAAAGTTTTAACATTTATATATATATATATATATATATATATATATATATATTAATGGGAAAAGCTATCATTCTCAGCAAGAGAAGTAGTGAGTATAATAGAGAACGTAAAGAAGAAAAAATATGAATATAGCTTCATCGTCAATATTCAATTGGTATGCCTAGGTTACTATTATTAAATAACAATCACATTTACCCAATATATTAAATGAATAATAATAACATTATTGAAAATTCTTTTTGCCAAATAATACACAATTTATTAATTATTCGTATAACACCACATCTTGAAGTACTTTCAATTGAAGCATTCAAAACATAACAAGTAAAACTATATGATAGTATCATGTAACACATAATACTACAAAATTATCTTGCAGGGTCACTACAAGGAACAGGACTTTTCCCAGCAATTATTTTGCGACATTTGTCAAAAGTGTCGGGAAAAATACATCTTCTGGCATTTTTGATCAAGTGCTGAAAATTTAGGGGGGTTTAATCTAAGTGCCGATAAAATGCGGTAATTATTGTCAAATGCTGAGAAATTTATGTCATATTTTATAAACATTTTAAAAAAAAAATACCGGAACGGTAGTTGCACAATATTTCGTGAAAAAAATAGCGCCTTATTTTTTTATCTATCCCGCCCATTTTTTCGCTCTACAAAACTTACACTTTTCCCCTAAGCTACCTAACAGATGCCTCCAAAAACATAGAATTGAAAACCCAATCCTCAAGTTTTAAGCGATCTCTGTTATTCTTCGAAATCAATCGATTTGTTCTCTGTAAGGACACAAATTTCCAATTGAGTCCATATATAGTTTTGGCTCAATTCGGGACAAAAACATTTATTCATAGGATTTTATTTAATTGTAATATTCAAGACCTATGAAGTGTTTGTTGAAGACGTAGCGGCAAAGAGTATAAAGCATCATCAACATGCCGTAGTTTATGTGCCTCGTTTGTACGTCATCAACTAAGGTTCCATGCTCCCAAGGTATGAATGTAATTATATGTATATAGGAGTTTGGAACAATATGTATTGGGTGTTAGGTTAATAAAAACTGCATTTTATTTTTCAGAAAGAATCAATTAGAAACTTAAAAATTAAGTATATAAAAGTTTATAAAAGTTTCTGGGCTAAAATCAAATTTTACAAACTTTCTGGACGTTCGTTAGAAATGTCGTTCGAACGAGTTTTTTCGTTCGAACCAGATTTCGTTCGAACGAGTTTTGTCGTTCGAACGAGTTTGCCAACGACCCTAATCTCGTTCGATATGTCGTTCGAACGAGTTTTCGTTCTAACGAGATATCTAACGAGATTCTAACGAGCCCAGGCTGGTCGCTCGTTAGAAGTCTCGTTCGAACGAGAGTCAAGTTCGTTCGAACGAGACGTCAGGCGGGAACGGTTTTGAGCATTTTTGACAGTTTTTTCCCCACTCCTCCACTTGGTTTTCAACCAACTTTTTCATACTTTATTATGTGCGGGAAACACATTTTCCTAGATAACTTTTCCATCCTAATACATCTCCTAGAGAGAGTTTGAGAGATCATTCCAAAAAGGAAAATGTTCATGTTTTAAGTGTTCTTCAACTTAAAGAAAAATCTTTAAACACTTAGTTTACACCCATTGTTGTTTATTCCAAGTTCCACGGTGGAGCTCCGTTGGTTATCCGCTAATTGGAGGTTGATACAAGAAGGAGCATCACGGCTTGAGAGGGTTCGAGTTTAGGAAGTAAGTCTTTTGTCTTGTATTTTGTAATACCGTTTTTAGTGGATTTGAGGCTAGGGTCGTCCCGAGGTTTTTTCCCGTTAGTGGGTTTTTCCTCGTACATCGCGGTGTAGTGTGATACTGTTTATTTTATCTTGCTCATAATTTAGAACGCATGCTTAGACTTAATTCAAGATAAAACTCGGTTTAATTATCACACTATTTAATTTGGGACTTAAATTAAATATTGGGTAAAATTGGTTTATTCAAGTCATTTGCTAAAATTAGTTTCGCCTAACTTTAAATAATTGGTAATTATGACTTAGGCAAAATTCTAGGACTTGAATTGGTTTAATTTTGTTTCTTATGATATTAAAACCCGGCCTTGTTGTTTTGTTGAACCATCTCTTTTTATACGCTTCCGCATTTGTTTAAAAGGAAATTAAATAGTTTACTTTCAATTTGGTATCAGAGCCAAAAACGATAAGTTATTTCGTTAAAGATCCTTTACTTTTTGGCTAAATATGGATTTTTCCCCATTTTCAAAATTTCCTATTTTTGATGGTTCTAACTACGCGTATTGGAAAGCGCCAATGAAATCGGCACTTAAATCTATCGATGAACGTGTTTGGATGTCTGTTGTTAACGGTTGGACTCCACCAACACATTTAATTGAAAATGAACAAGTTCCCAAACCCGTCGATAGATGGACCGAAAATGAGTTTAAGCTTGCAAATTTTAATTCCCGTGGTTTAAATGCCTTATTTAGCGCTGTCGCACCGGATGAATTCCGACGTATTATGACGTGTGAAACCGCTAAAGAAGCTTGGGATATTTTACAATTAACTCATGAAGGAACGAGTGTCGTTAAAACTTCTAAACTCCAAAACCTCACCACTGAATTTGAAACTGTCAAAATGGATGAAAAAGAAACTTTTGATAAATTTTATGCTAGACTTTCTGACATTGTTAATTCATCCTTTAACTTGGGAGAGAAAATACCTGACGACCGTGTTGTAAAGAAAATTTTAAGGTCCCTACCCGATAGATTTATTCCTAAAGTGACCGTTTTAAATTCTTTACCCACTTTAGCCTCTACAAAATTAAAAGAGCTTGTAGGTGATTTACAAACCTATGAACTTGATATGTTTCCCTCTAAAAATGAAAAGAAAATTGAAAAGGGCGTTGCTTTAAAAGCCCGCAAAGAGGTTAAACAAGTAGTAGAGAGCGATAGTGATAGTGACTCGGAAGATATGGCTTTGTTTGCTCGCAAATTTAGAAAATTTCTTAAATTTAACAAAGATAAATATAAAAATGATTTTAAGAAATTTGAATCTTCCAAACATGATAAAAGCGAGAAGATTTCTAAAGCCGAAAAGATCCCTAAGTCTAGTAATGAAAATATTGATAGGGACGAGTCTAATAAATGTTTTGGTGGTGAAGGTTATGGCCATAGGGCGTATGAGTGCCCCACTAAACTAAGGAAAGAGGGTAAACGACCCACTGCATATAATGCAACCCTTAGTGATAGTGATAAGGAAGAAAAGCCCGATTCCCCCACTAAGAAAAATTTTGTGGCTTTCATGGCTAGACATGTGAGTGATAATGAGAACTCATCGAATGATGAAATTATAGCACATGCCACTTCCAAGGTCATTGTACATGATTCTCTTATTTTTGATGATAGTAAGAGTGAAGAAGAAAGAGAGAGTGAAAATGAAGAAGAGGTTGATGAGAGTGAACTTCAAAATGCTTTTCATGAATTATATAAAGAATCTATCAAATTGAAAAAGGCTAATTTGAAGTTAGAAGCGAATTTAAGAGAGAGTGTCAAGGTCGTTAATGAAAGTGCCTTAATAGAAGACCTTCGGACACGTGAGAGGACTCTTCAAGAGAAGCTTAACTATGTAGAAGGCGAGAGAGATAGCCTTAGGGGTTTAATGGAATCCTTGAAAAAGGAGCTTCTTGCTTTTGAAGAGCGAAATTTTTCACTAGAATCTACCATTTTAGATTTGGAAAATAAATTAAAAGATTCTAGTAATGTCAAATTTGATTTGGAATGTCGTTCGGAAAAACTTGATAAAATGTTAGGAACGGTCCAAGTTAAAAATGGCACTTTTGGTTTAGGCTTCAATACTTGTAATGAATTTAACCCTAAAGTCAAAACCAACATTTTAGGAGAATCTACTAGGAATGAATTTCAAGATCACTCCTTAGGTAAATCTTTTCGACATGTTTTCACTTGTTCACATTGTGGTCGAAAAGGTCATCTTAAGAAATTTTGTTTTGATCTTAAACGAATTCCTAGAAAATCCCATAGTAAAGTAACCACGATAGCTAACGTTCCTACACCCCAAGATAGTAATTCTTCATTAATTTGGGTTAGGAAATCCGACTTGGTTGCCTTACAAAATAGGGATTTTGATTCTCATTTACTTTCACATGCTTCCTCCCTTGCTAAATCTAATGGATGAATGTGTTAGTGTTTGCATACTTTAGCGTTTGTACTTCATGCTATATTCATATGCTAAATGTATGCTTGTTTTGTCATTTTCTAGTCATTGCCTTATTTCATATCACATGCTAGAAATTATGACTTGTTTATCTTTTTGTATTATATTTTGTGTTTGAATCGACTGCATAATATAAAAAGATTTTTGTTTATCATTTGTGTTTTATTTATTTCATTTAAGCTTAATGAAAAATACAAATGATTTTTGTTTGTCCTTTTGAGTAAATATTTATTTTTGATTAAAAATGTTAAAAACTCAAAAAGATTTTATTTTGTGTGTATTTTTGTTTGACACACTTTATGTGGCATATATTTGTGTTTGAATCCTATCATTTACGCTTCCATGTGGCTACAACTTTTGGTTTAGATTTTCAATCCTTAAAATGTTCTTTACCATGTTTTATATGGAGTAGTTGGATTTTGTATTATTTAAATGGATTCTATTTCTATATGCCTCTATTCACACATGCACGAGCTCTTTTGAAATCTTAATGTCACATGTTATATTTGAGCTTTTTGAGGTGTTCTCCTATCAATCTAGTCATCTACATATCTATGACCTAGGAGGACTAGTGCATGTCAAAATCCGTTGCATGTGAGATTTGTGCGAAAAAAATGAAAACATGATAAATTACTATATGCACGGGGAAGGGCTTCGAAAGGATGAATTAAATCCTTTGCGATTGTAAGCCACCGTTGATTGGATCTAAAAGAAATACGTGATCCAAAGGCCTAAAAACAGAATATTTGGCATTAAACAGAAAGCAATTGCCAAGGCCTATGTTTGTTTGATATATTCATTCAAAAACAAAAGAATATATATGCTCATTGAGGGAGAATTGGATGGTATATCAACGGTTTGCACAATGTCCGTTTATCCTAGTTGTCTTTAATGTCATGACTCTATTTGGTTTGTAGAATCATCATCATGCTAGGCTTGTATGCATTGTGTATGTTTGTTCATTGAGTTCAATCTTTATATTGTCACATGAGGTTATATTTAACTGTGATGAAGTTTTCAATCAAATGAGAACTCCGTGAACGTTTCTTAAGTGTTTGGGTCTAAATTTAATTGTTGCTAGTTCACACCCCTACACTTCCGTTTCCATATGACACATTTTTGCCATACGAGTGTGCAAACTTATTGTATTTTGTGTCATGTGTGTGTTTATATCTATCTATATATGCACGTACTTATTGGTATATTCATAGTATATATATATATGATATTTGTTTGTCTTTGCCTTGCTTTAAATTTCCCATATGCTTTCATGTCTTATCACTTTAAGCTTTCACATGTTGTTTATTAGTTCTTTAATCCTTTGACTATTCCCGAACAAAAAGGGGGAGAATGATGATAGGGGGAGAAATGGTATCTAATCCTATTATCGTATCTTCGTTTGGGGGAGATTTATCTTAGGGGGAGACGTCTTTCTAAGTAGGTCATGTGTTTAAAGGGAGAATTAATTTAGGGGGAGTAATTAATTAATTGCATTTAATATTTTGATATTCCCTATGCATTTGATGAGTTTGCTTAAGTGTGCAGGAATTATTCTAAAGCGGCATCTTTCTATGGCAAAGCGTTTGATCCTTGGGTTGAGTCAAGTTTGGGCGGGTTATGTTTTGAGTCTAGTAGAGCTTGACGGCCCTTTAGGATTTTTGTTTGGTCTTTGTCCCGGAATAGCCAAAGGGGGAGATTTGTAAGGACACAAATTTCCAATTGAGTCCATATATAGTTTTGGCTCAATTCCGGACAAAAACATTTATTCATAGGATTTTATTTAATTGTAATATTCAAGACCTGTGAAGTGTTTGTTGAAGACGTAGCGGCAAAGAGTATAAAGCATCATCAACATGCCGTAGTTTATGTGCCTCGTTTGTACGTCATCAACTAAGGTTCCATGCTCCCAAGGAATGAATGTAATTATATGTATATAGGAGTTTGGAACAATATGTATTGGGTGTTAGGTTAATAAAAACTGCATTTTATTTTTCAGAAAGAATCAATTAGAAACTTAAAAATTAAGTATATAAAAGTTTATAAAAGTTTCTGGGCTAAAATCAAATTTTACAAACTTTCTGGACGTTCGTTAGAAATGTCGTTCGAACGAGTTTTTTCGTTCGAACGAGTTTTTTCGTTCGAACGAGTTTTGTCGTTCGAACCAGGTTCGTTCGAACGAGTTTGCCAACGACCCTAATCTCGTTCGATATGTCGTTCGAACGAGTTTTCGTTCTAACGAGATATCTAACGAGATTCTAACGAGCCCAGGCTGGTCGCTCGTTAGAAGTCTCGTTCGAACGAGAGTCAAGTTCGTTCAAACGAGACGTCAGGCGGGAACGGTTTTGAGCAGTTTTTGACAGTTTTTTCCCCACTCCTCCACTTGGTTTTCAACCAACTTTTTCATACTTTATTATGTGCGGGAAACACATTTTCCTAGATAACTTTTCCATCCTAATACATCTCCTAGAGAGAGTTTGAGAGATCATTCCAAAAAGGAAAATGTTCATGTTTTAAGTGTTCTTCAACTTAAAGAAAAATCTTTAAACACTTAGTTTACACCCATTGTTGTTTATTCCAAGTTCCACGGTGGAGCTCCGTTGGTTATCCGCTAATTGGAGGTTGATACAAGAAGGAGCATCACGGCTTGAGAGGGTTCGAGTTTAGGAAGTAAGTCTTTTGTCTTGTATTTTGTAATACCGTTTTTAGTGGATTTGAGGCTAGGGCCGTCCCGAGGTTTTTTCCCGTTAGTGGGTTTTTCCTCGTACATCGCGGTGTAGTGTGATACTGTTTATTTTATCTTGCTCATAATTTAGAACACATGCTTAGACTTAATTCAAGATAGAACTCGGTTTAATTATCACACTATATTTAATTTGGGACTTAAATTAAATATTGGGTAAAATTGGTTTATTCAAGTCATTTGCTAAAATTAGTTTCGCCTAACTTTAAATAATTGGTAATTATGACTTAGGCAAAATTCTAGGACTTGAATTGGTTTAATTTTGTTTCTTATGATATTAAAACCCGGCCTTGTTGTTTTGTTGAACCATCTCTTTTTATACGCTTTCGCATTTGTTTAAAAGGAAATTAAATAGTTTACTTTAAGATTATAATTGTGATAAATTAATCGGGGATTCCACACTTTCATTCTCGATTGAAATCTGGAGCATGTCGCAGGTAGAACACTGAAGTTGTTGAGGTTATACTTCTTCCTCTCTCTCCCCCTTTCTGGTTCGATCAATGACAAAAACTAAATATTGGTTAAATTTATGGCAGCTTGATTGACTTTAGGTGTCATTCTTGTTGTTTTATTTTATTTATGTATCCAGTTATATTTGTTTTTATATTTTCGTTAACGTTATTTATGTATGTTGTTTGTGTATTTGTCGAATATACAAAAAAAAATCACCTTTGAAAACAAAAGATTATTTCCTTTGTTTTACCAATTTACTTGTGCTTGGATTACAATTTTGTTTTGTGTTTATTTTGTGAGATAATATCCAATTGTTTTCATTAATGTCAATTTAATATTCTAGGGCTAAGATTGTATTGAAATTTTGTATATATGTCCATAGATATACATAACACTTGTGAGATTCTGGAAATATGAGCTTTTTTCTCAAGACCATTTAGCCTTGAATCCACTTCTTGTTAAGACCCTTCAATTCCAAATTCAGGAGTTTTTTTCTTTTTTTTAGTGTTGTTTTAAGGTATATCTCCTTGCTAAATAAGAGAAAAAAGATGATAAGACATCAAGTACTGTGAGGGATCAATTTTTAGAGAACGGTTCTCATGGGTTGGTTTTAATGGATCAAGTCTACAAAATGGTTCTTACGGACTTCGATTATTAAAAAAATCCTTGGAGGAGAAGGGTGAAATTTGATACCATTGTAAAGGATGGTGTTAAAGGTAGACCACAAATTTGTCCCCAGCACCATTGTATTGTCTCTTAAACTAAACCTACCTAATGTACAATGCTTTTTATCATTATGTGGTGTTGGGGGAGAATTTGTTGGGGTGCATTTAACACTAGTTAATTATAAATTTGATGTGAAGAGGTACAAATGCGACTATGTTTAAATTCTTTATTATTTCAATGATACTGTTTATATTCGTTAGCTTCTATATTTTTATTAATGTTGTGTTACCTTATTACATTTAATAACTTTTTAAGTTCCACACACGGGTGTGACATGGTTGTAAAGTGTACTTATTATTAAATCCAAATTGTATGTGTATATATGTGATCATATCCTTTTCCACCCCATCAGTTTGTGAAGCACCATGGCAATTATATAGTCATTTTGATAAATATGACTTTTGTTTGACAGCTATGAAGCACATATGCAGGCGCGACACGGTTCAGCTGTTGCGATTCGAAATCTCTTTAAAAAGTAAGATTCAGGTGCGTTGAGAAATAAATTTATAATATAAAACTGTACTATATTGTTCCTCTATTTTATGTAGATGTTACATTGAGTTTTGTACAAACTAATAACTACATTCAATTGTCTCCAACGCAAGTATAATTCACCATATGTTAGTGATAATATCATTTTCGAAAAATATTTTTATTCCCAATACTTAATTTCATCTACCTTAAAATCTAGACATCCGTTAAGCTTTTCGAACGTCGCTTATATCAATCATTTTGGAACTATTATTTAGTTTCACTGCTTTGAGGAGAAGATGTTCAAATGTAGAATTTCTCATTATCTCGGGCCAACTCTCATCCCCTCTCCTTCTAAAAGTTCCATCCAATCTAGAATATATACAAAAAAACTTGGTTAAGCTTTGAAAAATAAGGATTCGTATAGAATCCATGAAGAATTTAGAAATAGTTATTAAGTTTAATTTAAAAAATGTACTTACGGGGAGTGAGAATCGGAGGAGAATCGAGGGAGAATTGCACCCAATTTGGGTGCGATTTGGATTCATTTACCTTTTTGATTAGTGCATCAGAGTTTGACAGCATTGATGGTCTTACTTAGCAGTTGACAATTTTTTATGTCACGCATTTTCGCCAACCTTATTATGATACCACAAGGTGAAACAATTAATAAAGGAGCTCATTTTAAATTCATTATTACAAATAAAATAGTACTCAAATCCAAACCAAACAACACAACAAAGGCACGAGTAACCTCGATTTCCACCCTTAGTTTTAATATGGGTATCTTCTATATTTATTAACGTTATTATGTATAATTGATAAGGAATAACTTTATGGTAGCTTGTAATACTAATGAACCCTCTTGGATTTTTTAAGGTATTTTTATTAAATTGTTTGCTCTCATATGTTTAAGTTTATCTTGTAGGTCACTGAATATTAATGTTTGGGAGTATAATTTCTTAAAAGGATTTGTCAACCCCACCACTCCAACCTTCAAACTCTTTTTCCATTCATCTATTTTTAATTATGAGCACTAATTGTTTATGATGAGATAACAATATTTATTATTGCGACGTTTTTTCAATTATACGAATTTAGGGTAGCTTTTATGTTATGAACATGTGGTATATAATCCTTTTATCTCCACTCACCTATTTGTTATACACGTGATGGATGGTTCCCCATAGAGGTCAAGACCATGGGTACAGTTTGTTACGATTCCAAGCAATGTAATACGTTGAACTATAACCAAACTAGTTTTCAACCCCGTGCATGGTGTGAGCTTTTGTTAGTCCTTGTAGTAGATAGCATGTATTACATATTTAGACAAACAAAATCATAATGGAAGACATAAGTAATGAGATTGTAGATGCTGCTAATCTTACTTTTTTTTCTTAGAAGCAATGTCATAATTTACTTTCATCTAGAAGATATTTTAAAAAACGTTGGTGTTCATATGAGTTCCATTTGTAGATGTTGCTATAGAAATTTTGAAAATGCCAATCACTTGTTTATAGATGGCCCTATAGTAACTTCTATATGGAACCAATTTTTTGTCCTCTTAGAGATTAATATTCCAAGAAGTTCTATTAACTAAATCTTTACTTTTATATGGATCAAATCAAGAAGAAGAAAATCGACATTCGTTAAATGAGAAAAATGAAGCAGCGACCAGTTTGTGCTTAAAGTGCAAGACCAACGAAGTCATCACCGGTGGAGACGGTGGCAGGTTCTATTTTGAATGCTTCAGGGGAAACCTCTGGTGTCTGCATTTATTCTCTTGTGGATCCGTTTTTAGTATCTTAGCATTGTTAGTTTTTCAACCCAACAGATTCCTGTAAATATGAATGACGCAATCTTCTCAGATACATTCTAATTAATGTTCTTGATTTTAATAGATTACACAATAGGTTCCTGTTTAAAAAAAATCAAGTCATTCTAAGATTCTGCAGAAGTTATCGAAAATTATTGCTAATAGTATTCTGTATGAAATTTGGTTGCATGGAAATCGATGTTTGTTTCAATTAGATGTGAAAATGTCATCTTTCCATATTGTTAAGAATGGTCACTTCAAAGTTAGAGAGATTTAATCAGTTTCTCTATATAATAAATGTTCCTTAGATCTCTAAAAATGGCTTGTAAGCAAGTCTCAAATCTATAAGCTGCTTTCTCCAGATTACATGAGAGTAAATACCAGCAGCTATGATGATCAGCATGGAGTAATGAACCTTTGAAATGTTTTAAGAAATGACTCATTTGAGTTTGTCTTTAGTCAAGTGATTGACAATAAATGAAATCTTAGGATAAGGTTATAAGGGGCTGCTTTTTGCTATGGAATTCTCAAATGCTTGGATAAAGGTTATTTCCTCATTGAAGTAGATTTTGAGATGTATATTTCTATGAAGTCCCTATAAGCCAAATTAGGCTTCACTCCTTGGAAATTGTAGCATTTTAGCCATCAAGTTCATGAAAACTCTAACAAGGTGAAGCTTCTCTTCAATATGATTTCAAAAGAAGCATATTATGTTGCTAAAGTTATGGTCCTCTTGGACAATCATCATCCAATTAAAAATATTAAGGACTTGCCTCGTAAAATTCAAGGTCTTTTATCTCTTGAAAAGTTTGGCATCCCATATGTGTGCTATTGATAGGTCAATACGTTTATCTCTTGTAAGGGGACTAGTTTATAAAGGTCCTTTTTTCTAGTTAAAAAAATGTAGTGGAGAGATTGGTCATACATGTTACTACACTTGAATACGAGCTTTCTTGCACGGATTGTAGCTAATATAAATTTTTTAATTACAGTACACAGTTTTCTTAAGGTGAAATGTATTAATAGTGTAATACCAAACTATAGGTTGTACGAGTGTATCTCTTTGCTTTCAGTGTGATTAATGAGACTTGGAATTGTCCAATTTCCCTCCTATTTTAGCGATTAAAGAAGTTATGTTAGTTATACTAGTTTAATTGTGAAGCGCGTTGTCCATTAATATGTTTGTGAACCCTTGGGTTTGGGCGTGGTTGTTTATGTGTAATGGCTCAATCTTTTAAATCTCGTCATTTGAGTGTTGCTATATTTTTTATTTATACCTTTTATTTGGTCTTTTTATACTGAATGTTAGTCAATTTATATTCATTTTACCCTATTCATTTTTCCCCTTGCGATGATCTTACAACTGTGAACTGTTGGTCCATTGTTATCATTTGTATATATTTTCTGCACCAATAAAAGTATTTTCTCGTTTCTCATAAAATAAAAATATCACCCCTGCACTAAAACTTCAATAGGTGTTGCTCGTGTTAGTGAGCAAATGAATGCTACTTAAATTCAGGTATGTTACTAATTTAAACGATTTTAAAGGGCACAATATATTTGTGCTTTCTTAGGGAGTTTATGTATACTTGACATTGAGTTGTTGGTTTATTTGGTTGTATACACTCTTGAAATTTTTGGGAAGTCTTAAAAATAAATAAAACTTTGCCGATTTTTTTTTAGAAATAATGGTTGATGACATATTCATCATGGTTGTAGAAAGAACCGTCAAAGAAGAAAAAGAAGCACCATCAACTCTGACAAAGGGTCTCAAATAATACACTTCCTAAAATTGTAGACCTTATTACTTCTGGATTTCCAAAAGTGGTTGTGTCATGTGGATTCATTGTGAGTAAGGAGCCTTCAACAAAAGTAGGTGGTACACCACTTGGTGAAGACTTTGGGGAAGTATATATTGAGAAAACATTAATAACAAATGAACCATTGACTAGACCTTATGGAAATAAGTCCACAATTGGAGATGCATATCATTCAACCGTAGCGTGGCATATTGCTAATGTACTAGTTTTTAATTTTATTTTTTTAATTAAAATACTAAAGAATAAGTATCAATGACTAACGATTGACTTTTTTTATTTTTAGGTCGAAGATGATGTTTGACTTTGATGGACAACGATCGTACATTATAAAAAAAATTGTTTCGCTTTATGTTTCTCTGCTTTTTCTTATTGGACATGTAATACATTTTATTTTGTGGATGAATAATTGTTCCAAGTTCAATTATGTTTATTTACAATGAATGCTATTGGTTTTAATTTAATGACGTTTTAATTTGATTATCGCCCTCTTAATTTATTGTTATGGTAGTGTATTTACACATAAATGACATGTAATACATTTTATTTTGTGGATGAATAATTGTTCCAATCTCAATTACGTTTATTTACGAGGAATGCTATTGGCTTTAATTTAATGATGTTGTAATTTGATTACCGCCCTCTTAATTTAATGTTATGGTAGTGTATTTGCACATAAATACGATACTTGTAATTAATGATTTTTTAACACTTGTTCCCACTCATATAGTGCAAAATAATATCAAAATTTTGTTAAATGCCGCTGTTGATGTAAAAAATTAGATTATCTCTAATTACTTAATCACAGATAAAAATAAATAAGATGAGAAATTTTTAAAGTGGTTCAGCCTTGAATGAATGGCCTACGTCCACTGTTTGTGTTATTTTTCACTATTTGGGAATTCTCGATTACAGGTTTTACCAAGAAATTCCGAGTCCCCTTACAATGAGGATGATACAATGTATTTATAGCCCTGAGGTTGTATATGTGAAAGGGTAATACATAGCTGTCTAATAGGCGTATACATCTATATGATAATAATCATCATTTAATGCGCATTTAATCCTCTTAATTATCTTGTAATAAATGCTCTGATCGAGGTGCAGCTCGGACCACCTAAGCTGTTCGGACCGCCTAAGTATCTCGGTATGTACGAGTTGCTCGGAGTATACTTGTTGCTCGGAGCGTCATAGTTGGTCGGGGAGGTTGAGTTCCTCGAAGTCAGGGTGTTATTCAAAATGTTTGTAGGTGCCATGTAGAGTGACACGTGTCTCCACATAATTGATCCACGTCAGCGGACTAATTTTGGTATCAATAGAAGCCCCCTAATGTTTCATAGTTCGAGGTTGAGGAGTGTGGAACATTCTTCTCGAAATATGGCGGGATTAAATGGTCATCCTAAATTTTAGGAGTGTTTTCCTTGTATTTATTTTTCCTTTCGAATTCATAGAATCAGACTCTTCGAATTTTTCTAACTGCTTTGGTCTTCGTGCCCTTTTTGTCTTTTTAGCCGCCGATAGCGCAAACGTCTTTCTTTGTAATCGTTATTTTTACCCATTCCCAAGGTGAGGTATTTAAGTGTTGCAGAAAATCCTATCGTCTTTTACTTTTTCAAATTTGTATCTTTGAGTTCTCCATTTCCTCTCTATCTTGTGCGTTCATTCCTTCCATCGTTCGTTGTCAACTAATCCATCCTTTTTCTGTAAGATCTCCTTACTTCTTTTTTATTTCCTTTATTCATCATGGTTTACCTTATTGAGTCACTTGATAAATTTCGTTCTGATTTCTCTATCCCTTCATGGGTCGTTTTGGAAGAACTTTCTGAACCTTCAGATTATTTTCGTTTGGCTAAGGGACATTGGTTCCCCAGTCTCTTTGTAGCTGAATGTGGCTTTTCTTTTCCCCCAAACCCCTTGTGTCTGGAATTCTGTCAATGTTTTGACGTGGTTACTGCAAAAATAGCCCCCAATACATGGAGAATAGTTAATGGAGTCCATAGGTTAAATCAGATTCATGGAACTCGTATAGGAATTCCAGAAATTATGTTTTGCTATAGATGGGCTGTCAGTGACAATACTTTTTATTTGAAAACTAGGTTTTTAACTAGGGCTTTAGTCGTCAATCTCCCAGATGCCAACAGGGATTACTTCGAACATGGTGTAGTTATGAAAAATTGGCAACATGCTCCACTAATTGGAAATGATGTGTATCAGGGTCCTAGATGTCCTCCCTATGGCAATGGGATCGGTTATTTTTACTTTATTTTTTAAATTATGCTTTCTATGTGTTTGATAAAATGTGTTACTGATATTTTAATTTTCATTTATTTGCAGTTGACAGCAAAAGGTCTCCAAAGGAGACAAAAGTTAATTTAAAGCATATGAAACTTATCTAGGGTTTGCATCAAACTATCGCTGATGAACATATCAGATCATCTTCGCACTTGTTGCAGTACAAGAGTTACACCTCGTCTTTCACTGCTCGTCCAGTGATAAGTGACATAGAACCAGTACCATCTTCTGAAAGTTCTTCTCCTGAGTCACATATTCCTCTTAGTGACAAAATGAAGAGAAGAAGAACTCCTGCCCTCTTCGAGAAATCTGCCTCTATTGCTGGAGAGGCAAAGAAAAGCAAGCAGGATGTCCCGAAAGAAGGGACAAGACAACTTGATTCACCTCCTCCCGCTGCTACTAAGAAGGTTGCTGAGAAGCCCCCTGTGGCTCCAGGCAAGATTGCAGCTGTTTCCCCTCCAAGCGAGGTTGTAGTTATATCATCGACCAAGACGACATCCTTGGTCGAGAATGTTCCTGCTCCCACGAGGAAGTTGAAGAAAAGCTACTTGGTCAATTTAGCTGAATCCATCTCTCAGCCTCCAACTACTGGAAGTGGCGTTCCCACTTTCGTTGCTCCGAGCTCTGCCATGAGCTCGGTGAAGTCTTGGATCATCCCTGAGATCCAAGGTGATAGTACAAGTATAGCACCCTGCCGTGGCAGTACTTCAATAATCGCATTCAAGCCATACATGCCGCGGCTTGTATCTCATCTGAGGCGCGGCCAGAACTCCTGTAGGGTGCGGCCTCTCCATAAGAAGCCGCGGCACCCCAATGACCTCAGCTCAGGTTCCGCGGAGCCCCTCCAACAGCGCAGCGCTGCTGCTCTGGGCGCACACCCTCATCCACATCTACTGCAGACTTGGTGTACGCCACGTGCTCAGGGCACGTGATTCAACACACAAACCTCCTATAAATAAGGCTCCACACCTCGAGATAGGGGGATTCTTGGGATCGATTCCAGACAGACCCGAGGTGCTACAACACAGATTCTCCCTACACCACCCCAATATAAGCTTTTGGAGGCCCAGAATCTACATCATAGCCACCTCGCGAGCTCATCGGAATACCTAATATTATCATGTACTCTCCTTCATTCTCATACTTGTAAGCCATACCTAATATTATCATGTACTCTCCTTCATTCTCATACTTGTAAGCCTCTATAGGCACGATTGTATTGTGTGAATCAACACACACATAATGATAAGGGAGCAACACAGTGGATGTAGGCCCATTTTAGGGGTTGAACCACTCTATATCTTGTCTGCTCTCTGTTTGCTTGCTTTATCTATTTATTCTACACTTCATACTTGATTTGTTGGCACGAGATCTACCTGTGTACGATTTCTCGTATCATCAATTTGGCGCCGTCTGTGAGAAATCGAGACATTTCAATCTTGTTTCTCTGCACATATGAGTTCTTCAAATACCTTATTCGATCCCGGGGGGTCCTTTGGATCATCTCCTCACGGGTCGATTACTGGTTATTGGACTCCACATCATATTCACACCCATAGGTGGGTATTTCTTATATCCAGATGTACTCCATCTTATGGCTTTAGACCCATCTTGCATACCCCTGTGATATCATTCTATCTAGCTAGTATCGAAAGGCATGACGGGCTTTTGCCTCAAAAGATGAATGATTAGGGGGGGATTGTATCTACTCCTTTGTTGTTCTTGACCTATGATCTAGGGTTATCATTGAAACTGCGCCTTGTGTGCACCGAGAGGTTATTTACTCATGAACAAACCCTAGTAGGTGTGCTCCCCATAAGTTTCGGGAGAGAAACTCACATCCCGAGCTTCAGGTTTGGGATTGCTCCTTGTTGCCTAAGAGGGGATACGGCCAGACAGTAAATATGTCTTAGGGTCGTGGCCTCCACTAGGGTAGTTACAAAAGCTTCAAACGTTGAGGAGCGTAATCAGTCGGGCTCTAGCTCTACCATGGTGCATCATACGGGGCCGCGGCAGTGCATCTTGCTACGCGCCTTATGGCCGCGGCCTCGGTGCCACGTAGCAGTGGATACGGCCTCCATTTCCTACTTGGTTCAGTATCTCTGAGATTGCTCACTTCTGTTAGTTTATTCTCAGATTATATATATACATTGTAAAGACTAACAAAAGCATAGATGGAGGGAGAATCCAGCCGGAGTGCAGAAGTCAAGGATGAGATTGTGCAACTATACAATCACCTTAATCACCTCTATGACAGCCACGCCTCGCTTCAGACCCAGGTCAATTTTCTCACTCAGAGGGTGCTAATGCTGGAGGCCGCGGCATCTAAAAACATAGGCACGGAAGTTGAGGGAATAGCAAAGCCAGCCATGCCTGCCGCTGCAGTAAATGAAGCCGCGGAATCAACCATCAGAGGTCAAAAAAGGCAGAAAAAGTTGGGTGCCTATACTCAGTTGAGCCTCCCAATTGAAGAGATCTTGGAAGTTATCAAAGGGGACAAGATTTTGAGGTGGCCAGAAAAATTGAGAGCTCCACCCAACAAGAGGAACAAAGCTACCTGGTGCAGATTCCATCAGGACCATGGCCACAACACAGAGCAATGCTATGCTCTGAAGGATGAAATTGAAAGGCTAATCGGGCAAGGGATGCTACAGCGATTCCTGAAGAATGCATAAGGGATTCAGCCAGACCCAGCCAAGGCTGCCTACCGCATCTCATCCTTAGTCTTTCTAATTTCAACTATTTCTGTTTATGTTTTATGAAGCTCACTGTAGCCTTAAATACTCAAGACTTTATGTTTTGTTAACAAAGTCATTGGCAGCATACATATATAAGTATATGAACTAGCAAGTTTAGCTATATCTGATATTTCTCTTGGTTTCATAACCTACTACCTCACAAAAAGACTTGTTGTCTCAATCATATTTTAGAGGAAATATAACAAAATTATCTCGAAGGATTATTTTACTTCAGGATGCGCTCATGGATGGGATACGACCTTCGTTAGCTCTAAAGTTTCCCTCGCAATGTGTAACTACATCTTATCATATGATGACCATATTCGCGGAGGCATCTGAGGATTCAAGGAGCTTTTATCAACCACCAGGGCCTACAACGCCAATTCTCTGCTCTCGAAGTGCGACATCAGCCACGGGGGCTTATAACGCCCATTCTTAGCTTTTGGGACTCGTCATCGAGCCAGGAGGCTTACAATATCTAGCCAGGGATGGCTTTATATATATTATTAGCTGTGGGTGGCTTAATAACATAACCCAGCCTGGAGAGGCTTGATAGTATCTCGCATATTAGCTGTGGGTGGCTTAATAACATAACCCAGCCTGGAGAGGCTTGATAGCATCTCGCATATTAGCTGTGGGTGGCTTAATAACATAACCCAGCCTGGAGAGGCTTGATAGTATCTCGCATATTAGTTGTGGGTGGCTTAATAACATAACCCAGCCTGGAGAGGCTTGATAGTATCTCGCATATTAGCTGTGGGTGGCTTAATAATGTAACCCAGCCTGGGGAGGCTTCATAGTGTCCCAAGATCGACTAAAGGAAAACCATGAAAGACAATCGAATCGGCTGTTGGAGGCTCTGTCATCATGATCATGAGGCATGTCAAACCTACAGAAGGGTGGCTTCGATTTCCCAGGGGCAAGGTTCTGCAGCCCCATTATCTTGTCAGCAGTCAAATAGATGCCGCGGCATCCTCATCCACCACTACCCTAGTGCTGGATAGCAACCTGCCACAGCTAAATGGAAAAAGCGACCGAGTCGCTGAGGTGGGCTTGGATTCAGAGTAGTTGCCCTCGTTCAAATCACCGCGGCTTCTACAGAAAATTGAAGAAATCAAGCCGCGGCCCCAAAACCAAACTTCATTGGCACCGCGGCCTGGGGATCACAGCCCTACGGTGGTGCTAAGGTAAAGCAAAAAAAAAGGCCAAGGTGACAAGGGCACCGCGGATGATTAACAAGAGCAAGATTGCATCGAATTATGCTATGCTGCCGCGGACTTAGTTACAAGTACTACAAGTTCATTTAATACATAAAGCAAGTTACAAATATGAGGCAGTAATATGCAACCATTCATTATAGCGGGCAGTGTAAAACACGCAATGCAGAAAAGAAAGGAATATTAAGCAGTGATAAAAATATGGCCGCAGCCTTTGTATTAATAGACTTGGATTACAGAAATGAGGGCCGCAGCCACAACAAAGTTAGATTACAAAGATGCAATAGAAATTAAAACTCTAAGAGGCTGCGTCATCATCATCATCAGCCTCATCACCGCCAGCGGCAGTCTCTGTCTCCCCGTCCTCAGTCGCTGCCTCTGCCTCTGCTTGGGCTATCAGCCTTGCTCTCTCTTCAGCCGCGGCCCTCAGCTCAGCAATACACTCCTGATGTTCTGCATCACTTAATTTCCAAGCAAGGACCGTCTCCTTGGCATCAGGGAAATTCTTAATGATTCTTTGCCGTAACTCCTGGTAGCCGCGGAGGTATGCCCTGTTATTGGTAAGGAAGAAATCCTTGGAGCCTTTGAAGGACTCCACGGCATGATCTATGGCTAGCTGGAGGGCGTCGCCATGATCAACTTCCATCTTTTGTATGGCCGCGGCATGGGCTTCGTCCTTCTGAGCAGACTTGGCTTCAAGCTCTTGGTATTTTTGCTGGAGGAGGGTAAGCTTGGAACTTGCAATCTCTGCAACACGGGCGGCTTCGGCTGTTTGGGCCTGTGATGATTTCAGAGATTCTGCAGCCTGATTGAAATTATCCTCCGCTTCCTCTCTGGCCTTATTGGCCTTCTCCAAGTCCATATTGGTTGCCTGGAGGGCCGCGACAGCGGACGCTTTCTCGGCCTCAAAAGAAGAGGTTCGTGCAGACTGCAGGTCCGCGGCATGAGCACTCTTCTCGGCCTCTTTCAGCCTGTACAAAGCCTCGTACTTCCTTTTCTGGACCACAATCACATCCGCGGCCTGTATATGAAATAAAAGACGTTAGCAAAAGTACAAAAAAATATGAGATACAAAGATTAAATGACTAGTACGTACCCTGAGAAGGCTGTGGAGGCCACAGTCCTCCAGATCTTCGTGATCCTCCCCAACTAGTCTGTCGAGGTCCGCGGCATCCAAGGCTCGCTTCATTCTCCGTGCAGCCTTTGCAGTAGTGTCCCAGGAGGAATTTGGGTCAGGCTGCCTTAATTGAGGCCTTGGCCTACCGTCTGGCCCGGACTCTCCGCGGAATTGGGGAGGGGGCAAATTTTCATTAACGGCCACTACATTTGGTGGGGGAGGAGAGGACGGTTGGAAGGGGATTTCCACTGACATTAGTCCGGCCGCGGCCAAATTTTCCCTTATGTCGTCATCAAAATGTTCATGATGCACAAGGGTTTCAACGTGAACCACCTGATCCGCGGCAGGATCAGTGGTCTTATCTCCAGCGGGGGCCGCGGCAGGTACCTTGGCTCTGGACCGCTTCCTTTTTCTGCTTCGCGCGGTGTTATTCAGGACGACCGCGTCCTCATCCATCTCTGCCAGCTGCGCAGCCAGCAGCTCCCTATCAACCTCTTCACCTGAAAAAGAATAGCATGAGTTCAACAAGTTCCAAGAGAATAAAATGACCGCGGAATGAAAATAATGGCACAGTTAATTACCTTCTGCTCCCATCTGTTGAGGAATTGATTTGTTTGGGAAGAATCCCGCCTCAAATACAGTTGCCGACATTACAAGTATGCTGAACTTCTTATGCTCAGCAGGAACTTCCGCGGCCTCAACAACTCTTTTTTCCTGCCGCGGGTTCAAGTGCAGATTGTCAAGGGCTGCAGAAAGAAAATACAATTCAAGTTAGTAGAAGTCAAGTGAAATTAAAGGACGCGGCTATAATCTTGTACCTAGTTTTGAGGGTGAACCCCACTGCCGTGACATTTTATATGATCTCTCTCTTTCATTCTCCTCGGGGTGCATCTCCCAGCCTTCACCGGAGATATAAAAATATTTTCCCTTCCAGTTTTTCACACTGGTAGGTCTCCCAGTATAGAGGGTCTCGTCCCTGCCGCGGCTAGAAAAATAGTAGTAGCCCGCGAACTTTACTGAGTTCTCCTTTGGGCGGTAGAAGTGAAAGAACTCTGCGGGAGTAATGTCCTTTTTGAACAACTTCTCCTAAAGGACAACTGCAGCTAGAACAACTCTCCAACCGTTGGGGTCTAACTGAGCTGGAGCCAGTTTCATTGTCTGGAAAATGCGACGAATGGGAACAGGAACAGGCAGCCGCAGCCCATAGATGAATGCGTGCAAAGGGAAGCAAATCCCATCATCAGACAGAATCGTGCACGGTCTTTGGTTCGCGGCAGGGGCTGAGCACGTTAAGTTTTCTGGAAACTCGAAAGCCTCAGCAACCTGCTCAACCCAATCTTGGGTCATCGAGCCGCGGATGTCAAGCGCAGCCAATGGTTTTGCAGCCCTCCCTGATGTACCTCCAGGCTTATTTCTAGCAACCGCGGCAATATCTCCTTCTCCCATGGGATGGGTACTTGAGTTGGCTTCCTCTTCCATCGGCTGAGATTGGGAATCCTTCCCAGATGCAGAGTCCGCGGAGGTTGAGTCAATTATCACGCAGTTCGGGCAATCTTTCAGTTTGCAGGGCCCAACTGATCTCAGAGGGGGCACGGAAGTAAGCTCTGGGGGAGAGGTCCCAAAATGCTTTGCCCAAAAGCCTCTCAGGAACTCGTCTGGGTCAAAGCTCATATGGCTGCAGCAGTACCTGAAAAGCAGAGTTCGCAGTTAGGCGCCGCAGCCAGTATGACTTGTAAGACTTCAAGAAGCCGCAGAAGGTTATTTTAAGTCTTACAAGCTGGAACTACGTCCCTAATACGGTTATTAATGGGCGAACTCTATTGCTTATGGGACCAAACGGTCCCAACTGGCTGCGGCCACATCCATATTTATGGAACATATGCTGCCACGGAAATAAGACAGAATTGCTTTAAGGCATTCCCGACCACGGCCATTCCTAATTCTTCAGACAACTCGATATGCTCTAGTAGCAACAACAGTTATTTTACATGGATGTCTTGGGATCATGAAAGTTTTAAGGCTCATGAAAGTTTTAAGGCAGTTTCGAGATGACCAGGGGGGATTAAGTTGATTTGTTGCCACGGATGACGGCTTGGGGGGCCGCGGCCATTTAGCACGGTTTGACGCAGAATTGCAAGTTCAGGCGATTATTATAATCCTATGTTGTCGCGGCCTCTATCCTAAACAGTTGATTAACCAATTTTTATCTATTCTAAGATCAAATTCACAGAATGTGGAGGGTTCGGCTATGAACATCAAGAACAGTGATGTGTATTTCATATGCAGCATATGTGACAAAAAGAAAAACGAACAAGTAAAAGCCTAGATTTCTAGCAAATGAATCAGGAAAGGCGTAAAAACGGAAGAAAATTGTAAACAGTGGTTGAAAAATCACCTGGGAATGAAAAGGATCGAGAAGCTCAGCTACAAACCACCTTGAACTGCCACACACCGCCTCGGAGGGTCGCCGAAATATGCAGGAAGAAATGTGCAGAGTTTCGCTCTCGATTTGCTCTCAAAAGACTTGGAAACGTAATGAAGTCCACTGCCAGAAACAATTTATATAAGGGAGCGCGAAAGACGAATCGTCGCTTTGGAAGCACCGCGGCACCTAGGCTACTTAGCCGCAGTCCCAATATATCTCCCTTGACACTACGGCTTGGGGGCTTATTGATAGTACAAGTATAGAACCCTGCCGTGGCAGTACTTCTATAATCGCATTCAAGCCATACATGCCGCGGCCTGTATCTCATCTGAGGCACGGCCAGAACTCCTGTAGGGTGCGGCATCTCCATAAGAAGTCGCGGCACCCCAATGACCTCAGCTCAGGTTCCGCGGAGCCCCTCCAGCAGCGCAGCGCTGCTGCTCTGGGCGCACACCCTCATCCACATCTACTGCAGACTTGGTGTACGCCACGTGCTCAGGGCACATGATTCAACACACAGACCTCCTATAAATAAGGCTCCACACCTCGAGATAGGGGGATTCTTGGGATCGGTTCCAGACAGACCCGAGGTGCTACAACACAGATTCTCTCTACACCACCCCAACATAAGATTTTGGAGGCCCATAATCTACATCATAACCACCTCGCGGGCTCACCGAAATACCTAATATTATCATGTACTCTCCTTCATTCTCATACTTGTAAGCCATACCTAATATTATCATGTACTCTCCTTCATTCTCATACTTGTAAGCCTCTATAGGCACGATTGTATTGTGCGAATCAACACACACATAATGAGAAGGGAGCAATACAGTGGATGTAGGCCCATTTTAGGGGCTGAACCACTCTATATCTTGTATGCTCTCTGTTTGCTTGCTTTATCTATTTATTCTACACTTCATACTTGATTTGTTGGCTCGAGATCTACCTGTGTACGATTTCTCGTATCATCACAAGGTATTGAAGAAAATCTTTCTCAGGATAGGGTTACCACCTTGGCAGCTCAACACATTGCCTAAGTAAGTATTGCTAATCTAAACTTTCATTTTTCAATGTTATGTCTTTGCACTGACTTACAGTTATTTTCTTTTTCCAGATGGTAACTTGCTTTAATACTATTCTGAAGAAGGACGAAGCCATCAAGTTGTCCATCTCCTCGGGTGGTGTAGAGGAGGCTTTTGAAGGTCTGACGCAGTCTTTAAAGGATTCTCGTCAGAAGTATGTCGATGATAAAGCTGCTTGGGAGAAGCAGCTTAATTCCACCGAGAAAGAGAGGGATCAGGCTGTTGAAGTCTCCAAGGGGTTGGATAAGAAAATAAAAGACTTGGAGAAGAAGAACAAATATCTCGAGGGAAAGCTCCAACATGCTGGAGGGTTTGAAAACAAGCTCAAATTTGTTGAGGAAGAGCTAAGTAGACTTCGTGACGCTGGTCGTCAGAAGGAAGAGACAGAAAGGAAATTGAAAGCTGTCGAGGAACTTCTATCTGAGAAGCTTTCCTCGGAGAAGGTGAAAAGGAAACTGGCTGTGAAAAAGTCCTTCAGTGCTGGCTGGGACAAAGGTTGGAATAAGGGTTTGGCTGCCATGATCTCACAAATGGAGTATGGAAGCCTCAAATACTTCAGGGATGGTTGGGTTGCTGCTCTAAAAGAGATGAACGTCGATGAGAATTCAGACTTATTTTAGCGACACATTCCTGGCCCCCCTTCTTCTCCCGAGGAAGAAGAAGAGGACGAAGCTGCCTCCGAGGAATCTTCTATGGTGGTTGGGGATCAGGTCCCTACTGTTGAACTTCGCTACGAACATACCCAACCAACTATTACTCCTACCGAGCAGCTTCAATCAACCAACATTTCAGTCGAGCAGCTTCCAGCACCCACCGAACAACCTTCTATGCCATCCGAGCAACCTACCTCCTCGTCCCAGCTTCCCGAGAAAGTTTTGGGAAATAAGGAAAAGGTGTAGAGTTGTTCGAACTTTTCTCTCTGTTTATTTTTGTCAAATGTAACTCTGAACTATGTACTTCTCTTTTATGATGCAATAAAATTTGAGATTTTGATTGTTCATACTGTTGATTCTCTTCTTCTTGCTCTGTTTGCACTCTTATTGATTCTTGCTATCTCTTCCTTTTACTAGTTTATGGCCAGGATGGAATTGTTATCAGCTCATGATACAAAATTACTGAAACAATGCAATGAATACTTCAAAGCTGGTCATACAGATATGACTGAAGCTCAAATTATTGATATCCTCGGTCCAGATGCTTCAGAGCGAGCAGTTGAAGCCTACCAATATTTAAAGAGTCTGCTCGACTGGGCAGTGGCTAACAATGTAGCATATTATGAGATGATTAAAGACCTCCAGGGCACTCTCGAAGAGCTTCAACAATAATTCAAGGAATCTACAGCCCTTTTGCACCAGGGATATGAGAAGAAGTATCAGCAACTAAGTGCTGATAAAGGATATGATAGATTGTTTACTGCTTACGATATAAAGGAAAGAACTTTGAAAATCGAGGTCGAAGAGCACAGGCAGATAGCTAAGTTGCTGGAGCAGGAAAATAATAACCTGCGAGGAGAGATATATCAGCTGAAATCTGCAGCCTCTACCTCGGGAGCCTTGGTCCTGTCAACGATGAGGGATTTTCTTTCTTGGAGGTCAAAAATGCCAATCTGAGAGACGAATTGGAAACCTTGAAGAGAACTGGAGCCTCTACTTCTACTCGCGGACGAGCAAGAGCTTCTCGTGTATGAGCAAGGGCTGCTCGACTTACTATTGAAGAATAAAGAACTCAATCAGCTTTGGAGAATCAGGCCTTTTAATTAATGGCGAAGAATCAAGCATTAGCTGAGATGTCCAAGAATATTGTGAATCTGGACGAGCAGCTCTCTGCACAAAAGTCTGCCTTGGAGAGTAAAGAACTTTTAACGAAGAACCTCCACGAGCAATTGGAGAGGTTAACATATCAATTCCACAAGCAGCCCAGGGAGTTCTGGATGGATGGTTATAATGAATCCCTCTACCATTTAGATGATCGGATCCAAAATGCAAATAATGTGGGTTACAAGCAAGGATGGCTGAATGCCTTGGGCGTGCTGTAGTTGGAACAGGGTCACTATTTGTGGGATTACTATGACCCTGGGTTACTTGATTTGTCGGTGCCACCTTTCAAACTGGATATGAGCTGGATTCCTGCTCGGGCCATTCCTCAATGTCTGATTTGAAAGTATCTCGGTGACTACAGTCTTCATTCTAATTTCGAGATATCTCGTCCTGAACACCTACTTGATCGTCCCTCAGTAATGAGTATCAGGATGCTTAAAGATATAAATTTCATCAATTCCCCCTATGCCTTAGACGATCCTCCCGCTGGTGAAGAACCTATTTCGAAGGCAGAGGGGAAGAAACCAATAGAATAGGATTCTTGATGTAACAATTTTTTATGTATTTCATTCTCAATGTATTTTGTTTTGGATTTAATGAAAAACTTCTAGTTTTCTTTGCAATTTGTCATTGTCTTTGCAAATATTTTGTAAGACATTTTCTAATGAATGTGCATGTATATCTGTTGAAAAGATAAAGATATTTTGTGCTATTTTAAATTGTCGATCAACTAGAGTTGGTAAAAATTTATTGTCGACTAACTGAATTTATCTGACGACCAAGCAGAGTTGGTGATATTTTATTTCTCGACCAACTATGGTGGTAGTTTAAAATGCTATAAGTTTCAAGAACTTTATTTTAAGCCCTGAAATGACTTTCATTTATTTAACCAATTATTTCCGACCAACTGGAGTTGGTGGTTTTCATTCTCGACCAACCTTAGATGGTAGA
Source organism: Sambucus nigra (assembly GCA_949130495.1). NCBI lineage: Eukaryota > Viridiplantae > Streptophyta > Magnoliopsida > Dipsacales > Adoxaceae > Sambucus > Sambucus nigra. Next base: position 51,512,779 of record OX422221.1, read on the forward strand.
TTTTCTTTCTCAACCAACCTTAGCTGGAAGATTTTCTTCCCAACCAACCGTAGTTGGTATTTTTGGGAAATTTTTGTATTCCCGACCAACTTATAGTTGGTGGATTTTCTTCCCAACCAACCGTAGTTGGTATTTCTGGGAAACTTTTGTATTCCCGACCAACTTATAGTTGGTGGATTTTCTTCCCAACTAACCGTAGTTGGTATTTCTGGGAAATTTTGTATTCCCGACCAACTTATAGTTGGTGGATTTTCTTCCCAACCAACCGTAGTTGGTATTTCTGGGAAATTTTGTATTCCCGACCAACTTATAGTTAGTAAATTTTCTTCCCAACCAACCGTAGTTGGTATTTTGGGGAAATTTTGTATTCCCGACCAACTTATAGTTAGTGGATTTTCTTCCCAACCAACCGTAGTTGGTATTTCTGGGAAATTTAGTATTCACGACCAACTTATAGTTGATGGATTTTCCTCCCAACCAACCGTAGTTGGTATTTCTTGGTTTGATTGATGCGTAGTGTGTAGCACTAATACTCCGAAAAAATTTCAACAAAAGGAGAGAATTGGGCAAAATATCCAAAACTTTATTCATATCGAAGAAAACTGCATTACATAGAGATTAAATTACTGATAATATTTGCGCAGATGCTCTGCATTCCATGTATTCTTAAACTCCTCTAAGGTTTTGATTCTATACGTTCCTGGTCGAACAACCTCTGTTACTCTGTAGGGCCCATGCCAGTTAGCTTCCAGTTTGTTGTGCTTTTGAATTACTTTCTTTAGCACATAGTCTCCTTCTTTTAGGTCGTATTTCTTTACTCTCTAGTTATTGAACAGAGTTGTCTGTTGCTGGTATGCAGCGTTTCTGATTGCTGCTTCTTCTCTAACTTCCTCGAGCATATCAAAATCTAATCTTCTCATCAAGTCACTAATAGGAGATTTGAAATTCAGCACTCTGTGTATGGAGAGACCCAGCTCGGCAGGTATAACAGCTTCACTTCCAAATGCCAGCATATATGGAGATTCTCCTATGGCTGCTCATGGAGTAGTACGATAAGCCCATAGTACCGAATGCAGCTCATTGATCCAATTTGCCTTTGCATCATTTAATCTTTTCTTCATGCCATTCAGCAGCGTTCTGTTCGTCACTTCAGTTTTCCCTTTGCTTTGGGGATGGCCTGGTGCAGAGTGGGTTTTTAGTATGTTTGACTGATGATAATATGTAGAGAATTCCTCGTTGTCAAATTGTGTTCCATGGTCAGTGATGAATGCATGAGGAAGACCATATCTACAAATGATATTCTTCCAAATAAATTGGTACACCTTTTCATATGTCATATCGACAAGGGGCTCAGCTGCCACCCACTTAGTAAAGTAATCCACTGCTACGATGAGATATTTAAACCTTCCTCTGGTCGTTGGAAGTGGCCCGACCAAGTCAATTCCCCACATGGTAAACGGCCAAGGGGAAGTAATGGGTGTCAACAATGCTTGGGGAGTTCTTCGGATGGTGGAGAAGCGTTGACATTTGTCACATTGTTTTGCATAGGCTATGCAATCAGCCCTCATTGTCGGCCAATAGTATCCCTGCGTCATTATCCTTTGCAGAAGTGTCCGACCTGCTACATGGGCTCCACAGGACTCTTCATGGACTTATTCGATGAAGTCATTCACCTCGGCGGGATGTACACATCTCTGCAAGCCAGCTATAATTTCTCGTCTATATAGAACACCATTGGTCAATACATAACGAGCAACTTTAAAATTTAGTTTCTTGGCTGCGAGTTTATCAGTTGGCAAATACCCTTCTTCAATATATGCCCTGATAGGATCCATCCAAGATAGTCCTAAATCAAGGGTAATAAAGTTCATCATCAGATCTTTATCTATGCTCCGACTAGCCAAGACTTCAATTGGTATTGTTCTTCGTAGCTCGGTACGTGTGGCTGATGCTAAACGAGCTAAGGCATCTGCTCTGGCATTCTCCAATCTTGGTATTCTAATTATTTTCACTGCCATCAGACTTGATAAAATCTCCATCGCTTTTGCATGATACCTGATCATTAATTCTCCTTTGGCTGCATATACTCCCAGTATTTGATTTACGATCAACTGCGAGTCACTGAATACAATAACTTGCTCTGCTCCCATGGTTTTTGCCAAATTAAGACCTGTAATCATAGCTTCATATTCAGCCTCATTATTAGAAGCCTTGAATTGGAAGCGCAGAGCATACTCCGCATCGACCTCATCCGGGCTGTTTAAAACAATCCCTGCCCCACAGCCTGTAGTGCAAGACGAGTCATCCACATATAGGTTCCATATAGGTACCTCGTCTTCAAATTTTTTATCGGACAGAGTTCCTCGATGAAATATTTGCTGCTTCCTTTTGTCCTCCTCTAGCACTTCTTGCTGCTCGTCGACCATCTTCTCTTGCTTGCCGACCAACTTCTCTTGCTCGTCGACCAACTTCTTTTGTTCATCGACCAACGTAAGTTGATCGGGGTTTAAATTCGATGATCCTGTAACATCCACAGGTTGGTTGGCATCCAGCTTTTGCTCCTCGGAGGTATCAGGATAGGTAAACTCTGCTATAAAATCTACTATTGCTTGCCCTTTTAGTGACGATCTAGGCTCATAAACTATGTCATATTCACCAAGTTCTACTGCCCAGTACGTCAATCTCCCTGATTTTTCTAGTTTATGAAGAGCTTGCCTCAATGGCATACCAGTATACACAACTATGGTATGAGCTTGGAAGTACGGCCTCATTCTCCTACTTACCTTGATCAATGCTAGTGCCAATTTTTCCAGTCTTGGATATCTGATCTCTGCTCCTCGGAAGGCTTTTCTAGTGTAATAGATTGGTTTTTGTACTCCATTCTCTATTCTTATCAATTCCGAGCTAACTGCATTCTCCGACACTGCCAAATACAAGTACAATCTTTCCTCCATCACTGGCCTGGTTAACAGTGGAGGTGCTCCCAGATATTTCTTCAATTCTTGAAAAGCCTTCTCGCATTCGTCATTCCATTCAAATGTTCTTCGGAGTGTTTTGAAGAATGGGAGGCATCTATCTGTTGCTCGTGATACAAATTTATTAAGTACTGCAACTCGCCCAGTGAGACTTTGTACTTCCTTCTTCGTCGTTGGAGACCGTAGTCCCAATAGAGCCTTGATCTTCTCTGGGTTTGCTCCGATTCCTCGTTGGTTGATAATATACCCGAGGAACATGCCTTCTCGTACTCCGAATATAAACTTGGTGGGATTCAGTTTTATTTGATATTTATCCAGTTGATCAAAGGTTTGGCCTAAGTCAATTAGATGGTCAGCAGCTTTCTTGATCTTCGTCAGCATATCATCAACATAAACTTTCATATTGCAACTGATTTGTTCTGCAAATACCTTGTTCATCAGTCGTTGATATGTTGGACCTGCATTTTTCAAACCAAAAGGCATAACATTATAACAATAAGTTCCCCTAGGGGTAATGAAAGAGGTATTCTCCCTGTCTTCAGGTTTCATTTTAATCTGGTTGTAACTAGAATAGGCATCCATGAAGCTCAACAGCTCGTGTCCCAAGGTAGCATCCACTAATTGATCAATTCGGGGCAAAGGAAAATGATCCTTTGGGCATGCCTTGTTAAGGTCAGTAAAGTCTACACACATCCTCCATTTGTTGTTTTTCTTCTTCACCATTACTACATTTGCCAACCAGTCTGGATATTTGACATTGTCAATAAAGCAAGCTTTCTGGAGCTTCTCAACCTCCTCTTATATGGCTTGGTTCTTATCGGGGATGAACACTTTTCTTCTCTGCTTCACTGGCTTGATCTCCTTATTCACATTGAGTTCGTGACATAAGAAATTTGGATCTATTCCTGGCGTATCCTCATGACTCCAAGCAAAAGTTTGTTTTCTGCTTTTTAGGAAAACTATTAATTCCTGTTTTAGTGAGGCATCTAATGACGAACCTATTTGAGTTGTTCGCTTCGGGTGCTCGTCGTCCAAGATGATGTTTTCAGTCACTTCCACCACCTGACCTTTCACGAGCTGCGATTCGTCTCTAGGATCTAATGTTTCAATCTCTGCACCTTCATCCACATGGTAGGTCGTAGTCTTTTTCCTAGATTCCTTCAGTTCTTCTTGCTCGGCAGATGAGTAATAACATTCCCGAGCAACTTTTTGGTCACCCTTTACAACTCCTACTCCAAAATTGGTTGGAAACTTCAAACATTGATGTATAGTAGATGGTACTGCTTTGAACTTCTTCAACCCTACCCTTCCCATGATGATATTGTAAGCTGACTGGACATTCTTATCCATCACAAAGAAACGTACTCTTTCTGTTCGACAAGCAGGCCATGTACCGATGAACATATCCAACTTGATCGTCCCAAGTGGAGAGACCTTCTCGCCAGCAAACTCGGGGAGGGGCCTATGATAAGGTTCCAACTGAGACAACTTCAGATTTAAACTATCGAAGCATGAGTAGAACATGATATTCGTCGAGCTACCATTATCCACTAGTACTCTTGAGATTATTACTTCCTTCATCCTCATTTTGATCACCAGTGGATCATCATGAGGTATAGTACACCTGCGAGGTCGTTCTTGGAGAAACCAATGACCATTTTTTCTTTGTTCACCTTCCTCGGGTGATCATCCTCAGCTAGATTTATTCGCTAAATGTATGAACAAGCTTGAGCTTCATTAAGATAAGCTTTCCTTTTCGCAGTAAGGCCCCCACCTCCTGCATCTCCACCTGTAATAACGTTACAATCAAATGATCTAAAACGAATTGAAAATACCTCACATTCTGGCTGTCTTGGTCTCTTGGGGAGATCAGGGTCATCTTCTGGATCATTTTCATGATCTCTTTTCTTGTTTTCTTCTGATCAACTAGGCGATCTAGACCTCTGTCTTGCTCGGTCATTGCTTTTTCTTTCATTTCTTCGATTAACATACTTGGTCAGCTTTCCTCGTCTGATGAGTGCTTCGATTTCATTTTGGAGAGCTATGCAATTTTTTGTTGTGTGACCATGGTCTTTATGGAACTCACAATATTTGGCCTTATTCCTCTTGTCAGGATCTGACTTCATTTTCTCAGGCCAGTTTAGTTCCTCGTTGTTCTTGATCTCTTCCAGGACATGGTTTATGTCTACTTTCAAAGGAGTATAATTTTCAAATTTCTTCAATATTTCCCATGATGGTTTTGCCTTTGACTGCTTGTCACCACCATTGTTCTTATGTTCTTTCTTTTTAGCCTTATCAACCTCCACCTTGGTCTCTTTGGTGTCCATGTTCTTCTTCGCAGACATAGCCTCCTCGGCATTCATGATCTTGGCCGCTTTTGCCATTAGTTTTGACATGGTTCTGGGTGGATCTTTGGCCAAAGTGTAGTACAATTTACTGGGCAACAGTCCACTCATCAAAGCTGTAATTGTTGTTTTTTCCTCGTAATCAATAATTTCGAGCTTCTCGTTATTGAAACGAGTTATGTAATCCCTGGTGCTCTCACCTGTTTTTTGTCTAACACTTAACAAATGTGCAACTCGTTTAACTGGTTTTGCTCCAAAACAGAAATTTCCAATGAAGAGCTCGGCTAATTGAAAGAAATTTGATATCTTCCCCCGAGGAAGATTATTGTACCATATTTGTGCAGATTTGGTAAGAGTTCCCAAAAATGCTCTGCATCTCATCTCGTCTGGCACGGCATAGATATCGGTAGCAGCTTGGTATTATTTTATATGAAGGACAGGGTTAGTTTTTCCATCATATTTAGGGGTCACAACAGGTGCTTTGAACTTCTATGGTGTGGGAAAATCCACAATTGCCTGTATAAAAGGCGTCCCTTGGACAAAATTTCTTTGTAGAGGATTCTTGGCCTTAACCATTTCCCCTAGTCTATCCTCCAACCTTTGAATAGAGCCTTTACATGCATCTTTTCCCTCCTCGAGCCTATTGGTTCGAGCAATTGATCGTGTTGAAGTCGCTTCCTGGGATCTATCTTGTCGAGCAACTGGTTACAATTGAGCAGAACCCTCTCTTAGATCAGATAGTCGTCGAAAGTTTCTCGACATAGCCTTAGGAGGACTTTTATTCTTCCTAGGGCCCAATCGATCAAAAGGAGAGATCATACTAAATCTTTCCAATGCACTAGTCCTTTCTGGAGAGAGAGTGATGTGTTGTTCAGTATCTGTGGCTCGTACTGACGAAGTTCGACCCGATTGATAAGAAAAATCAACAGATTTCTCAGTGCGATATGAATCGCTTTGCCTAATACGCGAAGAAATTAAACGGGTATTTCTTTGAACACTTCGTTGTCCTGAATAGGTCGACGCTCCACCTTGGATAGTTTGCATGAGTTGTCGCATAGTCTCTTGCATAGCCGTCTGGCCTTGAGCCAAATTGGCCATAATTCCAGCTAGATCTTGGACATTTGGAGGAGCGGATGGATTCGGGGGGTTTCCAGCATTTCGATTACTGGATTCAGGATTATCAGCCAATGGTGATAAATTGTTTTGGTGAAAAACGAGAATTTCAGTCGTTTTCCACAGACGGCGTCAATCTGTTGATGTAAAAAATTAGATTATCTCTAATTACTTAATCACAGATAAAAATAACTAAGACAAGAAATTTTTAAAGTGGTTCAGCCTTGAATGAATGGCCTACGTCCACTGTTTGTGTTATTATTAACTATTTGGGAATTCTCGATTACAGGTTTTACCAAGAAATTCCGAGTCCCCTTACAATGAGGATGATACAATGTATTTATAGCCCTGAGGTTGTACATGTGAAAGGGTAATACATAGCTGTCTAATAGGCGTATACATCTATATGATAATAATCATCATTTAATGCGCATTTAATCCTCTTAATTGTCTGGTAATAAATGCTCTGATCGAGGTGCAGCTCGGACCGCCTAAGCTGCTCGGACCGCCTAAGTAGCTCGGTATGTACAAGTTGCTCGGAGTATACTTGTTGCTCGGAGCGTCATAGTTGGTCGGGGAGGTTGAGTTCCTCGAAGTCAGGGTGTTATTAAAAATGTTTGTAGGTGCCATGTAGAGTGACACGTGTCTCCACATAATTGATCCTCGTCAGCGAACTAATTTTGGTATCAACAGTCGCTATTATCATTCTCGGTGTTTTTTTAGTGACGCCAAAAGTGTGTTTAACATTTAATAGGTGTTGCAAAAGGTTATTATCAACATTTTTTAATGCCGCTAAAAGGTTATTACCAGCATTAATATAAATGCTTAAAAATGTCGCTTACTTTTTGAGGCATTTTTAAAAATGAAGTCGTTCTTTTATCACATTGGCTACCGCACTTGTGAAAATGCCGCCAAAAGTGTCGCTAACTTTTCGTGAAATTTTTTAAAATGTCGTTGTTCGTTTACCACATTGGCTATTACCGCACTTGTGCAAATGCTACTAAAAGTGCCGCAAAAAGTGTTCCCAACATTTTTAGTACTTTTCTTGGCATTTAATTTATACCGGGAAAAATCAATATTCCTGTAGTGGGTGCTGTGATATCCAACTATTTTGTAGCACATTTCAATTCAACTATATTATATTCTAATCAAAATATAAATTCTCTCAATTGAAAATTGAAAGTAAAATTTGCAATACTAAACCATATGTAGCATATTTTCATCAGAATATAGTATAGTTAAATCACTCAATCTAAAACCAGAACTTTTAAATGTAATATTCAACTTTGATAGTTTAACAACAAAATTTGAACTTAATTTTTTTCATGATATGAAAACTCATTCAAGTTATCAGCAATGTACTCCAAATCTTCTTCTATCATCTGTTGTTTTGTTCTTTTTTATTTTTTTCTCTGCTTTGACATTTTCCTTCCCATCAATCCCTTTTGACCATAATGATTTGCAATCTGATAATATATCAACTGTTATTCTTCATCTCATCTCTTGCATGAAATTTTTTGGGTAACTATATGATATGTCCTGCCTCATGTAGATGTATTCTATGAAGTGACACGTGTATAAAGCACAATCCACACTGCATATATCACGAAAATAAAATATTAGTAATAACAGTTGGAATAAGACATTAAACTCAGAATCAAAATGTATTTATTAATCTATTACATTATAGAGATATTAAACAAACTTAATATCATTTTGTAATACTATTTAGGAAACACTTGTTAATGAAGTATAAAAGTAAATACAGTCATGTAGGGTGAATTTACTTGTGTACATCTTAAGACAATATCTGATGATGCCAGTTTTTAGTTATTGTCAAATTTTTGTATCAATATAACAAAGTTCATGAAGGGAGTAACAAAGTAGCTGGATTGAATCAAATGTTAATTAAGTGAACTCATTTTGCTCTTACTCACTTAATTAATTCCTCTCATATAGTTACTGATGAAACACTCTAGAATCATTGGCAATTTGGTCACAGAATGTAAGGTTGTGAAGAAACTTTAGTTGGCTGGACCAAATTATGGAATTAAGCCAGTGGAGAAAAAACACAGAGAACCCAAGAAGAGGATCTAAATCTAGAACTGGACAGAATTATAAACCTATTCAAAAATTAATAAATATGGTTGAACCATCTAAAGTTGGACATGTGAAGGTATTTGAGAACACTTGTCTCAAAAGACCTTGGTATTCTAAAATATTAATTGGTATATTTATTTAGGGTAAACAGTTCATCATGGATTTGTAATTTTTGAATTTACATATGCCTTCAATAACAGTGGGCTCAAAGATTTGGATACAACAATTGAGCTCTGATAGGTAAAGGATAAATTTGAACATTTAGAAGGATGGGTGAGCTGTTATTTAGAGGGCACATAATTAAACATGATATGAAATCTTTTTCCTCACTTCTTTACCCTACTCTTACCTTAACTCTAATTTCTTAACCAAATCATTCCACCTGCAAATTAACCCACCAAATATCATGGGCCGCAAAGCTAATTTATTATATCAATTAAAACTCTTAATATTCTACAAAGTTCTTTAAAATTATATCTAAAACTAAATGTGTGATCAATAAACACTAAGTAAATGTGTGATCAATAAACACCGAGCAAATGAAATTGCATCTAAAATCAAGCCCTATTAACAGTCTTAGTCTCATCAGCCTTAGCTTTGTCGAAGAAGAATAACAAGGTGATAAAGAAACGGTCATCAAACAACCAATTGAGATAGAGAAGATCCTATACTCATATCTATGTCTTCAAATTTAAGTTAAGGCACTCAAGATGTGCAATGCAATTTATTTAGTGTGTGAAATCATTATCATGCAACTGCCACCCTTTCTTACAACATAGAGAATGTCAATTATGACTTCAAAGAATTAGGGGGAATCTCTAATTATGAATAGCCCACTAAACTGTTAATATCTATGTAGAAAAAACTATCAGTTTATGGTTTGAATATTCCATAACATGAATTATTATGTTTTTGGATTTCTAGTTTGGTTTACATAATAGTCTTAGGTTCATCAAATATCAATTTATTGAGACAAAAACTGTCATTTTATGATTTGAATATTCAAACCATAAGACATTGGTGCCTAACATCATCGTTGGCAATATCTGATGATGCCACAAAATTATGGAATTTAGCGAGTGGAGAAAAAACACAAGAAGAAACCAAGAAGATGATCTAAATCTAGAACTGGACAGAATTATAAACATATTCAAAAGGAGATAAATATGGTTGAACCATCTGGTATTAAAGAGGATCAATCAATTATGTTTGATCAAAATTTTATTAAAAACAGCTTGTACCATTTCAACCAGCTTACATATCATGCTTCAGAAGGTTGTGTATCCAATTTGTAAAAATGATTAGACTTGTTTTTTAGAGTACTAGAGTGGTTGAGACGGGTGTATCTTGGTTTAATCAGCGAAATGCACATCTCGTATGTATAATCCTTATTGTAATGAGGTTAAGCATAATTAAATTAGCATATATATTATTTCATGATATAGTTGTTACAACATATCAACTGTAATTTTAATATACGATTGATGTTAGTTACGTATCTCCTTGATCTGGGAACTTTACTATATTCAAAACAACATTATCATCAAGCAACTCCATCCCGTGCGAGGTGTTGGTGCCTCTCACAGGGACGTTTGGGGGTTGTTTCAGGGTGTCGCCCTCTAATGCCTTGTTTTTAAGCCTAAGTATAAATATTTTTAAATTATCATCGTATTCTCAAACTGGGAGTCCCGTGATCGCGCGGTCAGTTCCTATGAGATACGTTGGTCCCGTGCAAGGTGTTGGTGCCTCTCATGGGGCCATTTGGGTGTTGTTTCGGGGTGTCACCCTTTAACGCTAATTATTGTCGTCTTCTCAAATCAGGAGTCCCATTATCATACAGTCAATCCCTATGAGTTACATTGGTCATGTGCGAGCTATTGGTGCCACTCATGGGACCGTTTGGGGGGCTGTTTCGGGGTGTCGCCCTCTAACGTCGTATTTTTATGCCTAAATCCAGATATTTTTAAATTATCATCAAATTCTCTAATTGAGAGTCCCGTGATTGCGTGGTCAGTCCCTATGAGTTACATTGGTCCCGTGCAAGGTGTTGGTGATTGTCATGAGGCCGTTCGGGGGTAATTTCGGGGTGTCGTCCTCTAACGTGGTGTTTTTAAGCCTAAGTCTAGATATTTTCAAATTATTTTTGTATTCTTAAATCGGGAGTATCGTGATCGCGCGGTCAGTCCCTACGCGTTACATTAGTCCCGTACGTGGTGTTGGTGCCTCTCACGGGGCCGTTTGGGGTTATTTCAGGGGGTCACGCTCTAACGCCTTATTTCTAAGCCTAAGTCCAGATATTTTTAAATTATCATTGTATTCTCAAACTGGGAGTCTCATGATCGCTTGGTCAGTTGCTACGAGTTACATTGGTCCCGTGCGAGGTGTTGATGCCTCTCACGGGGACGTTCGGGGATTATTTTGGGGTTTCACCATCTAACACCTAATTTTTAAGCATAAGTCTAGATATTTTAATATTCTTGTCGTATTCTCAAACCATGGGTCCCGTTATTCTACGGTAACTCCTTACGAGCTACATCGGTCCCATCCTAGGTGTTGGTACCTTTCACGGGGTCGTTTGGAGGCTGTTTCACGGCGCTGTCGTCTGACAAATTATTTATAAGCCCAAGTGTAGATATTTTCAGATTATGCTCGTATTCTCAAACCGGGAGTCTCGAGATTTCACGCTCAGTTCCTACGAGTTACATTGGTCTCGTGCGAGTTGTTGGTGCCTCTCACGGGGTCGTTCAGGGGCTGTTTCGAGGTGTTGCCCTCTAATGTCGTGTTTTTATGCCTAAATCTAGATATTTTTAAATTATCATCGAATTCTAAAACCGGGAGTCCCATGATCACCCGATCCGTCCCTATGAGTTACATTGGTCCCGTGCGAGGAGTTGGTGCCTCTCACGGGGCCGTTTGGGGGCTACTTTTATTTTTTTAGTTGTTGATCCTATATGGAACAAGTGTCATTCTTTACAAATATAAGAATGGGTAGTTACATTGAAGTTATAGGCGGTTTTGTGTGCTTATAAGACTTTCTGCCTTTCTAAAAACAGATGGGAGTGGAGCATAAATACATATTTATGGGTGGACTAAAGTCAAAAATAACTAAATTTTTTTCTTTAATGCAACTTTTTCAAATGCAATTTCATTTTTGCAAACAAATAAATCTTCAATTTATTTGATATGCAACATTTCATTTTCAAACAGAAAAGGCATACTACTTTGTGTACAATTCAACTATTTCAAATAGCATATTATTTGTCATATTATGGCATTCAACTTTAAATTTAAAAATAAAAGTTAATTGACTTATACATGCAACCTATTATTTGCGAACACATAAATCTTAACTCATAGAGGTTATTTCATTTGCAGCAATTCATCTACAAAAATATATAACTCATTATGTTTTCTCTACAATGCAAGTTTATCAAATGCAATTTCTTATTTGCAAACCCCTAAATGTAGATACATTGAGTTTATATGCTTTGCAAATATTTATTTGCAAACATAAAAAAGTGATAGTAGTTGTTTATCTAATGGAAAATTTTCAAATGAAACTTTTGATTTGTAAATACATAAATCTTGAAGTCAACTAATTTGAAATATTTCATTTCCAAAAAAAAATGCATTGTATAATAATTCTCATATTATGGCCTGCAACTTTTAATTTGAAAATAAAAGTTAATTTTCTTATACATGCAACTTCTTATTTGCAAAAAATGCATAGTATGACATTTGCATCAAATTATTTGCAAATATATATAAGTCATATTATTTTTTTCTCTAATTTAACTTTTTAAAATGCAATTTCTTATTTGCAAACAAATTAATCTTCACTTATTTAATATGCAACATTTCATTTGCGAACAGAAAAGGCATACTACTTTGTGTGCAATCCAACTATTTATTAACTATTTCAAACAGCATAAATCTTAAAGCATTAATTGTATTTAATTTGCAAACATAAAAAACACATACGATTTGATTATTTGCATTGAGCTTATTTAATTTGTAACAATTATTTGTAAACACAAAAGGCATATTACTTTGTGTACAATTGAACTATTTCAAATAGCATATTATTAGTCATATTATGGCATTCAACATTTAATTTGAAAATAAAAGTTACTTCACTTATACATGCAACTTATTATTTGCGAACACATAAATCTTAACTCATAGAGGTTATTTCATTTGCAGCAATTTATCTGCAAAAATATATAACTCGTTTTAGTTTCTCTACAATGCAAGTTTATCAAATGCAATTTCTTATTTGCAAACTGCTAAATGTAGATACATTGAGCTTATGTGCTTTGCAAATATTTATTTGCAAACATAAAAAAGTCATAGTAGTTGTTTATCTAATGGAAATTTTTTAAATGAAACTTTTGATTTGCAAACACATAAATCTTGAAGTCTACTAATTTGAAACATTTCATTTCCAAACAAAAAATGCATTTTATAATAATTCTCATATTATGGCCTGCAACTTTTAATTTGAAAATAAAATTTTATTTTCTTATACATGCAACTTCTTAATTGCAAACCCCTAATTTTTTTATACATGCAACTTCTTATTTGAAAAAATTGCATAGTTTTATAATTAACTAGTTTTTCTCCATTGCAACCTTTTCAAATGCAATTTCTTATTTGCAAACAAATAAATATTCAGCTTATGCTTTTTGCAACATTTCACTTCCAAACATAAAAAGGCATGTTATTTATCAAATATAGATATTTACCTTGTATTCCACAATTTGTCCCTTATTTTCTGCATTATCGTTGTACTCTAACTCTAGACTTGGAGATCTTCTAAAGTTTTTCAGCTTCATATGAGATTTTCGACCTTTAGCTGATCTCTTTTTTTTTTCTCAACGAAGATCGAGATTCAACCATTTTTATTTTGATCTTCATCTAAGATAAACAAAAATATATAAGTATTATTAACCATGAAATACTTTAGTACAAATATTACTTCTTCCCAAACCACATAAAAATTATAGTCATTTTTAAGTTTTGCTAAACAACACTTGAAAGGATATGTAAAATTTAGATGGTTTGAAACATCAAAACTTTCATTAATGATGAGAAATGTAGTAAATCAGAAATTAGTTGAATTTTAAAGTTACCTTTTAGTACCAAAATCGAAAATCTATACGAATTTGGGATTGTCTTCTACACCGCTTGATCAAACGTAGGGTTTTCAGTTGATTTTTTTTACCGAGTTTAGCGATTGAGGGGATTAATCGGGATTTTTGTTCACACAGATAGCGATTGAGGGGATTAATCATAGAGATGCGGTTTTCTTGAGCGAGGGTTTAGAAAAGGAAACTTATGTTAAGCGGGTCATCACAAGGTTTCGTTGAGCAAGAATAGATTTTCGTACTTTAGGCAATTTGGGTATCAGGTTTAGAGGTTTGGACAATATCTTCTTTTCATCTAACAGGGACTAAGTTTATAATAGTTTTTGGGTTGTCCTAAATATATCAGGAAATGCATCGGGATGGACTATTAGTGAAAAGACCCTATAAATTTATTTTACCATAGGTGGAAGCATAATTGTATTTGCTTTATATTTTTAATTACTAACTGCGCCTACAAGATAATCAAATGAGTAATTCTACAACGATGCACGAATACAACTCATTTTGTGTGACGCACTGACGTATTGTGTCTGTATTGATTCATTTTTTAGGCCCGCATGGGGTCCACCGAGTAGGACTCTCAAAACGAGTCAATGTAAACACGACACGTCATTGAGTCGGACAAAATGAGTCGGATTCATGAAGTCGGCCTAGAATTACTGTAATCAAATATCAACCAAAATTGCATGAACACGAGAACAAAAGATTTTATTATCATAATTTTAGTACATATTAATAATCATCCCGACATAATAAATCTGTATATACGTATAAAGATGTTAATAAGTTATCTAATTTTCAAATATGTACCAAATTTGATGTTCCATTCTCGAGATTATTACGTGTACATTGCGAGCATGGTTTGGTGTATATATAGAATTCAACTCTAACACGGTTGATCCTAATTCAACTAAAATATTGTTAAACCTAACTTAACTACAATACGTAATTACAACCGGCCAAATCAAACATGGTTTATAGCTTAAATGAAATGAAATAAATAAGACTTATTTTGACTTTATTACAATATAAATTTTTATGTATAGATTTTAATCCAAATTGATCACTTTATTATGAATCAGTACATTTTTCGTCGGTAAATGTAAAAATTTCTCTCCTAAAATGATCTTCGATGACATTAAGTCTAATAAACTGATTATTTTGTATTAAAGTCTAAAAGAAAAAATTTGTAATGTATTAAATTAAAATAATAATAAATAAATGAAGCCAATTACACAACACCCTCTTTATAAAAGAAAATTTGCTCAAAGGCACTAAAATCTCATATACGATCTTTTGTTCCTACAATTGAGGACTATAGTTTGTGCATTCTTATCAACCTTTTGGAATATTAATCTAAAACTTTCCAGATGGAAGACCAAAGGATACTTAGGAATAAAGAAAGTCACCGGAAGTTAAGAGGCTTATCTTGGAATAAAGAAAGTCATTGGAAGTGAAGAATCTTAGAATTGATGTTAGTTCATTAAATAAATAAGTTCCCGTGTATTCTCATTAATGTGGGAGTTCTGAAGTCATGCTTATAGTAGTATAAATAAGTGAGTCTTGTAATTGCAAATGTGTGGAAGCAGAGATTTCAATTCAATAATAAGAGTGTTCTTCCCATATTCATATTCACTTGCCCACCAATGCTAACAAAGTGGTATGAGAACCTTTTTATGAGTCTTGTCTAAGATAAATGGCATCAAACAACAATATGTTGAAGACCCAACTTCCCAAATTCACTAGGAATAACTATAACTAGTGGAGTATACAAATGAAGGTGTTGTATAGATCCTAAGAATTATGGGATATTGTTGAAACCGGTTATATGGAATCGGAGAATCAAATGGGGAAGACGCAAGCACAACTAAATGAGTTAAAGGAGAATCGAAAGAAGGATAAGAAGGTGTTGTTCGACATTTATCAATCAGTAGATGAAGTCATACTTGATTCGTATTTTCTTACTTCTCCCATGAAAAATTAGATTTTTATAAGTGCAATTGTTGAATTGTTATCATAAAACAGAACGGTCCCTTTCTCTTAAGAATAGTTTAATTCTTTCAAAATCCATCTCAACCATATTGTTTGACAACCAGTTGCAGACAAAGCAATATACTCAGCTTTTGTAGTTGAAAGAGCCACTATAGGTTGCTTCTTTAATGACCAAGACACCATACCTGAACCAAAGTTAAAAGCATGAGCTGAAGTGATCTTATGATCATCAACATTTCCTCCTCAACCAAAATCATTGTAACCAACCAAGACTGAATTCTGAAACTTCATGTACAGAATTCCATGATCAATGGGGCTACAGACATATCTGAGAACTCTATTTCCAGCTTCCCAATGACTTTGCTTTGGAGCTTCCAAGAACCTTCTTAACATGATAACTAAAAATATTAAATTTGGTCTTGTTTCAATTAAATATATGAGACTTCCCATAAGACTTCTATAAGTAGTTACATCAAAAAAATTCACTTCAATCATTTAAGCTTAACTTCTAGCCTCCTTCCATTGGAGTCTTACTTAACAAAGCTTCTTCCATTTTGAACTTTGTAGGCAAATCTTGTGCATACCTCTTTTGCAAAATAACAATTTCATCCTCACCTTGCTTAACTTCAATCCCAACAAAATAATGGAAATGATCCATGTTTGTCATTTCAAACTCATCCATTATTTGCTTCATGAACTCATTACACATCTTCTTGCTGATGCTTGTAAAAATAAGATCATCAACATATAAGCAGACTATTAAGAAATCACCTCGTTTCTCTTCTTTGGTGAAGAGATCATGTTCATAAGGACATCTCTTAAAACCATTATTTAAAAAGAAACTATCAATGCAATTGTATTAGACCCTTAGAGCTTGTTTAAATCCATAAACTGCTTTCTTTATTAGACACGCTTTCTTTTCTTCTCCTTTCTTTACACAGCCTGGTGGTTGCTCCATATAAACTTCTTCTTTGATGTAGCTATTCAAAAATGCTGGCTTGACATCCATTTGATTCATTTTCCATCCTATTTGAGCTTCTAAAGAAATGATTAAACGAGCAGTCTCTAATCAACTCACTGGTGCATATATCTCCTCATAATCAATCCCATGTTTTCTCCTATAACCTTTTAGAACCAACCATAATTTTTTCTTGTCAACTTCACTTTTTCCATTAATATTTTTCTTATAAACTCACTCCACACCAAGTGGTTTCTTATTTTTTGGAAATTCTATCAACTCCCACATCTTATTCTTCTTGATCGAATCAATTTCCTGATCCACGGCTTTTTCTATTTTGGATCTTGTACTGCTTCTTCAAAAGAAATAGGATCTGCATCAGCAAATATTGCAAAATTTGCAAAATCATCTTCATTAATTTTTCTCGTTGAATCATAAATCTCTTGAATGCTTCTTTGTCTCCATGAGGGAGAATCTTCATCACTTGAAGACGATAAACTTGAGCCTAGAGAATTGGTGCATTCTTCAGTTGTTGAACCTCTTGATCTTTGTCCCCATTCTCTATATCAAACACTGTTGAATTATGCTCTTGAGTAGCACTATCCCATTTTCATGATTCTGCTTCATCAAACTTTACATCATTAGTCTATACGCCTTAGAGCTCTCACTATAGCCAACAAAAACACACTTCTAAAATTTAACATCCAATTCATCTTTGTTCTTAATTGGAATGGGGAAATAGACAATGCTGCCAGAAATTTACAAATGATCAACACGAGGCTTCAAACCATTCCACTCTTCATATGGAGTAATTTCTTGAACACTCTTTTTTATCGCTCAATTTAGCAAATAAACTACACATGAAACTGCTTCTCCCTGAAAAAAAATTGGCATCCCCTTTGATGTCCCATACTTTATTCCAACTCCATTATAGTTCTGTTTTTTCTCCCTACAACTCCATTTTGTTCAAGAGTCCTTCGAACGGTTTTCTAGTGTCGAATTCCATTCTCAAAAATTATTCATAAGCAATTCAATTTCCACCTCGATTTGAACGGACTGTCTTTATCTTATGACCACTTTCATTTTTTACAAGTGCTTTGAATTATTTTAATCTTTCAAATACTTCATCATTCTCTTTTAGCAAATAAATCCAAGTCTTCCGACTATAGTCATCAATAAAATTCATAAAGTAATGATTACCTCCTTTCAAAGTAGTTCTCTAGGGTCCACATAAATAAGTATGCACCAATTCAAGTGAAACTTAACAAAAATCCAGTTTTGCTTAACTTTTTCAGATGGGGGGAAGTTGGAATATTTATCTAGACTTTTCCCGATGGAAGACCAAAGAAATTTGGGAATAAAAAAAGTCATTGGAAGTGAAGAGTCTTAGAGTTAATGTTAGTTCACTAAATAAATAAGTCCATGGGTATTCTCATTAATATGGGAATTCAAACCTCATATTTGGGGTTGTATAAATAAATTATTTATGTAATTGCAAATGTGTGGAAATAGTGATTTAAATTAAATAATAAGAGTGTTCTTCCTATATTCGTGTTCACTTTCCCACCAATGCTAACAAAGTGTCTTATCTTGGGACTAAAGAAAGTCATTGGAAGTGAAAAGTCTTAGAGTTAATGTTAGTTCATTAAATAAATAAGTCCATGCATGTTCTCATTAATGTGGGAGTTCTAAAGTCATATTTGGAGTAGTATAAATAAGTGAGTCTTGTAATTACAAATGTGTGATAGAAGATATTTCAATTCAATAATAAGAGTGTTCTTTCCATATTCATATTCACTTGCCCACCAATGCTAACAAAGTGGTATAAGAACCTTGTTACAAGCCCAACTTCCCAAATTCACTAGGAATAATTGCAACTAGTGGAGTATACAAATGAAGGTGTTGTATGGATCCTAAGATTTATGGGATATTATTGAAACTGGTTTTGTGGAACTGGAGAATTAAATGGGGATTATGCAAGCACAACTCAATGAGTTGAAGGAGAATATAAAAAAGGATGAGAAGGGGTTGTTCTTCATTTATCAATAAGTAGATGAAGTCATACTTGATCCTTATGTGCTTGCTTCTCCCATAAAAATTCAATTTTTGTAAGTGCATTTGCTGAATTGTTATCCCAAAACAGAACAGTCCATTTTTCTTGAGAACATTTTAATTATTTCAAAATCCATATCAACCATAGTAATTGACAACCAACTGCAGAAAAAGCAATATACTTAGCTTCTTTAGTTAAAAGAGATATTATCGGTTGTTTGTTTAATGCCCAAGACACCACACCTGAACTAAAGTTGAAAGCATAACCTGAAGTGTTTTTTTTTATCATCAACATTTCCTCCTCAATCACTATCATTGAAACCAAACAGGGCTGAATTTTAAACCTTCTTGTAATGAACTTCATGATCAATGGTGCCATGGACATATCTGAGAACTATCTTTCCATCCTCCCAATGACTTTTCTCTAGAGCTTCCATGAACCTTCTTAACATACTAATTAAAACATTAAATCTGGTCTTGTTGCGGTTAAATACATAAGACGTCCCACAAGACTTCTATAAATAGCAGAATAAAAATCTTTATTTAGAGTCATTTATTCATAAATTTGAACCTCCTTCCATCGAAGTCTTAAACGTCCTTCCATTGGAGTCTTCCTTAACAAAGCCTCTTCCATTTTGAACTTTGCAAGAAAATCTTTTGCATAACTTTTCTGCAAACTAGCAATCTCATCCTCACCTTGCTTAACTTCAATCCCAAGGCAATAATGGAGAAGACCCGTGTCTCTCATTTCAAACTCATCCATCATTTGCTTCTTGAACTCATCATACATCTTCTTACTGCTACTTTTAAAAATAAAATCATCAACAAGAAAAAAATTAAGAAATCACCTCGCTTTTCTTCTTTGGTGTAGAGAGCGTGTTCATAAGGACATCACCTGAAACTAATTTTCAAAAGAAACTACAAATGCAATTGTACAAGGCCCTTGGAGCTTGCTTAAATCCGTACAGTGCTTTCTTCATTAGACACACTTTCTTTTCTTTTCTTTATTCACGTAGCCTGGTGGTTGCTTCACATAAACTTATTCTTCGGTGTAGCTATTAAAAAATAATGACTTGACATCCATTTGATGAATTTTCCATCCTCTTTGAAATTCTAAAGAAATGATCAAACGAATAGTCTCTAATTGATTCATTAGTGCAAATATCTCCTCCTAATCAATCCCATGTTTGAGCGTATAGCCTTTCATAGCCAGCCTTTATTTGTGCTTGTCAACTTCACCTTTTTTTTATTAATATTTTTCTTATAAACCCACTCCACACCAAATGGTTTATTGTATTTTGGAAATTATATCAAATCCCACATCTTATTCTTCTTCATCGAATTAATTTCTTGATCCGCAACTTTCTTCCATTTCTGATCTTGCACTGATTTTTCAAAACAAATAGGATCTACATCAGCAAACATGTCAAAATTTTCAAAATCATCTTCATTAATTCTTCTCATTTAATCATAAATCTCTTAAATGCTTCTTTGTCTCCGTGGGGGAGAATCTTCATCGCTTGAAGACGATGAACTTAAGCCTAAAGAATCTGGTACATTCTCCACTTGTCTTGATCTTCTTCCCCATTCTCTATTTCAAGCACTGCTGAATTCTGCTCTTGAGTAACACTATCTCATTTCCATGATGTTGTTTCATCAAACATAACATCACAACTACTAATCATTTTTATAATAATATTGTAGAGATTATACGCCTTCGAGCTCTCACTATAGCCAACTAAAACACACTTCTCGGGTTTAACATCCAATTTACCTTTGTTCTCATTTGGAATGTGGGAATAGGAAATGCTGCCAAAAATTCTCGAATGATCGACACGAGGCTTCGAACTATTCCATTCTTCATAAGGATTTATGCCTTGAACACTCCTAGTTATTGCTCGATTCAGCAAATAAACTACACATGAAACTGCTTCCCTCTGATTTTTTTAGCATCCCCTTTGATGTCATCGTACTTCAGGCAAACTCCATAATGGCCATGTTTTTCTCCCTACAACTCCATTTTATTGAGGAGTCCTTCGAACAGTTTTCTAGTGTCGAATTCAAGTCTCAATCAAAAATTGTTCAAAAGCAATGCACTCTCAACCTTGGTCTAAACGAATAGTCTTTATCTTATGGCCACTTTCATTTTCTACAAGTGCTTTGAATGATTTTAATCTTTCAAATACTTCACTATTCTCTTTTAGCAAATAAATCTAAATCTTCCAACTATAGTCATCAATATAAGTCATAAAGTAACGATTACCACCTTTCGAAGTAGTTCTCATGGGCCCACACAAATAAGTATACACCAATTCAAGTGGAACTTAACAAAAATCTAGTTTTGCTAGACTTTTCCAGATGGGTGATGTTGGAATATTAATCTAGATTTTTGTCGATGGAAGACCAAAATATATTTGGGAATAAAGAAAGTAATTAGAAGTGAAGAGTCTTAGAGTTAATATTAGGTCATTAAATAAATAAGTCCCCGTGTATTCTCATTAATGTGTGAGTTCTAAAGTCATATTTGGAGAAGTATAAATAAGTGAGTTATGTAGTTGCAAATGTGTGGCTGTGGTGATTTGAATTCAATAATAAGAGTGTTTCTTCCCATATTCGTGTTCACTTGCCGACCAATGCTAACAAAGTGTCTTATCTTAGGACTAAAGAAAGCAATTGGACGTGAAGAGTCTTAGAGTTAACATTCGTCATATTTACCCGAACCAAATATGGTATGAAAAATTCGATTCAAACTTCATTCGGTATAATTACCCCGAAAATATGCATTTAATTTAGCATAATCCCCCTGAATATATGCATTCAATTCGGCATAATCATCCCGAATGAAAATTTTTCTTCAAAAAAATATATATATACATTCCATTCCCCATAATCATCCTGAATATATGCATTTAATTCGGCATAATCATCCCGAATGAAAAAATTTCTTCAAACAAAAATTTAAGTTTGATTCGGGACAATCACCCCGAAAATCATCATCTTTTTGGGGGGGCGACCCCGAACCACTGAACGATTTCTGTGATTTTTCATATTTTCAATCCCTATGAATAAACAAATATATATATCATGGGACCCAAAGTTTAGAAGAAAAATGTGATTTGTGGAGTTTTCATTTGCTTTTGAGGTGTTGTCATTATCTTTTGGGGGAATATCCATTGATATTTGAATATTTAAATAACAAACCCTAGTTATTTAAAAATGTTGAAGATGGTTGGTTGAAGATGATTTGTTAAAGACGATAAAGAGAGAGTTTGGAGTATAGTGTAGAGAGATAAAATGTGTGCTATTTTGTATTGAAAATAGTGTGTAAAAAATATATATATATATTATGTGGTGGCCCTTAGCAAAAAATCTTTTTTTTTTCCTTGTGGTATTTTGAAGTAAAAGTTGTGGTGCCCTTAGAAACACCTATTTGGCTGGATTGTTAAGTTATTCATATACAAGGAGATTTAGTTTATCATCTTCTCTTCTTCTATCTTATTACGTTTCTGCAAACCTTGAATTGATATATTATTATATTTTATATGTAATGCTACCCAAATGAGAGGCTAAATACTCCATTCAAAGGGTGAGAGATGAAACCCTTTGCTTAATTTTTTTATTTTAGTTTATTATTTACTATGCTCCTTTTAATATCATTATTGGACCTTCACAATTTAAATTCATGCCTCGAGATAGGGTGGATAATTTTCAAAAGAAAATAGTTAATACAAATTACAATATTCATTTAATAATCAAACTAGAGATAGGCAATTTATAAAATATATTGTATTCTTATTTTTCATATCTAAAGCTTCATTTTTAATGGTTTAATACACCTCTAGTATATTTATCCTAGCGGGTTATTTATTAGAAAATATTTAAATCTAATTTTTAAAGAGTTTGTGAAAGTTTAAAATACATTTTTCAACGAGAGTTGATTTGTATATTTAATTATATCTTGGGGTAATTCAAATAAATAAAATGATTAATTGAAATAAACAGGTTAAGTGGTAAATTTTAATCCTTTGAATGATCTCATATTTGTTTACACCTCATATCTCTCTTACTTTATCATTTCATTTATTAGTTAGTTTAGTTTAAATTTCAGCCCCATTAGTTACTCTATAGCATCCCTTGAAAGTTGATTTTAAATTGTATTAGAATTCATTTAGTTCTATGCCATATTGGGAAAAAAAGGATTGATACCCTTATTTGACATTATGCATGTTATTTAGTGCATTATGTAGGTATTAAAGGAATTTTTGATTGAAAAGCACCATACCACAATGACACAAAAACCCTTTTTCATCATTATTCGTTATGTTTTATTTGAAAGTTTAGTTATTGGTTTTGGAAATTGAAAATATTGAAAGGCTAATAGGAGAAATTTTTAAAATGATAAAAAATAAGAAAATAAAAATAAAATGACCAAAAAAAATTAAAATTACCGAACGTAAATGTAAACAAAAATACCAATATCTCGTGTGATTTTGTATTGGTGGTTGTTTTTGGAAAATCGATAATCGATACTACCAAAACTGAACATATAAAAAAAATATGTACGATATTGGTATGGATCAAATATTAACCACACCGACCAATAACCACGCGTTTTCTTGCTTCTCATCACTTTTCACATTCCCAATTATTAAATGTTTCATTGTTTTAATTATTTTTTTCAATCAAACATTAAGTCCTCACCAGGAGAGACTTGGGATTTACTAAAGTTACTTAGAATCCATCCTATTATAACGGCATGGGTTATCTTTTTTCATTAAATTATCAATCATCTTATAAAACCTAACGTGATAATTGTTGTGGTTGGCAAAAAAATCCCCCAATCTCAGTTAAATAAAAATATTAAAACTGCATCAAGTTTAATTCAAACTTGTTGAGAAAACAAATATATAAAGTGAGGCAATATATATAAAATGCGGAGAGCCAATTTTATTTTAGTTTTTGCAGATTTCTATTAAATTGGTTTTTTCAAGAAAAAAAACTTTATTATATAAGATTAATTGTACATGGCTGATTACTCCGTGCTATCCTTGGAGTAGATATATTACATAAGTTTTTTCGGAGAAAATGGTACAAAGACGTAGGACGTGAAGAAAACTGAGTACTATAAAAAAAATCCTATTAACTAAAAACAGAAGTTAGGGCATCCGCACATGTGTTAGATTCCCTATAACAAAAAAAAGAATTTAGGATTCGTTTAAAAACATAATATTAATGGGTTTATTTGAGAATATGGCATCATTTCTAAATTTCTAGGAAATCCATAAAATATGGAGAAAAGAAATAGAATGTAATGTACCAACGGCTTAATCTTATATTGTTGGTACACTTTATATATTGTGATTAAAAAAAAAAATCACATCAAAGAGTTTTATGGAGAAATCGAAAAATAAAATCATAAATTAATTTTAAGTCTACTGCTCAAAATTAAATTATTACCTCATATGATTATCGCAAAATATGAACCGCATGCGTTGAATTCAAATATTTACTGCACAATAAAAAATAAACAATATTACCTCAATCGTTTATAAATTCGTCGTAGACGATTCTTGGGTTGAGTCGCGGACTAGGTCGCTCTCTTTAAGACGTTTCGCGGCTCTACCCTCTTTGTGCAGGTAGTATTCGGTCACGCCGTCCCCAGGATAAAACAAGCCCAGAATCACCTCTGTATCATATAACCATGCACTGTACTTATATGTCTTCTAACACCCATTCCAAATTAATTGCTCAATTTCTGAAAAATATTTTGAGGAAATAAATATTTTCATGAAGAAAATATTTTTCTATTTTGGTTCTATTTTTCTTTCTAAGAAAAATTCACAGAGAGCATTTTTAGAGAGAAACCCATTTCTCCTTTTTATTTTTGTAGCATGTATTGCTTTCTTCTCTCTTACAAACTCAAAAAACTGTTTTTTTTTTTTTCTCAAGCTCACTCCCTTCTTATCATTTGCCTCACATATTTTTTTCCCAAAAACAAGCTTTGCAAAATAGCCGTTTAAAATAAGAGAGGAAAATAAGTGGGTACACAAGTCAAGTGGGTACATGTTTTTAGCCAAAAGTTTAGAAGAAGTGGGTAAAATCTGTGCAAAAGTGGGATAGTGGGTAGACTTAGTCTCCCATGTGTGTTTAAAAATACACACTAACAACAATCCCCCACTTGGATTTTAAAAACACACTTTTGGGTAATAATTTTCCACTTGAAAATTTTTGAAAAATTATTGAGCAATAATGAATAGAATTGTGCATAAGCAAAGGTGTCTTTCGACTTGAACCTTTACGTAGTAAAGATGATTCAGATTATACTAGAGTAACTCGTAGTTTTGAACTCTATCTCTGACAACATCTCACACACAACCCTACTTGGGTGTAGTCCTTAAGCCAGCACGTTACGGCCATGTGCTTCTATCCCAGTATGTGAACGCTCTAGGGAATTTGTCCAAAATTACCATAGGAAGCGGCCATACTTCCACATCCACATAGGTGAGTCTATCAAGGATACTCCCGTAGCTAGGTACCCCACTCAAAATAGAGCTATAGATCTTCATTAAGAGTTATAATTAACTCAACCTTAACTCGCTTCAGGATATCATGCTCCATAGGGATGGACTCGAAGTAAAATCCCGTAAATAATAATTAGCATGATTCAACCCATATCACTGTGACTTGTTATTACCCTTTGAACCTATTTCTTGGGATCTCCAGTCTATAGGTTGGGTTACCACCACAAATGATTCAATATCAATGGGCTTTAGTCCGATCCCTTTCTAGGTGTTAAACACCTTCTCCTGCACTAGTCATTTCGTCAAAGGATAAGTCAGGTTCTATTCTCATCAGTCCGAACATAATCCACACTCACAACTCATTAGTTTTTAAATTCTCAAACTATGTTGTGCTTACGACATATTTGTCGTTCTTTCGTTATAATAACGGTTCTAAAATTTTACAATAGCCATGGTTCTATTGTTGTGGATAAAATGACTGTGTCAATCTCTACCATAAATGGTATCTTATAATAGGTCTTTTAACCTTTCATTTACTCACTAGCCATAGCTAATGGTATCACCATATACTCCATCATTAATTATGCCAATAATTAATATTTCTTGGAGTTCCAAAAAATAGCAACATAATATGTGTTAAACACATATCCATTATTGATTCAGAATCAATTCTAGGTTCGTGATTTTATCAAAACACATAACATTTCTCAATAGCATAATAATGCACTTTTTAATTATAAACCTTCATAGTACTCTCACAAAAAATTATTCCAAGCCAACTGTATTTAGTAGCTCAATTGAGACTACTTAATATGTTCGCATATTCATCTTTTCTTATCACTATATATAGTGTTCTTATACTTGGATCATGTGGAGTACAAGATGGTTCATAATAAGCATATATCTAATAAATAGATATTCTTGTATTTCAATGTACTCGATCAATTAATTGATCCATATAGCCTTGTAATATTAACAAGTAATATTATTGTTTCATTGAAACTCTTTATGCCAACACTTTGACTTAGCATAAATTTGGTTTTCTAGGCAACAAAGTATTATAACCAAATATTAGCTAATCATTCTTGCATAATAAATAAGAGTGCATTCATATTTCAACATGCTTAGTGATAAACACAATTCATAATATTCTCAATTCATTCTCATTTGATGATTTATCAAAATATCATGCCATTTATTGGTGCCTTCCATATTAATTTTTCAACTTCAAGTTGGTCCATGTAAGTTGCCTTACATAGGTCACCATTCGAAAAACACTATTATATATATTTAGTTTTTAACTCAACATCATATATAATATCAATGGCATTCAAATTAAATGAAGCTTCTTCATTTTCATGAGAATAATTTAACGTGCATCATGTATAATTCAGTTATATCGATGAATTTCGGCTATTAAACAAAACTCATATTCATAAATGATAATGGTCTCAATATTTCTTCAAATGGTGTGTATACACCTATTTATCTTAAAGTTATAAGATAAGTCAATTATAAACTAATTTCTAGTTTATTCCAAGGAATTCAATCAATCATTTATGACATGACTTCTCTAAGGATTTTTCAAATCCTTTTCAATAACATAAGCAAGCTTTTATTTTTAACTCACAACTCAAAAATAAGAGTTATCACCAAAGTTTCAGATTCTATTAAATGTTCTTTAATTATAGTTGAGAGGTACTCGATTGAGTGCCCACACTATTCTCTAGGTATAGCATTGAGAAGCAACATGTAATGTGCCCCCACTATATCTTCAATTCATAAAATGAAATCTAAACTTGTGAGTTTCAACATTAAATAAGAATTAATCTTATTTCTTAAATAAATACATGCTTAATGTCATCATGTATAGCCGGAAAAAAAAAATGCATGTTCATTTGTTTTAGGCATAAATTCAGATTTTCAAAGGTCTGAAAGTCACATATAGATTATACAATCTATTTCATAAAAAATTATAATATATAATTTTTCACAATGTATACAATAATACTTCATATTAGAGTTTAAACCTCTATTCCAAATCAAAGCATACGGTCAAGATAATTTTATCCAACTAAATTATTTCTACACGCGTATGAAGCACACCAAATTGATTCCAACTTGCAGAATACAATTTTATTCTATACATTTTCCAACTCATACAAATGAATAAATACAAAGAATTATTCATATAAATTCTAGCGGTTGCACTCCAAACTCAAATATTGTATAAGTCATTATACAATTTCTATGAAATTCATCTTCCATAAAGTTGAGTCCAAATTTTTCTAAGTACTTCATAAATCCTTGAAAAAGAAATTTATAAAGGCTTCAAAATATTTTGAATCCGTTGGGAACACGACATGATACATTTTTCTAGGAAAATGTTGTCCAAAATATTTGTTCAAACGGAAAAACTTCAAGTTTGAAATTTCATCACGACCAAACTGCTTATTGAAAATTTATGAAATTTTCCAGAATTCATCCTTTATGAGTCTAGTCTTATCCAAAATTGGAATCACTCAAAAATATTAAGTACAAGTGAAGATATACTTGTTTTACTACAAGCTGTCCAAAAAATTCAGCATTGCGCATCTCATTTGTAAAAATCATAATAAAAGATATACAACTCTTTTTTCAGAAATTCCAAAGCCCAAAATTTATAATCTCAACATACTACATGCATGCCAAAATTCAAGAAATTTCAGTCTATATATCATAAAAAAAAACGAGATGATATTCCAACAAAATTCATAACAAAAATTTCAGTTTTTTTTTTTTTTTTTTTTCTCATCATCGATCACTTTAGTGTGGTTGAAAAATATCAACTACACTTTCACATAAACACTTCAAAAAATATTTGAACAAATTTTTTTTTTTTTGTATTAAACATAGCGCAAGGCGCAAATGTTTATAACTTACCCTTCAAATCCATATAACTAATGTTCATTTGTTTTCATATAACAAATTTTCATTTGTTTCCAAATATCAAATTTATAATTTGATTCCATATAAGAAATTTTCATTTGTTTTCATATAACAAATTTTCATTTGTTATCAAATATCAAATTCTTACTTTGATTCCATATAACAAAATTTCATTTGTTTCCTTAACCACAAGTGGCTCAAAATGAATTGTCCAAAAAAGGTATACAATTCCATTTTCAACAATAACTTCTTATGTGAAATAATATTTCACATTCATAACTAAAAAATAGGATTGACCTAGTTAAAAAATTTCCATGAAGGGGTTCATTATTGTTCAAATTCTAATTTCTCATGAAATTATTGATCGATTCCGAATTGACCAAAAATACTGAAATTTCTTTTTCTACTTCACAAAATATAATATTATGGAAGTTCGGGGGCTAAACGGTCATTTCTAGACGTAAAAGGTCAAAATTATAATTTCTAGACATAGAAACTTTGTTGGCCTTTTTTTCATTTTAGGCATCACAAAAATAATCATATAAGCCCAAAAAAAATTTATTTTTCGGTCTCCATGGTAGATATAAATCGTCTTAAAATTGTTGGTACACTTTATATATTGTGATTAAAAAAAAAATCACATCAAAGAGTTTTATGGAGAAATCGAAAAATAAAATCATAAATTAATTTTAAGTCTACTGCTCAAAATTAAATTATTACCTCATATGATTATCGCAAAATATGAACCGCATGCGTTGAATTCAAATATTTACTGCACAATAAAAAATAAACAATATTACCTCAATCGTTTATAAATTCGTCGTAGACGATTCTTGGGTTGAGTCGCGGACTAGGTCGCTCTCTTTAAGACGTTTCGCGGCTCTACCCTCTTTGTGCAGGTAGTATTCGGTCACGCCGTCCCCAGGATAAAACAAGCCCAGAATCACCTCTGTATCATATAACCATGCACTGTACTTATATGTCTTCTAACACCCATTCCAAATTAATTGCTCAATTTCTGAAAAATATTTTGAGGAAATAAATATTTTCATGAAGAAAATATTTTTCTATTTTGGTTCTATTTTTCTTTCTAAGAAAAATTCACAGAGAGCATTTTTAGAGAGAAACCCATTTCTCCTTTTTATTTTTGTAGCATGTATTGCTTTCTTCTCTCTTACAAACTCAAAAAACTGTTTTTTTTTTTTTTCTCAAGCTCACTCCCTTCTTATCATTTGCCCTCACATATTTTTTTCCCAAAAACAAGCTTTGCAAAATAGCCGTTTAAAATAAGAGAGGAAAATAAGTGGGTACACAAGTCAAGTGGGTACATGTTTTTAGCCAAAAGTTTAGAAGAAGTGGGTAAAATCTGTGCAAAAGTGGGATAGTGGGTAGACTTAGTCTCCCATGTGTGTTTAAAAATACACACTAACAACATATATTGTTGTAAAGAGGGGCGGATCCAGCCCAGTCGAAGTGGGGGGGCCGCCCAGTTCAACTTTATATATATATATATATATATATATATATATATATATATATATATATATATATATATATATATATATATATATACAGAAAGTCTTCTGTAAAGACTCCTTATAGTGCAGACCCCGGTAAATACCATTTTTTTTAAATAGTAAAAAAATGAATTTTTTTATGAAACTTCTTATATATATTCTCCATGGTGCAAAGATCATCTCCAATTTTTTTCGTCGAAAAAGTCAATTAAAAAACCATTGAGATGAAGTGAGATGTAAAAAAATGGTATAAATATGCATTTTCAACCGTTGAAATGTTGGGTCGGCGCCAGTCACTTTATTGATTGAATTTTTTGATGAAACTCCATGGATATGATCTTCTCACTATCGAGATCATATCCATGAATTTTCATCAAAAAATTCAATCAAAAAGTGGGCGAGATGATCGCCAACATTTCAACGGTCGAAAATGCATATTTATACCCTTTTTTTACATATCACTTTATCTCAACGATTTTTTTAATGAATTTTTTGGTGAAAAAAATTGGAGATGATCTTCCCACCATGGAGATGATATCCATGAAGTTTCATCAAAAAATTCATTTTTTTACTATTTTAAAAAAATGGTATGTACCGAAGTCTGCACTATAAGGAGTCCTTACACGAGAGGGTCTCTCTCTCTCTCTCTATCTATCTATATATATATATATATATATATATATATGTTTATTTATAATTTTGTTTATATTTTGTGTTTGTTTACATGTTTATTTATATGAATTTGTTCATAGAGATAGAGGCATATTTATATGTGTTTGTTTAGCAAAATAAAATATATGTTTAAATTTATAATGAATATTAAAATTAAAATCCCTAGAATCTATTAGTGTGAAATTTAGTTTATAATGTAAAATTAGTCTGAAATGAAATTAAATTTAGTGTGAATCTATTAGTCTGAAATTAAATTAAAGTTGTTGTAAATATAGGAAGTCAATGGAGAACTTTTTTAAACAGAAAAGAGGAGACAACACACCAACCGTATCCAAAGATGAGGTTCAACCACATCCGAAACGAAAAAATTTAGGAATCCAAATTTAGTTAATTAATACCTCAACATTTTTAGGGTTAAAAATTGCAAAAATATAAGTAAAAACAACCAAAAAAAATCGCCTCGGGGGCTCTCACACCCGAACCCCCGAGCTTCGTCAAAAAAAAAAATTCACTTCACTTCACTTCAAATCCTGAATCCGCCACTAGTTGTAAGGAATGGAAAACAAACTCTGAATATTAAGAATAGTATAGTTGGCATGCAGGTGAAAAAAAGATGGACAAGTGGTATAAATATGGTCATTACTATCATAAAGTGAACATATGGATGATAAAAGTATATTTGTTATAAGAAAGAAACTAGAGGAAATATTTTATTTTTGGATTACATTTAAGGGAGAAAATATTTTGCTCTGATAAATTTGGAGTATGAAGAGAAGTAGTCGATTTTGTCATTCATAAGATGAGGTCAGTAAAATGCCACGGATGTCACGCCTGGTTTGGTTCGTGATAAAGTTGAGTGAAATCTGATTTCTTTCGAATATTTTTTAAGAAAGTGTAAAATTACTGCGTTTGGTGAAAAGCTAAATTGCATGGGAATGTACGCCGCAAGAAAATCAAATTACCTCCGTTGTGAAAAAGTGGGTGGATTCAAAATCAATCAAATATAGGTGGGATTCTTACTTTTTCATGGGAATCCTTACTAATAAATTTTGTGAAGACAAAAATACCCTTAAAAATATTAAATTATAAAAACTACCAATAAGATCTAAATATTTATGTTAATGAAAATGTTATTTTATCCCTAATTAATTATATTAGTTTAATTAATGTACATTGTAGTTTAACTTAATATATTGATTTTGATGATTCCAAACATTTTTTTTATTAGGTTATTCTATAAATATTTATTACTGTATAATCTTGCCTCGACTCTACTCAACGACGTATTCGAGTATAAGTTTTCACGTATGTTGCACTTTTGCACCTGACACTTTAGACACAGATGCATATTTCTTGATCTAAGATTTGTATTGTATGACTAATGTATCGTGAGACTAAACTTTCTCCAAAAAAAAAAGTTAATACTGTTTTTACTGAAAATAATTCTTTAGTAAAAATGGTGTCATTTTCATTTAAAATAAATGTTTTAGTTTTATAATCATTTTCGGAATTTGTTAAGAAGAAATCTTTTTTGAGTGGAATTACTTATTAATCAATTCATTTCTTTCTGTACAATTTGCTTTGGCTGAATAGGGCGTGTCATGGTCTGTTTCGGCAGTAACCCTCGAGCCGTGCGTAGTCATTAATGAGGACTGAACCACGCCTTGACCATGCTTACCTTGCTTACTGCCACACGCGAGCCATGCTCTTTTGATAGATGTAAACTGAAGACTTGTACCATGTCTACTGCCACACGCGAGTGGCATTATCTGCTCCAACATGGACTCAATTTTTAGTCCTATCCGAGCAGACCTGTTACATCATCTTTATCCAGTCATAGCTCGGCCTATACAGTTTTTTTAAAAATAAAGCTAAGTTTGATCCTATCCGTGTAGACCTGTTACCGTAGCTGTTTTCGTCCTCTAGTGTCACTTCATTACATATCTTAGGCCTCAATATCTAACCTTCTTTTTGTACGCATAGAAACATCCTAATGCAAGACTAGAGCTTTTAGGCGCAAGTTTTATAACTTGTTACCTGCTATTTGATTTTGACCAGTTTTCAGACTTTCGGCCATACCCTTTGAAACAGCCTTAGACTCTCAGCTATTATCTCTATGACTATATATATCCGAGATTTTTTATTTACACT
Source organism: Sambucus nigra (assembly GCA_949130495.1). NCBI lineage: Eukaryota > Viridiplantae > Streptophyta > Magnoliopsida > Dipsacales > Adoxaceae > Sambucus > Sambucus nigra. Next base: position 51,545,250 of record OX422221.1, read on the forward strand.
TTTATCTGACCGAAATTACTTTTATATCTGTCCGAAAATAATTTTTTTTATGATAAATAATCTGTTCCGAATTGCTTTATTTATATATTTCTTTTGGCAGAAACTCTTTAAATTAATACCTGCTCGAAATACATTTTTTTTTGTATGTACATCTGTCATATATATATTTCACATACACACTCTTGCAAAACCTGTGACTAAGTAATACATATTCTTAATGTGTCCGATTTTTCTATCTTGACAAAAGATTATTGTTTACACATCAGTTCCACATTAATATATCAGTTGGATATTATCTCTTGGACTAACACAGTCTTGCAGGATCATTTTTATTGAGAAGCAAAATAAAGATTTGCAGTGCAATCTTGGAGATTATTTTCAGACAACACCATCCCAGATAATCAGGAGCATTTAATGCTCAAATATGCTGTGTCTAACAGCTAGTTTTCTGTAGACACAATTAAAAGCTTGAGAGCTGCAATTGAAGTGATAGAGCAGAACAAGAACAAAAATATGAGACAGACTTGAAATATCTTTGAGAGCATTTATTCTACTACTCAGCTACACATTCAAGAGAGCAATAAATTTTATCATCTGCTCAAATCATTGAAGAAGAAGACTTGTGCCTACTTCAACATCATTTATTGAAGTCTGATTCAAGAAGGAGAAACTCAGATTACAAATTGTATTTTAAGGAGTTTCAGTATTTTATTCTGTACTACAAAAAATTCAGATTTGTTGTGAAGCTTTGTTGAAGCTTCGATTTGTACCGGTAATTGGTTCCTACCCGCAAGTGGGCCACGGGGTTTGAAGCTCGGAGTTAGCTTGCAAACATTTGTACGCGGTGGTTTGATCCTACCCGCAAGTGGATCAGGTTTAGTGAAGCGCAAAGGAGACAGGGGCACTAGGCGCGTGGACGTAGGCCGGGATTTGGCCGAACCACGTTAAATTTCGGTGTCATTTATTTTCCGCACTTTTATTTATTTATTTGCACATGCTTGCTTGAGTTAATATTTTCAGCACACTATCTTGCAAATAAATTAAATTCCGAAATTTGACTAAATTATTTTTAAGGTTAAAATAATTATTTTTGAATTAAATAATTAATTTCAGAATATCACTTTATATTAAATACGAAAATTAATTTAATATTTCTAGAGTGTTAAAATCTGCATGTCTAGTTGTTTAAATTAGTTAGTTGCATTTATTTGATATTGTTGGATTTATTCTTTATAGTTTTATAAATCTGATATTTGTTTAAGTGATTTAAATTTAAAATTTTTCTGAAATATAAATTTGACATTAAAGTTTGTAAAAACTCAATTCACCCCCCCTCTTGAGTATTAATCTGGGCAACAATTGGTATCAGAGCCGCTATGGTTGAAAATCCTCGCCTTGGAAGAGGAACCAGTCTCATAGGGGGTTCTCGCTTCATGACAGTGTGGCGAAGTGATGACTCTTACCCCTAGAGTGTCCCGTCGGTTAAGGCCCGGTGTGGGTTGTAGTTGTCGAGAGGCAACACGCGTGAAAAGCTGTTCTGAGGTACCATTGTTGGCCACGCACGGGTTGTGTGTGACTGCAACAATTGGTATCAGAGCTAGTGCTCTTCTTATTTATTTTTAGATTTAACAATCTTAGAGTTAAAGATCAATGGCATATGTTACTACATCACTTGGTGAAGGTCAATCTATTTTTAAACCTCCTCTATTTTCTGGAAAAGATTATAGTTATTGGAAAAATAGAATTAAATATTTTATTCAGTCACATGATTATGAAGTTTGGAAAGTTGTCATGAATGGTCCCTATATTCCTATTAAAATGGAAAATAATGCTTCTGTCCCTAAAGAAGAAAATGAATGAAATGATGCTGATATTAAAAAAATTCAAATAAATGCTAAAGCTATGAATATTTTGCATTGTTCACTTGATGTAAATGAGTATAACAGAATCTGTTGTTGTGAATCTGCTAAAGAAATTTGGGACAGACTAGAAGTTACTTATGAAGGAACTAGTCAAGTTAAAGAAGATAAAATTAGTATGCTTGTTCATAATTATGAGTTATTTAAGATGATGTCTGATGAATCTATTTCTGATATGTTCACTAGGTTCACTAATATTATTAATGGTCTTAAATCTCTTGGCAAATCTTATACTGACTCTGAATTAGTGAATAAGATTCTCAGGTCATTACCGGCGAATTGGATGACCAAAAAGTTAGCTATCAATGAAGCAATTAGAGAAAGACCTATCTCTTTTGATGAGCTATTGGGTTCCTTAATCACCCATGAAATGGAACTTAAGGAATTTGTTGAAGAAGAGAAACCAAAAGCAAACAAAATTATTGCTCTCAAATCTTCAAGCAAAAATATAGAAAGTGAAGATGATGATGATGATGATGATAATATTTCCCTATTGGCTAAACATTTCAAAAAATATCTCAATTCTAAAAAGAAAGCCAAGGATAGGAGAAAGAAACATTTTTCAAAAGAGTTCAATGATGATCATCAATCCAAATCAGAACCAAGATGCTATCATTGTGATGAAGTTGGACACATTAAGCCTAACTGTCCAAAATATAAGAAAGGGAAGAAGGCATTGAAAGCCACAACATGGAGTGACTCCGACACAAGCTCTTCCGATGAAGATTCGAATGAAAATGAAGTTGCTCATCTATGTTACATGGCTATGGAAAATGGGGTACATTCTAACCCTAACTCTAGTGATAGTGATAGTGATAGTGATAATGATGAAGCTGATGATTATGAAGTTTTACAAAATGTTTTTGATGAATTATGTGAAAGTTTTGAAGAACTTAAAAAGAAATATATTAAACTTAAGAAGTCTCATTCATTAGTTTCAACTAAATATGATTATATGTCAAATGATTTTGATGAGTTGAAATTAGAAAATGAATCCTTGAAAAATGAAATTAAATCTTTGAAAAAGGAAAAATCTGTTATTGTCACTTCTCCTCTTGAAATTGAAAATATTGAATTAAAAAGGGAGATTGAATATTTAAAGAAATCATTAGATAATTTTACAAAAGGAAATGAGTATTTTCATAAAATTGTTGAGACACAAAGGATTCGATTTAACAATAATGGTATTGGATATGATGAAGGAAATGAGAAAAAGACTTATTCCAATTTATTGAAATTTGATGATTCATCTAGTCTACCTAATTATTTATGCTCTTATTGTGGAAGACACACACATTTTTCAGATTTGTGTCCATATAAATTTAGAAAAAGAAAATTGGCATGGATTCCTAAAGGAACCAAGATGTATACTAACCCCTATGGACCTCACACATTTTGGGTACCAAAAGAGAAAATTTTCAAAGTTGTGTAGGTTGCATTTTGAGAAGGGATGTGGATTTTCAAGGCATATGATTTGATCATATTACAAATTTCAGTATCATTGCCTAATGTTGGAAATGCCACACTTGGAAGAAGTTTCTTGAATACATCTTTGGTATTGGTAAGGTGGTAAGGAACACTATTCTTGAAATTAATATCATATGTTTATTAATGATTTATTTCATAATTGATATATTTCCATGCATAGAATATTTGTTATATCATATGAGCTTGTTGATAGTATTCACATGTAAATTTGTATATTTATTATTCTTGATGATTTTATGTCATATGTAACTTACACTTGAGTTTGATGATAAATTTTTCGTTGGTAAATATTCATAATTTTTTATTTACATCTTGATATATTTCTTATGAATAATAAGATTGGATAAATTCATGATTTTATTGAATATTAATTTGAAACGAAAATGTCATTTGAGTACATTCTAGTATATTAGTTATATGTGATACATGTTAATATTGTAACATTCACTCATTGATTATGATGATATGAACATATTAATCTCTATGAGTTAGTCTTATTGCATACTACATGATTATTGTCATTGTTCGAATATTTATTCACGATGAATTTTTTTTTTTTTGTTTGAATTGAGAAACCACATGATCAACAATTGGTATCACTTGTGTGACTTTTCAAAAATGATTTTATGAAGTCAATTTTTTTAACAATATTTTATCTCATGAAATAGATGCACCATATTTGTTATATGCATATATACCTTCATTGGTATCCCTTAGGGGGAGATAAATGTCTATTGGAAATTATTCATAGAAAAATGTTTGATCAAAATTTTTATTGCAATATGATTGAATTTTCCAAAATTTAAGCTCGTATCTTGGAAACGGCAAAGTATGACATAATTAATTTTTTTTTATTTATTTATGCCGCTATCTTCTAACTCATGTTCGCTATATTCCAAATTATTTGAAAACATCGAGTTATGAAATGTTTCATGTTGTGCGCTTAAAAGTTTATTCTATCATGAGGATTTACATATCAATTGATATGCGCCTATTGAAAATTTATACATTGAAATTTTATTACATTAGTGAGAGAGTTAATTATGCTAATTGATATATCTCTCATAATTGCATTATTTGAGAACATTGAGTTGTGATTCCGATTTATGCGTAAAAAGTTGTTCCGAGGAACTATTGTGTGCAACGCACGGTTTGTGTGACTACAATAATTGGTATCAGACAACTATTGGTATCATTTATCATTTATCATTTATCATTTTTGTGACTTATGCATTATTTGATGATATTATTGTCTATCTACACATTCAAATACATGCTATGAAAAATTTTTATGATGACTTGTGTGCGTATTGAATATTTCCTGCCTTTTGCGATTTATGGTTATATCCCATGCATAAATTATTTTTGATAGGGGGAGCTTCGCATTTTACCCGTGACACTGAACTTATATGAAAAATCTTTTTGATAATGTCAAAGGGGGAGAAATATTTATGATTCACTATTTGTGCTTAATATCTCATTTTATGAATATTTGTGAATCATTGTTTGTCATCATCAAAAAGGGGGAGATTGTTAATGAAAATGTTATTTTATCCCTAATTAATTATATTAGTTTAATTAATGTACATTGTAGTTTAACTTAATATATTGATTTTGATGATTCCAAATATTTTTTTTATTAGGTTATTCTATAAATATTTATTACTGTATAATCTTGCCTCGACTCTACTCAACGACGTATTCGAGTATAAGTTTTCACGTATGTTGCACTTTTGCACCTGACACTTTAGACACAGATGCATATTTCTTGATCTAAGATTTGTATTGTATGACTAATGTATCGTGAGACTAAACTTTCTCCAAAAAAAAAAGTTAATACTGTTTTTACTGAAAATAATTCTTTAGTAAAAATGGTGTCATTTTCATTTAAAATAAATGTTTTAGTTTTATAATCATTTTCGGAATTTGTTAAGAAGAAATCTTTTTTGAGTGGAATTACTTATTAATCAATTCATTTCTTTCTGTACAATTTGCTTTGGCTGAATAGGGCGTGTCATGGTCTGTTTCGGCAGTAACCCTCGAGCCGTGCGTAGTCATTAATGAGGACTGAACCACGCCTTGACCATGCTTACCTTGCTTACTGCCACACGCGAGCCATGCTCTTTTGATAGATGTAAACTGAAGACTTGTACCATGTCTACTGCCACACGCGAGTGGCATTATCTGCTCCAACATGGACTCAATTTTTAGTCCTATCCGAGCAGACCTGTTACATCATCTTTATCCAGTCATAGCTCGGCCTATACAGTTTTTTTAAAATAAAGCTAAGTTTGGTCCTATCCGTGTAGACCTGTTACCGTAGCTGTTTTCGTCCTCTAGTGTCACTTCATTACATATCTTAGGCCTCAATATCTAACCTTCTTTTTGTACGCATAGAAACATCCTAATGCAAGACTAGAGCTTTTAGGCGCAAGTTTTATAACTTGTTACCTGCTATTTGATTTTGACCAGTTTTCAGACTTTCGGCCATACCCTTTGAAACAGCCTTAGACTCTCAGCTATTATCTCTATGACTATATATATCCGAGATTTTTTATTTACACTTTTATCTGACCGAAATTACTTTTATATCTGTCCGAAAATAATTTTTTTTATGATAAATAATCTGTTCCGAATTGCTTTATTTATATATTTCTTTTGGCAGAAACTCTTTAAATTAATACCTGCTCGAAATACATTTTTTTTTTGTATGTACATCTGTCATATATATATTTCACATACACACTCTTGCAAAACCTGTGACTAAGTAATACATATTCTTAATGTGTCCGATTTTTCTATCTTGACAAAAGATTATTGTTTACACATCAGTTCCACATTAATATATCAGTTGGATATTATCTCTTGGACTAACACAGTCTTGCAGGATCATTTTTATTGAGAAGCAAAATAAAGATTTGCAGTGCAATCTTGGAGATTATTTTCAGACAACACCATCCCAGATAATCAGGAGCATTTAATGCTCAAATATGCTGTGTCTAACAGCTAGTTTTCTGTAGACACAATTAAAAGCTTGAGAGCTGCAATTGAAGTGATAGAGCAGAACAAGAACAAAAATATGAGACAGACTTGAAATATCTTTGAGAGCATTTATTCTACTACTCAGCTACACATTCAAGAGAGCAATAAATTTTATCATCTGCTCAAATCATTGAAGAAGAAGACTTGTGCCTACTTCAACATCATTTATTGAAGTCTGATTCAAGAAGGAGAAACTCAGATTACAAATTGTATTTTAAGGAGTTTCAGTATTTTATTCTGTACTACAAAAAATTCAGATTTGTTGTGAAGCTTTGTTGAAGCTTCGATTTGTACCGGTAATTGGTTCCTACCCGCAAGTGGGCCACGGGGTTTGAAGCTCGGAGTTAGCTTGCAAACATTTGTACGCGGTGGTTTGATCCTACCCGCAAGTGGATCAGGTTTAGTGAAGCGCAAAGGAGACAGGGGCACTAGGCGCGTGGACGTAGGCCGGGATTTGGCCGAACCACGTTAAATTTCGGTGTCATTTATTTTCCGCACTTTTATTTATTTATTTGCACATGCTTGCTTGAGTTAATATTTTCAGCACACTATCTTGCAAATAAATTAAATTCCGAAATTTGACTAAATTATTTTTAAGGTTAAAATAATTATTTTTGAATTAAATAATTAATTTCAGAATATCACTTTATATTAAATACGAAAATTAATTTAATATTTCTAGAGTGTTAAAATCTGCATGTCTAGTTGTTTAAATTAGTTAGTTGCATTTATTTGATATTGTTGGATTTATTCTTTATAGTTTTATAAATCTGATATTTGTTTAAGTGATTTAAATTTAATATTTTTCTGAAATATAAATTTGACATTAAAGTTTGTAAAAACTCAATTCACCCCCCCTCTTGAGTATTAATCTGGGCAACAATTGGTATCAGAGCCGCTATGGTTGAAAATCCTCGCCTTGGAAGAGGAACCAGTCTCATAGGGGGTTCTCGCTTCATGACAGTGTGGCGAAGTGATGACTCTTACCCCTAGAGTGTCCCGTCGGTTAAGGCCCGGTGTGGGTTGTAGTTGTCGAGAGGCAACACGCGTGAAAAGCTGTTCTGAGGTACCATTGTTGGCCACGCACGGGTTGTGTGTGACTGCAACAATTGGTATCAGAGCTAGTGCTCTTCTTATTTATTTTTAGATTTAACAATCTTAGAGTTAAAGATCAATGGCATATGTTACTACATCACTTGGTGAAGGTCAATCTATTTTTAAACCTCCTCTATTTTCTGGAAAAGATTATAGTTATTGGAAAAATAGAATTAAATATTTTATTCAGTCACATGATTATGAAGTTTGGAAAGTTGTCATGAATGGTCCCTATATTCCTATTAAAATGGAAAATAATGCTTCTGTCCCTAAAGAAGAAAATGAATGGAATGATGCTGATATTAAAAAAATTCAAATAAATGCTAAAGCTATGAATATTTTGCATTGTTCACTTGATGTAAATGAGTATAACAGAATCTGTTGTTGTGAATCTGCTAAAGAAATTTGGGACAGACTAGAAGTTACTTATGAAGGAACTAGTCAAGTTAAAGAAGATAGTATGCTTGTTCATAATTATGAGTTATTTAAGATGATGTCTGATGAATCTATTTCTGATATGTTCACTAGGTTCACTAATATTATTAATGGTCTTAAATCTCTTGGCAAATCTTATACTGACTCTGAATTAGTGAATAAGATTCTCAGGTCATTACCGGCGAATTGGATGATCAAAAAGTTAGCTATCAATGAAGCAATTAGAGAAAGACCTATCTCTCTTGATGAGCTATTGGGTTCCTTAATCACCCATGAAATGGAACTTAAGGAATTTGTTGAAGAAGAGAAACCAAAAGCAAACAAAATTATTGCTCTCAAATCTTCAAGCAAAAATATAGAAAGTGAAGATGATGATGATGATGATGATAATATTTCCCTATTGGCTAAACATTTCAAAAAATATCTCAATTCTAAAAAGAAAGCCAAGGATAGGAGAAAGAAACATTTTTCAAAAGAGTTCAATGATGATCATCAATCCAAATCAGAACCAAGATGCTATCATTGTGATGAAGTTGGACACATTAAGCCTAACTGTCCAAAATATAAGAAAGGGAAGAAGGCATTGAAAGCCACAACATGGAGTGACTCCGACACAAGCTCTTCCGATGAAGATTCGAATGAAAATGAAGTTGCTCATCTATGTTACATGGCTATGGAAAATGGGGTACATTCTAACCCTAACTCTAGTGATAGTGATAGTGATAGTGATAATGATGAAGTTGATGATTATGAAGTTTTACAAAATGTTTTTGATGAATTATGTGAAAGTTTTGAAGAACTTAAAAAGAAATATATTAAACTTAAGAAGTCTCATTCATTAGTTTCAACTAAATATGATTATATGTCAAATGATTTTGATGAGTTGAAATTAGAAAATGAATCCTTGAAAAATGAAATTAAATCTTTGAAAAAGGAAAAATCTGTTATTGTCACTTCTCCTCTTGAAATTGAAAATATTGAATTAAAAAGGGAGATTGAATATTTAAAGAAATCATTAGATAATTTTACAAAAGGAAATGAGTATTTTCATAAAATTGTTGAGACACAAAGGATTCGATTTAACAATAATGGTATTGGATATGATGAAGGAAATGAGAAAAAGACTTATTCCAATTTATTGAAATTTGATGATTCATCTAGTCTACCTAATTATTTATGCTCTTATTGTGGAAGACACACACATTTTTCAGATTTGTGTCCATATAAATTTAGAAAAAGAAAATTGGCATGGATTCCTAAAGGAACCAAGATGTATACTAACCCCTATGGACCTCACACATTTTGGGTACCAAAAGAGAAAATTTTCAAAGTTGTGTAGGTTGCATTTTGAGAAGGGATGTGGATTTTCAAGGCATATGATTTGATCATATTACAAATTTCAGTATCATTGCCTAATGTTGGAAATGCCACACTTGGAAGAAGTTTCTTTAATACATCTTTTGGTATTGGTAAGGTGGTAAGGAACACTATTCTTGAAATTAATATCATATGTTTATTAATGATTTATTTCATAATTGATATATTTCCATGCATAGAATATTTGTTATATCATATGAGCTTGTTGATAGTATTCACATGTAAATTTGTATATTTATTATTCTTGATGATTTTATGTCATATGTAACTTACACTTGAGTTTGATGATAAATTTTTCGTTGGTAAATATTCATAATTTTTTATTTACATCTTGATATATTTCTTATGAATAATAAGATTGGATAAATTCATGATTTTATTGAATATTAATTTGAAACGAAAATGTCATTTGAGTACATTCTAGTATATTAGTTATATGTGATACATGTTAATATTGTAACATTCACTCATTGATTATGATGATATGAACATATTAATCTCTATGAGTTAGCCTTATTGCATACTACATGATTATTGTCATTGTTCGAATATTTATTCACGATGAATTTTTTTTTTGTTTGTTTGAATTGAGAAACCACATGATCAACAATTGGTATCACTTGTGTGACTTTTCAAAAATGATTTTATGAAGTCAATTTTTTTAACAATATTTTATCTCATGAAATAGATGCACCATATTTGTTATATGCATATATACCTTCATTGGTATCCCTTAGGGGGAGATAAATGTCTATTGGAAATTATTCATAGAAAAATGTTTGATCAAAATTTTTATTGCAATATGATTGAATTTTCCAAAATTTAAGCTCGTATCTTGGAAACGGCAAAGTATGACATAATTAATTTTTTTTTATTTATTTATGCCGCTATCTTCTAACTCATGTTCGCTATATTCCAAATTATTTGAAAACATCGAGTTATGAAATGTTTCATGTTGTGCGCTTAAAAGTTTATTCTATCATGAGGATTTACATATCAATTGATATGCGCCTATTGAAAATTTATACATTGAAATTTTATTACATTAGTGAGAGAGTTAATTATGCTAATTGATATATCTCTCATAATTGCATTATTTGAGAACATTGAGTTGTGATTCCGATTTATGCGTAAAAAGTTGTTCCGAGGAACTATTGTGTGCAACGCACGGTTTGTGTGACTACAATAATTGGTATCAGACAACTATTGGTATCAATTATCATTTATCATTTATCATTTTTGTGACTTATGCATTATTTGATGATATTATTGTCTATCTACACATTCAAATACATGCTATGAAAAAATTTTATGATGACTTGTGTGCGTATTGAATATTTCCTGCCTTTTGCGATTTATGGTTATATCCCATGCATAAATTATTTTTGATAGGGGGAGCTTCGCATTTTACCCGTGACACTGAACTTATATGAAAAATCTTTTTGATAATGTCAAAGGGGGAGAAATATTTATGATTCACTATTTGTGCTTAATATCTCATTTTATGAATATTTGTGAATCATTGTTTGTCATCATCAAAAAGGGGGAGATTGTTAATGAAAATGTTATTTTATCCCTAATTAATTATATTAGTTTAATTAATGTACATTGTAGTTTAACTTAATATATTGATTTTGATGATTCCAAATATTTTTTTTATTAGGTTATTCTATAAATATTTATTACTGTATAATCTTGCCTCGACTCTACTCAACGACGTATTCGAGTATAAGTTTTCACGTATGTTGCACTTTTGCACCTGACACTTTAGACACAGATGCATATTTCTTGATCTAAGATTTGTATTATATGACTAATGTATCGTGAGACTAAACTTTCTCCAAAAAAAAAAGTTAATACTGTTTTTACTGAAAATAATTCTTTAGTAAAAATGGTGTCATTTTCATTTAAAATAAATGTTTTAGTTTTATAATCATTTTCGGAATTTGTTAAGAAGAAATATTTTTTGAGTGGAATTACTTATTAATCAATTCATTTCTTTCTGTACAATTTGCTTTGGCTGAATAGGGCGTGTCATGGTCTGTTTCGGCAGTAACCCTCGAGCCGTGCGTAGTCATTAATGAGGACTGAACCACGCCTTGACCATGCTTACCTTGCTTACTGCCACACGCGAGCCATGCTCTTTTGATAGATGTAAACTGAAGACTTGTACCATGTCTACTGCCACACGCGAGTGGCATTATCTGCTCCAACATGGACTCAATTTTTAGTCCTATCCGAGCAGACCTGTTACATCATCTTTATCCAGTCATAGCTCGGCCTATACAGTTTTTTTAAAATAAAGCTAAGTTTGGTCCTATCCGTGTAGACCTGTTACCGTAGCTGTTTTCGTCCTCTAGTGTCACTTCATTACATATCTTAGGCCTCAATATCTAACCTTCTTTTTGTACGCATAGAAACATCCTAATGCAAGACTAGAGCTTTTAGGCGCAAGTTTTATAACTTGTTACCTGCTATTTGATTTTGACCAGTTTTCAGACTTTCGGCCATACCCTTTGAAACATCCTTAGACTCTCAGCTATTATCTCTATGACTATATATATCCGAGATTTTTTATTTACACTTTTATCTGACCGAAATTACTTTTATATCTGTCCGAAAATAAATTTTTTTATGATAAATAATCTGTTCCGAATTGCTTTATTTATATATTTCTTTTGGCAGAAACTCTTTAAATTAATACCTGCTCGAAATACATTTTTTTTTGTATGTACATCTGTCATATATATATTTCACATACACACTCTTGCAAAACCTGTGACTAAGTAATACATATTCTTAATGTGTCCGATTTTTCTATCTTGACAAAAGATTATTGTTTACACATCAGTTCCACATTAATATATCAGTTGGATATTATCTCTTGGACTAACACAGTCTTGCAGGATCATTTTTATTGAGAAGCAAAATAAAGATTTGCAGTGCAATCTTGGAGATTATTTTCAGACAACACCATCCCAGATAATCAGGAGCATTTAATGCTCAAATATGCTGTGTCTAACAGCTAGTTTTCTGTAGACACAATTAAAAGCTTGAGAGCTGCAATTGAAGTGATAGAGCAGAACAAGAACAAAAATATGAGACAGACTTGAAATATCTTTGAGAGCATTTATTCTACTACTCAACTACACATTCAAGAGAGCAATAAATTTTATCATCTGCTCAAATCATTGAAGAAGAAGACTTGTGCCTACTTCAACATCATTTATTGAAGTCTGATTCAAGAAGGAGAAACTCAGATTACAAATTGTATTTTAAGGAGTTTCAGTATTTTATTCTGTACTACAAAAAATTCAGATTTGTTGTGAAGCTTTGTTGAAGCTTCGATTTGTACCGGTAATTGGTTCCTACCCGCAAGTGGGCCACGGGGTTTGAAGCTCGGAGTTAGCTTGCAAACATTTGTACGCGGTGGTTTGATCCTACCCGCAAGTGGATCAGGTTTAGTGAAGCGCAAAGGAGACAGGGGCACTAGGCGCGTGGACGTAGGCCGGGATTTGGCCGAACCACGTTAAATTTCGGTGTCATTTATTTTCCGCACTTTTATTTATTTATTTGCACATGCTTGCTTGAGTTAATATTTTCAGCACACTATCTTGCAAATAAATTAAATTCCGAAATTTGACTAAATTATTTTTAAGGTTAAAATAATTATTTTTGAATTAAATAATTAATTTCAGAATATCACTTTATATTAAATACGAAAATTAATTTAATATTTCTAGAGTGTTAAAATCTGCATGTCTAGTTGTTTAAATTAGTTAGTTGCATTTATTTGATATTGTTGGATTTATTCTTTATAGTTTTATAAATCTGATATTTGTTTAAGTGATTTAAATTTAATATTTTTCTGAAATATAAATTTGACATTAAAGTTTGTAAAAACTCAATTCACCCCCCCTCTTGAGTATTAATCTGGGCAACAATTTATTTTATGAAGACAATTTTGTTATTTCGGTTTGTATTAGATTTAAAGTCGAAGAAATTTTATTTTGGCATTTTCACTACACCAAAATGATAAAATTGTCACCTTTCAGCCGGCCACCCTTGTCAAGGTCATTGACCGTGACAAAAAACACGCGTTTTATGTCACGGTCATTGACCTTGACACGACCGTGACAAAGAATTATCACGGTCAATGACCTTGACACGACCGTGACAATGGTTCCAGCAAAAACCCTTTCCCCCTTCTTTTTTCCCTCCCGTCGTTCCCTCCCTCTCTCTCTCTCTCTCGACGCTGCTCTCTCTCTCTCTCTACTTTCAGGTTTAATTCTCTCTCTCTCTCTTCCATTTATATATATGCTTGTGTGTATATATATGTGTGTATGTGTGTATATATGTGCGTGTGTGTGTGCGTGTGTGGGGGGTGGGGCAGGGTGGGGTAGGGTGGGGGCAGGGTGGGGGGTAGGGGGTGGGGCAGGGTGGGGGTAGGGGGTTAAAATTGTAAATAAATAAGTAATTTTCTATAAATTTCCAAAAATAATATCCAAAAATAATATCCAAAAATATAAATGTAAATAATATCCAAAAATATTGGATAACAATTTATTTTCATTCAAAATAAATAAGTAATTTTCTACAAATTTCATAAAAAAATGAAGGCCGGCTTAATATGTGATTTAAGTGTGAAATAATCGCTATATACTTATACTAATGGAGAAAAAAACCATATATGGCGTTTTTTGTTGACTTTATATGGTGAAATAATCACATGACTTTATATCCATCAAATAAAAGCATGAAAACTAAAAAACTACAATAAGGGTTAAAATGGCATCCGAAGTTGCTAAAAGCAAGAAAAATAAAATATTTTTTAAGATTTGTGGTGAATAACTAAAGTTAAAAAAAGTATTACTTTAGTCATTAAATTACTTTTTGAATTCGGGCGATGCGCATAAATTTGTAGTAATTGTCTTATAATAAAGATCAATTAGTCTATGTTGTTGAAAATTTTGATCAAATTGGTGAGCCCTTCATATTTTAAAAATGTTGTTTTTATTACTATTTAACTTTTCTTTCTATACACCCCTAATTATATTTAAAGTTTAATAAAATAGGAGTTATAGAAAGAAAAGTGGGATTTCCATAATCTTACTTTGTCACAATTAATTTATATGCCTCAAAGTTATTTTATCACTCTTAGTTTATATTTGTGATAATACTTTATTAAAGATTTTTATGGGAACTTGTTATACTAGAACTTAGATGAACACTAAGTGATGAAAATAGTCCTTAAAATTGAAAATTAAATCAAGTTTATAAAAGTAAAGATGCTGGTAATACATCAAAGATAAATTAATAAGGACTAAATAACAAAACGTGTTCAAGTGTATAACAAAAAAGAAAATGTGGTATTTAGACTGGGTAAAATTCTTAAAGTAATGTTAAGGGACTAAAAGACCCAAGACAACTGGCCAGTAAGTCACGAACCGAAAAATTTATGACGGGTGATGAAAGCCCGTAAACATGTTGGTGTGGGGGTGGGGGTGGGGTATGATTTATAAAAAGCACAAAACAATAGTAGAAATTCAATACCTGAAATTAACATTGAGATTATTTTAAATAGACAGTCACTACTGTGTGTGTGTTTAAATTGAAAGAAGATATGAGAATTTTATTAAAGATTTTTATGGGAACTTGTTATACTAGAACTTAGATGAACACTAAGTGATGAAAATAGTCCTTAAAATTGAAAATATTATATCTGTACTAATAACATTTTTTTACAGCAAATGTCTCCTTCAGATATTAAGGCGAAGATGATGATGTTGTTTATGATAATGTCGCCTGGGGTCGGTGGTAGTGGAGGCAACGAGGGCTCTTCCGCCCCTAGGCTCCCCAAATATGGGAAATATGGGATTACCGTCGAGAACAAATCGGAGATATTAGCGAGATCCCTCGTTCTCCTAAAGACGGTCATCGGCCCGGGGTTTATGAGTTGGAAGGAGGTGCCATATGAGCTCAAGTTAGCTGTTTGGGCGGCACTACAGGTAATATATTTATATTTATATGAATATTTCAATTTCAATTTCAATTTCAATTTCAATTTCAATTTCAATTTCAATTTCAATTTCAATTTCAATTTCAATTTCATATTTATATTTATATTTATATTTATATTTATATTTATATTTATTTGCAACTAACATTGTATTTGTTGGACAGGAACAATTCAACTTTGACCCAAAGCTACGCGATCCCGTGTTGGAGCAGATTAGGGAGCAACTCAAGTCGTGAAAAAAAAATATGCGGGCACGGTACTTTGGGAAAACACCAGAGTCGATTATCCAATGGCGTGAATTCGTCCCCCCCAAGGAGCCGATCTCATTGGCACAATGGCAGAAGTTCATTGACAATGAGATCGAGGATCGACAATTGGCATCTCACCAATCGGGGAGGGAAAATCGGGCAAAAAAGACGGACGTGCACTACTCCGGCCGGACCTCTTACGCCGAGGTGGAGCATAGGATGCAGGTAAGATTTAATTTTTCTATAACTACAGAAATATATTATTCTTCATTATTTTACTTTGCGGGGCCGATACTAATTTTACTTTACTTTATTTTATTTCAGGGGGTAGGGAGTGGGCCAGGGGGTAAGCCACATAGGCTTGATACTTATGTGGCTCTTCGGACGAAGAAGGGGAAGGACAAGGAGGTGTCCCCGAGCGTCGCGGCCACGATTGTAAGTAATCCGACAGTTTAATTTTTGTTAATTACGTTATAATTTTTTAGTTCACTTATTTTACTAATCATGTGCTTTTTGTCGTTTCAGGCAAAGCTTAAGGAAGTGCATGAGTCGCAGTCTGATACCGACAAGGCATCTTTGTCCACAGATGCACTCAGCCAAGTGCTTGGCTCTGATCGCAAGGGGAGGACAAGGGGGGTGAGCTCGCGGGTGGCCAAATCTAGGATCATCGGATTGGAGACGAGCGACACCGGGTTGGCTCGAACGGTGGATTCACACGACGCGAAGTTGTCCCGTTTGGAGGCGACGGTCCAAGATATGCACGCATTCATGAAGCGTACGTTGGGTGGAGACCGTAAAGGGAAAGGGAAAGGGAAGGAGAAGGCGGTGGAGGAGGAGGTGCGGGAGGAAGAGGCGCAGGATGACGAGGATGTGGACCTCGCTGCTTCATCACCGACACGTTCGTACTTCGATGATCCACTTCCCTATTTGGCGCCCTTCAACAGACCAATGTCGACACTTGGTTGGCCGAGCGTGTTCATATTGGACGTATTTGATGGCCAGCGGATAGGGCGGGGGTTGAGGGACCCGAATATCGTCCAGGGTGGAATAGTTCATGGACGTGCGCTTCAAGAGATGGAGTCCAGGGTGCTCGTCACGCATGTCATACCCGGGAAGGAGAACTCCCTATTGTGGTTGCACGAACAATGCGGCACGACGTATATTAGTGGGTGCGTCAATTCGTATGTCGTGTGGCCTTCTCACCTCCTCAGTTTTAACAATACACCATACATGTAGTGACATTGTTTTAAGTTTGAATTGAATTGTTTTAAGTTTGAATTGAATTATTTTAAGTTGTTACATTTGAATTATATCGTGATGCATATTGTCTCTATTTGAATATATATTTGCATTATCTTTAGTTTGTTTGGATATATGATGTTTGGATACTGCTGGGCAGTGGCAGTGGCCATACTGCCCAGCAGATTTTTTTAAATTCTGACCAGAATTGTCATGGTTATTGACCGTGACAAAAGTTGTCACGGACGTGTCACGGCCAATGACCGTGACAATTTTTTTAAAAAGGGTCGCGGCTTTGTCACGATTTATAACCGTGACAAACGTGTCACGGTCATTGACCGCGACTCGACCGTGACACAAAACGCGAGTTTTGTGTCAAGGTCAATGACTGTGACACGACCGTGACAAAAAAAGTTGTCTCGCCTCGAAATGTCACGGTCATTGACCTTGACAGGTTGGATTTGTCAAGGTCAATGACCTTGACAATTGGGCAGATTTGGTGTAGTGTTTTTTCTGCTCATGTAATAACTAATTTGATTAGCTTACAATATAATACGCACATATCTACAATAAACTATTATATTTGTTAAATTTTGGAAAAATATATATTTGAGTTCATACATTTATAAATAGTGAACCGTAATATTGTGTATGCTAAAGGGTATCATTGGTATATATGGTACATTACTAAGTCACTTTCCATGCATGACCAAACACAAAATTTTAATTCCCAATAGGAATTCGTTGGTTAACCAAACAGAACGAAAAGATTTAGAATCTTGGTAAAAAGTTTCCTGGTAATTACTTTCCTGATAATCACAATCCATCCAAAATATTACCGCGAACCAAACGGGGCCCATGTGTAATATTCATGTGGGAAGTAGTGAGGCAATCAAAGGAATATTCAATGTATTATCAGGATTTTTAAAGTTTGACAAATGTGAATTGAATTGAGGATGGCATGTGGTATATGAGGGCATACTTCTCCTAAAGGAATGTCGTGAACCAGGCATGATAACCAAAAGAAATAGCACCGTCACCTATAATCCATTTATCTCTTTGAAAAATTTAGGAATAAGAGGATTAATTTTGGGATAATTATATTTAGGTCCCATTTGTTGGGTCAATATGCTAATAAGTCCTATTGACTTTTCAATAATCCCATAGGTCCTATTCCAACTTTTTAGGAATTTTTTTCACAATTTTACCCTTTTATAACTAATCATCCGTAACTTCCTTTAGGAAGTTACATAAGTGGTTGGACTTTTTTTTTAATCTTTAAATGATCATAACTTTTGATTCACAAATTCGTTTTTCGCAAAATTACTATTTTTTAAATTCGCTCGACGAGATCTATCAAACAGATCCATGAAGGCTATAAAATTCCAAAGAAAAAAATTTACACAAACAGTAAACTTTACTGTATGCACTAGAATATGAAATAGTTTTATATATGTGACATTTTCACAAACAGACAGTAACATTTACTTTGGTAATACTACACAGTATATATATATATACATCCGGTGGATTCAAACCCTCTTTTTTCAAAAATACCTTATATTCAAAGGTTCGCGCTAACGACATCCAATCCTTACCACCATTGTTGGAGCTTCAACGACCTTCGTCAGAGCTCCGATTTGGGGTGGGGAAGGGTGGCATTTGGTGCCGCTGGCGCGGACCTTTGAAAATAAGAGACTTTTGAATAAATGGGCTTTGGATCCACCGGAGTATCATGGGGTGCCGCTGGCGCGAACCTTTGAAAATAAGATTGGATAAATGGGATCGGAATCATCTGGAGTGCCAATTTGGGGTGAATAGGGGTAGCACAGAACTTTAAAAATAGGAGCATATTGGATATATATATATATATATATTTAGTTTGTAAAAATGTCATAGATATTAAACTTTATTGTATACACCAAAAAATGAAATAGTTTTATATTTGTGATATTTTCACAAACAATAACATTTACTGTGATAATATTTTTATGAAATAGTTTTATATATATAACATTTTCACAAACATTTTATCGCCTTCATGGATCTTGTTTGATAGATCTCGTCGAGCAGATTTCAAAAATAGTAATTTTGCGAAAAACGGATTTGTAAATCAAAAGTTATGATCATTTAAAGATTAAAAAAAAAAGTCCAACCACTTATGTAACTTCCTCAAGGAAGTTACGGATGGGTTGTTTTAAAAAGGTAAAATTGGGAAAAAATTCCCTAAAAAGTTGGAATAGGACCTATGGGATTATTGAAAAGTCAATAGGACTTATAAGCTTGTTGACCCGACAAATGGGACATATGTGTAAAGATCCCATTAATTTTTTGCAAAACCAAGATGAATTCGTATTTGAATTGTAATGAATTAACTGATCCATTGGAAGATATTTGTGTTTAATTATGGAACACCATAGGTATCGAGGATTAGTAAAAAGTTTCCAAATAATTTTATGCATAAAATCCTCGTTAAGAGAAAATAGATTACGTATCACGAGACCACCCAGATTTTGTGAAAGAGTAGTAGTGTTTCATGAAATTGTGGGCCATTTGTGACTGTGTTTGGAAGAATTCCATAAGAAGAGTTTAATTTTTGTTGTAGTCTTCGTAGAATTAGTTTCAGAATTTGATATGTATGCATAATACTTTTACGAAAATAATTGTCATAAAATATAATTGAACCCCGGAAAATATTATAAAACACTTAGGCCCTGTTTGGTTGTCCCAAAATCGTAAATTGTCCCATTTAAAAATAGGCCCATTTACAAATGAGACCATTATTTATGTTTGGTATTCTTAATGAAAATATTAAAAAATAAGCCCATTTAAGTTCCTTTGTAAAATTAGAAATGGATTCATTTCACAAAATATATGAAATGGGCTCATTTGAAATTGGATGGTTTTAGGAGATTTCTCTCACCCGTACGATTTCATCCCGACGTTCGACCCTTACTCTCACCTCACCCGTAAGATTTCTCTCACTTCTCTCTTCTATCTTCTCTGTTTCTCAGATTGCGATCCATTTTTTGTTTCAAATATCACTAGATGATCCAATTTCGTTGGTTCAGAAATAGCAACTTAGAATTTCGCTGTTTATCATGCTAGATTTTAGGGGTTTTATGTCTATTGTTGTTCAAATTAATCAAATCTGATCTGATATGATTAACAATCAAATATGATTAACAATTAAATTTGATCTTGCTAGATTTTAGGATTTTTGTATGTCCAAAGTTAATAAAATTGTATATGCTATAGATTTTAGGGGGTTTTTATGTTTAAAGTTTGTAAAATTGTATATGCCCTAGATGTTAGGGGTTTTTTATGTTTAAAGTTTGTAAAATTGTATATGCCCTAGATTTTAGGGTTTATGTCTATTGTTGTTCAATTTTGTGATTATTAGTGAAATTGTCATTTAACTATGGACATTTGTGGTTGATTCTTGATTTTTTCATTGTTTGAATCTTAGTCTAAGATTTTTCTTGTAAATGATGATTCATTACCAAAGTGTAAACTTAATTATATGTGCATGTTTGATTGTAGTTATTTTAAGGGGCATATACCAAATAGTCCCTTGAAAATCTCCTTTTTTAACGCAACACATTAATGGTAAACTTAATTTTTGTTTATATGTTTAAAAGGTAAATGGCAAATTCACAAGATACGACCGAAAATAGAAGAAGGCAGAGTGGGTGCCATCACGTGATGCTTTCTTGGTTGAACTGTTCATTGAACATCATAATGGAGGAAAAAATCAAAGTGGTTTTAAAACCGAGGTGTTTCGAAGTATGGTGCGAGAAGTTAATAAGAAATTCAATTTGAATTTGGATATCGCTCAAATTAAAAATCGATACAATGTTCTAAAGAAAGATTTTGGCATTGTCAAGAAATTACGGCATCAATCTGGATTTGGTTGGGATGATGATCAAAAAATGGTTGTGGCGGATGACAAAGTTTGGGATGACTATCTTGTGGTAGGTAAAAGTATTTGGGTTACTAATTACTATATATAAAAAAGGAATAATGCTTAAAACTTTTAAATGTAGGTCCATAACGATGCGAGAGCTTTTCGAAGAAAAGGGTTCCCATTATATGATCGATTATCACATATATTTGAAGGTAATTCATTTTACATATGAGTAGTGAATTTTTAATTTAGTTATATACTTTTACTTGTAAAAATATATATTTATAAAATCTAGTAACATATTTTGACTATAGGTCAACGATCTATCGGGAAGTATCAAGTTTCAAGTGTTCAAGTTGTATTCGAAAAGGGAAATGATAATTTGAATGCTACCGAAGTTTCAAAGTCAACTAGTAGAGTAAGAAAAGCAATTGATACAATACATGAGGAATCCGGTTCGAGTTCAGATTCGATCTTTTTATTTCATGATGGGAAATCCAAAAAACCTAAATTCGATGGTCCAACGAGTTCACGTCCGAAAAAAAAATGAGCCTCAAGACGGGAGATAGGATAGCAAACGCTTTCTCTAAGATGGATGTTGCTTCTAAGATTAGAGCACTTCAAAAAGTTGAAGAAAATGGGCTTGGTTTGTACCAAAAATGCATCGAGGATTTGCAGAAAATGGAAGATTTGGATGAGTCAGAGATACTTAAGTCCCTAAGTGCTCTTCGGGATGAAAAAATGCTATTGCATTCATGACACTTACGGGTCCTTTGCGTTTGGCCTTTTTGAAGTCGTTGTGGTAGTTTAGGATGTTTGAAGTCGATGTTAGTCATTATTTTCTGTTATTTGAAGTGTGGTTTTGAACACTCTGCTTTAGTTCTTAATTCTGCATAATGTACATGTTTTGAACACTCTGATTAGTTTTCATAAATTTTAGATGCAAAGTTCAAGTGCTGCCTGTTATATCACTATTTGATCAAATTTGATATCTGATATCTGATATCAGATATCAGGTATCTTAATATACTGCCTATTATATCTGATATTTGATATTATAGATCAGCAAATTACTCCATAGCAATACACGTTTTTGTGGAAATTACTCCATAGAAATACAATCAAAAATAGGTAATGTTGCCTATTATATCAGATCTAATAAATGGTGGATGACCTGCCTGTCTTCTTTGTCACCACCCACTCGTAAGCACTCCCAAACTGAAAAAGGCCCGATAACATTGCGTTGAATTTGGTGACGGACATTGTGTTCTCAAACAGTAGGTATGGCATAAGAATGGGAACGATTTTGGGGCGGGAAGAATGTTGAGAATTGACAGGGAGATTGGGACGTAGCAGATTATCCAGACGGGTAACTCGGCCTCGGGTATGAACATGGTTAATGGTAGTATGATGCAGAATAGTGTGAATGAGTAAAAGGGGAGTATGAGTTTCCTCTGGAGAAAGAAGATGAATATTAAGTTGGCCTTCTTCCATATTGTTATCTGTACAAACAATTGATCATAATCTTTCCAATATACCCAATTCAACATGCAATACTTAAGACACCCCTGTTTTCATAATTGTTATACTTCGTCTCAAAAGTTCCTCAGGTAATCATTAGACTAATCCCTTGGAACTAAAGCAGCTCTTAAGTAGTGTTTACAGAAAAACAGCTCTTAAGTAGTGTTGATGTTTAAAAATAGGTAATGTTGTTTTCTGCTATCTAAACCAGTATCACTGTGTGTTTAAGAACTCCATCAGTTTATAAAACTGTTGTGAAGGCTACACAACCCGTCTCCATTTTTCGGTCCTCACTTCTAGCAAATTAAACTGTTGAAATTTATCTTTAAGCACTTAAAACTACCTCTGTGTGTTTTGGATGTTTTTCGAAGGGTAGTATATATTTATACTCATGATTGGGAGAAGATGACGATCCCAATCATGGCTTGTAATAACTATTAAATGTTTATTTTTTCTTGAATGATGGAAGCACTATTTTTTCTTGGATTCAAAGTTCTCTAACCAACTGGTTTTGGCTTTGAATTACTTTATAGCGATGGTAGAATCTGATGAAGAGTATCAAGAAATAGATGACATGGCCGCTGCAATTGCTGCCCTTTATTACACAAGTAGAATTCGAAAAAAACCATGTCGTAACTCCGCTCTTAGTGGTGCAGCGTATGTTGATGAAATACTTAAGGGAAATAAAACGCGATGTCGTGAGGTTTGTCGAATGGATTTGCCCCTTTTTCAAAAGCTTTGTAATATTGTGAGAGAGCAACGTATTTTGAATGACACGTCACGTGTTAACATAGAAGAACAATTGGCTATGTTTTTTTTCACCGTTGGTCATAGTGCTGGGAATCGACTAGTTCAATAACGTTTTCAACATTCAGGTGAAACCGTAAGTAGGTATTTTCACAAGGTATTACATCCTCTCACCCAACTCTCAAGTGATTTCATTCGAGGTCCGTCAAACATCACACCAATGGAGATTTTAATCGATCCTAGATTTTATCCATATTTTAAGGTACTGCATTTTTAAATTCATGACTTTGTTTATATGTCTTAATATTCAAACTTTACTGACTCCAATGTATTTTTCAAAGGACTGTATTGGAGCGATTGATGGGACCCACGTCTCTGTTATTGTTGGGGTCGATGAACAAGCTTCATTTCGGGATCGGTGGGGAAACTTATCCCAGAGTGTTATGGTAGCATGTTCTTTTGATTTGAGATTTACTCATGTTTTATCAGGCTGGGAGGGATCTGCAGCAGATGGTCGTGTTTTGCTTGCGGCACGAGAAAAAGATTTCGTTGTTCCTGAAGGTATTATTCCTTTTAGTTTAAACATATTTAAGATTATGATTTTATAAATGGAGATTATCTTACGCACATTTCAATGTTACTTTCTCATATGTTTTATTTATGTTAACAGGTAGATTTTACCTCGTGGATGCCGGTTGCGCAAATTTGCCAAATTTTATTGCACCATATAGGGGTGTTAGATATCATCTAAAAGAATATGATTCTAGACTTCGTGCACCTAAAAATGCAAAGGAGTTGTTCAACCATCGACATTCGTCTTTACGAAATGCAATTGAGAGAATATTTGGTGTTCTTAAGCAACGATTTCCTATTTTAAGAATGCCACATTCATATCCATTTACTTCTCAAGCCAAAATAATAGTAGCATTGTGTGTTTTGCGTTTTGCATAATCACATACGCATCGAATGTGGAGGTGAAGATTGGGTTTATGAGGAGTATGATCGTTTAATCAATAATCTGGGCATTGAGGAACAATCCGAGAATCTTTCACGAAGACTGATGCAAAGAAATAATTCCACGAGCGGACAACTTCGAGAAGGCAAAGTATTGCGAGACAAAATAGCGATGGATATGTGGCGTGATCATCTCAACGAATTAAGGAGGAGGGGACGTGTTGTGTGATATGTCTATGTTGAATTAGTTGTGACAGATATCAGTGACTATATTTCATTGTTATTTTGTGGATTGTATGACGTTTTGGATGCACTTCTAGCCATATTCTTTATGTCATTACTCAACGACTATATTTCATTGTTATTTTGTGGATTATACGACATTTTGGATGAACTTCTAGTCATATGCTTTATGTCATTTCAATAATTTTTGCACTTTAAAAAAAATTATTTCTTTTTTCAGTTATTTTGCATTTTTTGAAAAAATGCAATTTAAGTTAATCGTTTTTTGAAAAAATGCAAATCATTTCAAATTCACCGGGTTCAATAATTTGTGCAACCAAACACCTTAAAATTGGTCAATTTGTAATTGTTGTATTTCAATTTTCATTTACCAAACAACACTTAAATTGAATTTAAACTCATTTCAAATCAACTCGTTTACAATTTACTAATTCACAATGAACCAATTTACATAATCAAACAATTTGCGCAACCAAACAGGGCCTTAATATATATATATATATATCCAGTGCGGACTAATCCTCATTTTAAGAATGCGGACCGGACATGTGTCACCTAACGGTGCCCCTAGAAATTATCGCCTAAATTGTAGGCACACTCTCTCTCTTTTCTAGGCTCACCGCCAGGTGACACATGTCCGGTCCGCATTCTTAAAATGCGGACTAGTCTGCACAAGAGCAGGACTGTATATATATATATATATATATATATTATATTTAACAATATTTTAAATATTTATTATAATAGTTCTTTTTTTTTTGTAAGTAAAAATGCATTAAACAAAAAACAAAGAATATACAAGAGGAAAAGGAGGGGCATACCCCTCCTGGGGTCAAATTCACAGTTGAAAAATAACCCTAGACCAAGAAAGGCCAAACATAACCATACAAGATAAAATAATCAGAAAAGAAGGAGGTTCTCATCAAACCCCCACTTCATGCAACAAAGTCAATTGTTGAAATTCCTTTTAGACTTCTTCGACTTGTAAGACTTGCATTTGACAAAGAAAGTAATCTCATTCATGATTCCAGCATGGTTGGTCCTGGTGTTCTTGAAAATTTTGTTGTTCCTCTCCAGCCATATAATAGTTATTTATTTCATTATTTGTTTTTTTGGAACATTGACAAAATAAATTTATGAAATAAGAGTTGGAAATAAAAAATGTTGCAAATCAAGTTTAACATAAACGGATAATCGGATAAATGGATCGAATCCGAATCCGTTTAACATAAATGGATATGGATTTGGATTTGCCTGATCCGATCCGATTAATAAATGGATCGGATCCGAATCTATTTAACATAAACGGATATGAATTTGGATTTGCCTGATCCGGTCCGAATCTGATCCATTTACAGGTCTAGGTACCGCAACAACATGACTTTCTCGATTTTTGGATCTCATGCATTATGAATTATGTTACGTCTACATCTTATAAAAACCTTTATCACTGGAAAAGTTGGTCAATCTTTTTTCCCATCCTGTGGACTTGGACAAAGGGATCCGCATCCGCTATCGTTGTGTCTATTTATACTGGCCCTTGATGTTTTTATATGTAAAACGGAAGCGGATACTATTGTGAAAATATATTGCTTTAAGAACTTCAAAATCCGACACCATTATTCATGCCCTCGCGTTTGGTGATGATTATATTTTTTTTTTCAACCTAACCCTAACACGATAAATCAATTTAAACAAAATATGGTTCAATTTTGTCTCATATCTGGCCAATCTATAAATAATGATAAAAGAACATAATGTTTTAGTCCTCATACGCCAAGAAGTATAAAAATTATACCATTTAGGCTTTTGGTTTTAAACTCTACCATGGTCTAGACAATTACGTACGTATCCGTCTTATAATTGGTAGTGTTACTAAATAACTTCCTAAGATTTAGATTCTAAATTAGATAAAAACCTTCACGCTTGGTATAATAAATTTGTATCATATCTCAGTCGTACAACTCTTATTAAGGAGGCCATTACTGCTTTCCCCTCATATAAAATAATTTCATCAAAAAATCCATCCAGAAAGTGAGAAATAATCATCATTAGTTTCAATCGATCAAAATGCACATGATTAACAACTTTACATTTTCACTCACTTTCCGAATGAATTTTTTGATAAAATTATTTGCTTAAAATCTCCATTATGTGAAGATCACATCCACTCAATTTAGTTGGAAAATTTATCTTTTTAATATTTTAAATAAGAGTAATGCTACATACTCCAAATAACTCCCCCCAAACCTCCCCCAAAATGGCTTGGACTTTGTGCCCTGACGGGACCCGCACCACATGGCAATAGATGACATGCAAGTGGAAGAATGATGTAGCGTCCACGTAGAATTTGGAAAAGATTTGGAAAAATTGTTTGGGACTCGAAGCAATTTCCTTTAAATAATTGATCCAATTTTTTATATACACGTGTCATGCATATACACACGTGTGTCGTGTGTGAATAATAATTATGAGATTAACATGTATATTTAGCCCTTCAGGAAAAAAAAAAAAAAAAAAAAGGAAGTGTAATTTTAGTTTTAGATGGTGCAAAATCCAAATACTGTTCTTCAGGCTGCTGTGCTTTAGTAATTATAATTTGATATCTCTACAAATAAATCAGGTAGCTTTGATTTATATTTAAATCTGGGAGTATAAATTAAATCATTGATTGTCCCCCAACAATCAAAAAGATGATACCTAATGGGGTGGAGGTTCTCAAATTAAAGGAAATTGGTACTATCAACTATGACACGAAACAAGCTTCATATGTTGGAAATATAAAATAAGAGGGCAACTAGTACACAAGCTCAAATCATTATCCATAATGAAATCCATATCCCAAAAATCCACCAAAATATACCAAGCCACTTGAATAAAATTCCTGAATACCCCAAAAAGATCCCTCTGCGCAAAAAGAGAAATAGGTGGTGAAGGCCTTATTATGGAGATTTTGATACATTTCACAATATTTAGTTTAGATAAAATGAAATGACTAAAGAGCAAAAAAATAAAGAGGCGCTGAACATACGCATTTTGTTGGAAACAATCCTACGCGTGGATAAGAAGTCCGCTAATTTGCAACAAATGCATAGATCAGGAGGACTATAAAGTAATTCAGGTGAGTTTTACTGCAAAAACTGCAAGTCGCGTACATAAGACGAGGTTTTTGCGCTTTAGCCTAAACAATGAAGACAGAGCATTACGATTGCACCACACCTCTTCAACGCTTCCGTTCTGACCGCCATTTGTATATCGGTTTGGAGGTTGGAGAAACAATCTCATCTTCACGAAGTTTGCGCTTCTTACCCTTTTTCTGCTCCAGAAAATGCATATGTTTATTTCATAATTTGCCATACTTTACGAAAATAAAAAGAAATTTTTGAAAAAGAAAGAAAAAAACAGCAGGGCAGAAGAATGAAGGAAATATGAATATTAATATACCTGTAATTCTTTTTGCAAGGCCATATCCATGTATAGTTTCTCTAAATCCTTCACTCTGCTTTTTCTTGACTCAAGCTCTCTGTATGAAGACGCTGTTTTCCTGAAAATCAAGAAAGAACACCTAAAAATAAGAATTCAATTCATTCTCACTCAGAGAAATATACTATTAATTGAATTATCCCAACGGGGGCTATATAATTATGGTGGAGAAAATAAGGAATATTCCTCAGATATGCTAACCACTTGGGGAATGTTCTATCTCGTACTGATGTCATGAAATCCGGAGCATTGTAAAATAAGCCATTACATCACCCCACCTCTAACCTACCAATTCTAGAACATACCTAATGAATATTTGTCTATTCTAATCAAACTAAAAAAAATAATACAAACATCATTAGATCTGCACAAACGTCACTAGACTCCCCACCTTGAGAGGGAAGCTGACCACGAAAACGCGACCGGCTAACAAAAAACCAAGTCGAAGTTGCATGAGACCAACCCAATGCAGAAGAATCCAAACTCCACCCACCCCCGAGCTTACCATGATGAGAATCATCGCACCAACTCATCTCAGAGGGCAACGATGGCACATCTGGGCTAAACTATAATTGTGAGAAGTTGGGCCAGGAATTCGTAAATATAACTTAAGTGTGGGGGGAGTGTAATCGTCAAAATGAGTCTGGGTTTCAAAATGTTGGGAGTCGAAGTGGGATTCTAGGAACTTGAAGGGAGGGCCGTGTAATTTTACTGGAGTAGCAGGAGTGAGAATGTAATTTCCATATCCAAGGGAAATCGGAACCTCGATGAGGAGTGAACAAGTTAGAAGAAAACTCGTCGAATATCTGGCCAACTTCACCGGAGATCGGAGGTCAGGGAGGGTCCGCCGAGGTCATGCGCCTTGGATCTAGGGTTTCTCTAGGGCAAGGGTAAGGGGTTGTCTAGTGGGGTCTGTAGTGGTAAAACACATAAACTGTGTTAGGAATCACAAACATTTTTTAGGATGAGTTGCAAGCAGATTTGATTATGATTCGAGTGCACAATAAAAAAAGAAATGATATATATATATATATATATATACCGGAACAACCAGCCCTGTCACCAATATTCATTTTACTTCCTCCGGATAAAGCACTAATTGTCTTGAAACCATTCATCCCCCACCCCTACCCCACCACAAAAGAAAAGGGGGGCAAGAAACTTCGCACTAAACCGTACAAAATAAAGTGAGTGAAAACAGCAGGAAGTAATAATATTATCTTCAGGGAGAGGTGTATGTTATATATAATATATACTTTTGTGTTTTATCAAATTTAAAATATGAAATAAATCATATTTATGCAATAAAAATTATACCATTAGAACTTACAAACGAAAAAGATGACCGAGTCAAGCGTTAAACACTTTCTCCTTAAGACAAAATGCGCTCCCGCTACGGTGCTTACGGCAATGAACAATGAGCGTTTCCCTCCCAAGATAAAACGGTCTCGACACGCGCAAGAAGCACTTCAGTGTGCGTGTCCCACGAACCAATTATGTTTGATACTCTATCCGACTCGATTGGGAATGGAAAGTATAGAAAATATTTTTCCTCCTTATTTCCTCTCTTTAAAAATGAAGACTAAGTCCAGTATTTATAGAAAACAAAGTGTTTTTTCATGAAAAGACATGTCTTTTAGAAAACAGTCACTTTAGAGACGTTTTTCATGAACTGTCACAACTTATGGTGAACAGTCACGACCTTTAGGGACGGTTCTGAAAAACAGTCATTATATAGCGAACAGTCACAACCTTTAGCAACAGTTACGAAAATCTGTCCCAGAAAATAAATAAAATTTCCCAATAAACTTCATACATAAATGGGGCACTTTGATACCAAATTTCTTATTCATCATTTATCCGTTTTAAACAAATAAATATATCGCGTGACTCGTCATGCTACAAGGAACGCGCACGTACTTGGTCCTACTTTGACCAATATATTAATTTGGTCATAAAATAATTTGTGTAAAAACACAATATTTTCCAACAGTGTATGCAAATGTAAGTTGTTTTAGTAAGTGGCACATGTGCATTAAATTGGTATTGTTATACATTGATTGGGGAGGTATCAACTTTGATACTTTAATTCAATTAAATGTTGAATACTTAAATCATCAAATAAATTCAGGTAAAATTGGATTAATTATGCAAATAGATAACAAGCTTGTCCTATTATCACTTTGAACACCAAGCCTTTTTATGTGTGCGCGTAACACAACTGTACTTTCATTTTGTTGTCTCCGTCACAATTCTATTAAAATCCACTCAACAGAGTCTTCCATGTGGCTGATTCAAAACGATATGGCAGCCAACGTGTAAAAATTCATAAATCTGAGACACGGTTCAAAGACTCGGCCGAGTTGACTCGGAATCGGTCGAGTTGACTCGGAATCGGCCGAGTTAACTCGGGATCGGCAGCCAGCGATACGAAACCATGTCACGTTACGAAAAAAAATCATAAATCGCTCTAACTCGCCTTAACTCGCCGATAAATCGGCCGGTACGAGTTAAATATCCAAAATATCGGACGATACGGACCGAGCCAGCCGAGCTGATGTAAAAACAAGAGAGATGAAGTAAAAAACAAATAACAGTAAAAGAAGCTCACAAGAAGAAAGAAGCATTTTTCAGCACCGGAGAAGAGAAACTCGGGCATTACCAGGTTCGGACGATCAAATTTCTTCGTAGTTTCTTTCTTATCCTCCTTTTTGTTGGAACGGCTGGTGTTTTTCATTAGGTTTAGATATGGGTCATTTGTGTTTGGGGGTTTTAAGTGTTGTGCGTGTGTTTTTTTTCAGTTCAAGTGTTGTGCGTGCGTGTGTTTTTTTGGCTGTTTAATTAGGTATGTTGAATTAGGTTAGAAATTGTTGTGCGTGCGTGCGTGTGCTGTGCGTGCGTTGTTAAAAATTGTTACAAAAAATGTTATTTTTTAAAAATGTTATAAAAATATTGTTTTTTTTAAAAGAAATGTTACAAAAAATCTTTTAAAAAATTGACTCTCCTAAAAAACATTTTTTCTAAGAAATGTTATTTTATTATAAAAAAATATTCAAATCTCTTATTTTTTTTTAAAACATGGATCAATTACCAATATTCTCTTATTTTTATTTTTGTCCAAGTATGGATCAATTACCAATTATAAATTACCATTTGACCAATATTCTCTTATTTTTAAAGGTCTGCACCTGCGACATTTTTGAGTGTTTTTAAAAAAATTAACTCTGCTTCTTAAAAAAAACGAGTTATACAAATTTTATTTTTTAAAAAAAAAAAAGAGGCAAAAGTTACATTAGAGTTAATTACAATTTCCAAATTATGGATCATCTAGCCAGTCACCCCAACCATCTGAGCAACAATATGGTTCATATTTCTTTCCTTACCCAACTAAAAGAAATTTCCCCTATCCAAATCCGTATGATTGATACCGCAACTAAATAGAAGATGAAAATGACAAAACATTGTAATCATTTACATTTATCTTCTATGTAAATTTTTTATCAAGTTTTATGTGTCATTAGATTGTTTTTTAATATTATTACTGGTTTACTATGCAATATTGAATCTGACAATTCTGACGCGCTTCAGTATAACCAATTCTACAATGCAATGCATATTGAATGATCGATTTGAATGTATCTCATTAATCCACATTGTTAATCTTATTTTTTTGAAATTTTCTATATTTTTTTCCGGAATTTTTTGCACTCTCTAAATAGCGTATCTTTGCGTATCGCCCGATACCGCGACCAAGTTGAAAATCGGGTGTCCGATTCCGGTACCGATACCGAGACTTTGAACCATGATCTGAGATGAATTACAAGTGGAACAAGATCTTAAAGATGAGGACTATTGACGTAAACTACAAGTCAAATGCCCAAAAACAAAATAAATACAAATTCTAGAGAGAGAATCAAAGAATGTCTTATATTCAAAAATGGAGAAGTGTACTCAAATGAGTACATGGGTATTTATATGGGGGATATTACTTGTTAACCAAGTAATTACCTAAATGACTAAAAAGGACAGGTACAAAGAAAAATATACATAATTAGTCCCAAACATGATTGGAGACCAATTAAAAGAGATAAAAGAAAATAGAAGAACTAAAATAAAAGGAAAACTAATATGGAATTCCCATCAGATATCCTAACCATTGGCTTTAAACCATTTGTCCTCGTAATGACTGCACAACAAATGCACAACAAATGAGAAACTGTTCAAGAGTGAATTTCCCTAACTACTTTCCTAGAAGAGCGAAATCCCTCTCCCTCAACTTTCGAATCCACAAACCTGCCCTTTTCGTTTATCTGTTCTTTGATCTTGGCACTATCACCCATCTAACTAACCCATGCTGTTATATTTCACATACTCGGCACAACATTTCCCAAAGGAAATCTCTCATAAGTTCTTCAAATTTTCAGCTACCCTAAACGGTATATATTAACAAAAAATAAATAGAGATGCTATTTAGAATAGACTCAATCAATATTAACATCTCCCTTCATTGGAGACCCCTTTTTTCAACCATCCAATGTTTTATGTTACCTTTTCAACTGATACACGTGCATGCATTCCTATATTTAGCCTTAGAATCAACTCTCTAATGTTCTCG
This sequence comes from Sambucus nigra, assembly GCA_949130495.1. Classification (NCBI taxonomy): domain Eukaryota; kingdom Viridiplantae; phylum Streptophyta; class Magnoliopsida; order Dipsacales; family Adoxaceae; genus Sambucus; species Sambucus nigra. The sequence continues at coordinate 51,577,582 of OX422221.1, forward strand.
TGTTCATTACATATTAGTTAGGAGTGGTTTTTATCATTTCAAAAGTTGGATCATAGATTTTCCCTGATTAAATTGCAGTTAGTTGCTTGATTGGCTTCCTCCTTAGAATTACTATTGCTTCTGCTATTAATAATCATGGTGGAGGAACAACGAGGGGCTCGGGTCATCACAAGGACCGGGTTGGAAGGCTCGGGTGGCGTTAGCTGATAGTTAGAGAGGTAAGGATTGAAACTTGGGCAGCTTGTGGGCCTAGGTGGCACGAGTTGGTTTCACGGCGGCACTAAATTGTGCTGACCTCTGTGCATGGGGTGCTTGTCTGGATGGGCAGGAGGCCGAGAGATGGCAACTCACAGTACAGGAGAGTGAAGTCAGGGGCTAAGGGGGTTGCTGCCAGTGGTTTGACAATCGTTGTTGTGCCTCTTGCCTGGAAACGGCTGCCAGAGTTCGGTTCGAGCAGCGGGGATAGATAGGCTTCATTTGGATTGAAGGGGGGCTCTCAAGGAATTGGGAATGGTAGTCACAACTGGCCTGGATGAACCCATCGTCAAAGGAGAGGGGTAGAATTGTTATGCAGCTCAAGATCTGGCCACGATTTGGCTGTATCAGGGCTGACGGCGTGTGAGGATGACGACAACTCAAGGATAGTGGGAAGCCAAGAATCGCTTGGATGTCACCACCCCGAGTCACAGTCATCATATTTGATGAATGACTTCCCAAGAGCAGCGTTCTAATAACAATTTGGCGTGGACACCGATGCAATTACAACATCATTTAAAATTGGGGTGGTACACTCTCAAAAGTCTAATTCAGTCTCAAAAAGATAAAAGTATAAATGTCTGCAATACAAGAGGGCATATTCCCTTTTTACAAGCCTAAGGAAATATTATAGATCAACTAACGATGGCTTGAATGACATCAAGATTCTACAATCTGATACAAAAGTATTGGCTAAAAAGACAAAAATATCCCTCCTCTTTAGGCTCATGCTTCAATAATTTTAGAGAAAGCAAAGTCTAAATATCAAGTACAGTTCTTTAACAAAATTCTGTCTATTAGACTATAGGGGGTTTATGCCAAATTTTTCATTTTCTAAGGGGATATGTCAAAAATAAGCTATTAGTACGGGGGGGTAAGACATTAATATCCTTTCATTATTGAATATAAAGAGGTGTTAAGAATCTCGTTGCAGAAGCACTGCCACGCTGCGGTGAAATAGCAGAGGTTAATGCCATCTGCCAATCCATCCCAAGGTGGCTAGACATCAAGGACGAGACGTCCACAGATCCGGCAAGACAAAACCCTATCAACTTTACAGAAGAGGCTCAGACAGAAAGCTCATGGAAGTAACGAGTATTTTTCTTAAAAGAAAATATATTCCTTTATGCCGACTTGGATCTTATCCCAACCATTATTGAACCATTCCAAAGTACTACACTTGGGAGGATTATCAGAAAACACTACAAAGAATCAGAGCAGTGTTTTATTGGGAAGCAATGAAGAGTAAAGTTGGAGAAATTTGTGCAGGATTATGATACGTGTCAACGCCACAAAAGCCAGAATCTTACCACTGCTGGTCTTCTCCATCCTTTACTAGCTCTGCAGCGTATTTGGTCTGACATCCCCAATATCAGTGAACTTCCCTAAACCCATGGCAAAAAAAAAAAAAAAAAAAAAAAAAATCTCTGTAGTGGTTTATCGTCTTTCCAAGTTTGCTCATTTCCTTCCGTTGCACACATGTATACGGCTTTACAACGAGCTCAGGTGTGCTTTGATAATAATACTTTGTTTGCATGGTACGCCCGAGAGACTATTGTATGTGAATGGGACTCGGCATTCACTAGTTCTTTCTGGACGTAACTGTTCCATTTACAAGGCACTAATATCAATTTAGTTTGGCCTACCATTCAAAAATGAATGGGTAAATGGAAGTTGTCAATCGCACTATTGAGACGTATTTACAGCAGGTCGCTGACCTAGGGAATGGGTAAAATTAATACCATGGGGAATATCATAATGTTAGTGGGATCATGGGTCGCATTGGTACGCGGTACAGGTCCGGGTGTGGTACGCTACCATGACCAGTACGCAGTACGGTTGGGGTATACTTAGCTGAGACGCTATTCTGGGTCGTAGCTCTTTCTGAATTTCTATTGGGTTCGTATTTGATACTGTATACACAATACATATTATATGATACATATGAAGAGATAGTAGTACCATTACATTTAACATTTATATAAAATCAAATATGTTAACACCCAACAAAAATTGTACATAATTAAGAAATTAAGTAATATGGGTGTTTTGAGGAATTAATTAATGCACTAAATATAGAGTAAATGATGGAGCTCTAATATTTTTTGGTTCTTTTTGTGGTGCGTGTGCATTAAGGAGCTCAAAAACATTTATTTATATTAATTTTTTTTTTTTTTTTTGCTTAAGGATCTCAAATCTCGAAAAGGTAAATTTTAGATTTTATTTAAGATATCGAATTTACCCTTCTATTTGTTTACTACACAGCTTATGCAACGGGGGTAAAGTGGTTTATGTCTTAATAATGAGTCCCACATGCCAAGGTTCCCATTCTCTTGAAAAGGATCTCACATCTCGAAAAGGTAGCTTATGCAACGGGGGTAAAGTGGTTTATGTCTTAATAATGAGTCCCACATGCCAAGGGTCCCATTCTCTTGATAGCTAGTACTATCTGATAACTACATCTTCGAAACCTTCAAAAAAAATTATTATATGAACTCTGTACCCAAGAAACAGCAGCCAAAAGTCTCTCTCTGGTTTTAGCTTCAATCCATTAGCAGACTATAAAAAAAGAAAAAAGGAAAAATCTTTAATCCAGTGACAAAACCAGCTGCAACTGAAATCTCTACTTCCATAAACAGAACCAACTTCAAATTTCAAAATTCAGCAAGTGGAAGACGACTCTGATGTACATCGCTGTTCATCAAAGGGTGATAGCCCACTTGCCAGCGGTAACAAGCCCTTTTCCAGCACATCTCTGTTTGTTTTTCTTACACCAATCTTTTCCTGCAGAAACTTGGCTAAAACCTCGGGTCGCCAATCTTAACGACTTCGGCCGCGAACGCACCTCGTTTGGGGTCAGTTGTTCTGGTTCGAGGAACATTAATTGTAACAACAAAAGCAACCACAGTGCAATCAAAATCACTCCCTTCCAAGTAGTTTATGGCACGCACCCAACATCTCTGTTATCCTATGTTTCAGGTACAAAACAAGCTTGGGTCAGTGGACAATTCATCAAGAGATTGCGATGAGTCTTTGCAGACTGCCCGAGGATGCTTAACTGATGCTTAAGAGAGGATGCAAGTTACGAAAAACAAACACCATCATGAAGTGGAGTCAACAATGGAGGACTCGGTGTATCTTAGACTAACATTATATTTTATGGACGAAGTGTTACAGAACCAGAAGAGGCATAAACTGGATGCAAAATATTATGGCCTTATCAAGTGAAGGTGATAGGGAAGATCAGCTTGGTGGCATACAAACTAGCTCTGCCCCCAAACAATCGCATCCATCCTGGGTTCCATGTCTCTCTTTTCAAAAAGCAATTTTGCCAGCTGTAACAGAGAAATCAAAGTTACCAAAATCCATTCGAGAAGGGGAAGCACAACCGATTTTTACAGGCTATTCTGGACCACAAACAAATGAAAGGAAAATGGCTTATTCTTGTTCATTCACAAAGGCCACGTGGGAAAAATTTATTAAGAGATTGCGATGAGTTTTTGCAGACTGTCCGAGGATGCTTAACGGATGCGTAAGAGAGGATGAAAGTAATGTAAAACAAACACCATCATGATTCATGAAGTGGAGTTAGCGATTGGGGACTGGGTCTATCTTAGACTAACATTATGATTTATGGACGAAGTATTCAGTACCGGAAGGGGCATAAACTGGATGCAAAATATTACGGCCTTATCAAGTGAAGGTGATAGGGAAGATCAGCTTTGTGGCATACAAACTAGCTCTGCCCCGGAATCTCGCATCCATCCTGTGTTCCATGTCTCTCTTTTCAAAAAGCAATTTTGCCAGCTGTAACAGAGAAATCAGAGTTACCAAAATCCATCCGAGAAGGGGAAGCACAGCCAATTTTACAGGCTATTCTGGACCACAAACAAATGAAAGGAAAATGGCTTATTCTTGTTCATTGGCAAGGGCCACATGGGAAGACATCTAGGATATTAAGATCAGATTTCCTTATATTTCCTCAAGGACAAGCATTTTTGAAGGGGGGGGGAGGACGGGATGATGTTCTTAAGCTCATGGCGTTGCTGTCCTAGTGCGTGAAGTCATGTATGCGGACTATTCGGAAGCAGTTGTTGCCTACTGGGCCTGTTATGATTAGTTGCTTAATGGTCAGTTACTGAATCATGCGTGAATACTAAATGTCAAGTACATATATATGTGTCTGGCAGCTTGCTCCTTGCTTTATTCCTATTCTATAGGGGCGTGGAGAGGTGGCAACAAATGGGTCTCTTGGTGGTAGTTGTTGAGTGTCTAATTCCTTAAGTTGGTATTATTTTAAGGAAAAGTAAGGTTGTTCCCAGTTCATTTATGTGGAATTCACAAGCAATCCAACTTCATCTTAATCCTATTTTGACTCTTCAAGGAGATAATAAGGATGTAATTTCTTTTATTTGTCAAAGTTCAATAACTGGGGAGATTAATGGAGATGTATATGAGGAAATGAAGGATCTTCATATGGTTTTTATAGATTTGGAGAGGCGTGTGATATAATATCAAGAGATAATACGGTGGGTTTTACATGAAAAAATTAAGTCATAGACGTTGATGTGATTAAAGATATATAAATGATGAGGCCTGACAATAGTAAGAACAACAACCGGAGAAAGTCGAAAGTCGTGAATTCTCAATTATTGTAGGTTTGCATCAAGGTTCAGCATTAAGTCCTTGTATCTTTGCTCTTGCTATGGACGAGGTGCCGAGGTGACGTAAAATGAACCGTCAATGGGTATATAGCCGCGCACGCGAGAGAGTAAACACTCAATTAAAATAAATGTAGAATGATTTGCATTAATAACATAAGGGGGTATTTATAGGGGAGTAGGGAAGGATCTAGAAGAGGGAACTCATAACTTAAATAAGTGGGCCTAGGCCCATGTGATGTTACATGACCTAGGCACACCCTTTTACAAAATATGCCTAAGATGCCCCTTCTAGAAGTCTTCGCCATACAAGCCCTATAATACAACTAAAAATAAATAAAAATAAACAACAACTAAATAAAAAAAATACAACGAAATTATAACGCAATAAAATGCTAAAAGTAAATCCTAATTTCCATCATTCTCCTCCACTTAAAAAAGCTCACCCCGATCGTAGGAGACGAATGGCAACAAGGCAAAACAATCATCAATGGGCTTCCCCACTTAAAAGGGGAGTCGTTCTCCGAAGCATCCCTCGTGCTGGCTACCGAAAAGTCCCCAAAAAATAGGCCTACATCCCAACCACGGTCGACCGACAAAGTCTAGGTCCCCGAGTCTCATGATGAGTCTCCTCAACACTAAGCCATGAAAAACATCTAAGTGCATATCAACTGTCACCAAAAATGGATCCACATACCCACAATCAATCACATCACCCAAGCTCACCACCTCATCCTCGAGAGTGATAACCACCGAACCAACCCCATCTTCAAAAATTGGGAAGAAATCTCTCAAATCAAAGGTCATCAACTCACGAAAGTGTGTGCGAGTTACCCAATCATCCTCGACAAAAATGTCAAAAAAATCCTCAACGCACAACCCAATTTCATCTTTTTGATCTTGCCAGCAATCAAACGGCCCAATTTAACCCGATTGAGTGCTTGAGCATGGTAAAATGATTGGGTGGAACAACCAATCTTGGACTTGCCTCCAATAGTCTAGAATTGAGCCTCGGGAGTCAATCGGGGTGGAAACGGCATTTTTGAAACCTTTGGGGGTAGAAAAATAATTTTAGAAACTATTGGGGATGAGCCTGAAATGTAATGTTTTGTTGAGAGGGGTTCCAACTGGATAAGGGTTTGGTTAGGGGCTGGAGTCTGGACTAAGGAAAGAGGGGCGGGAAGGCATGGATTGTACCGGGTCGGGTTGCCTGGAAATAGGAAGGGCCGAGGGGTTCGTCGAGAGTTAGGGAATGGCTTTGCGAAGAGAGAGGCTAGATCGGGATGTTTAGAAGAAGTGGCTAAAGGTTCTCGCCGGAAAAGGGGACTAGAGTAGCCAGGGCTCTGTCGGGTTGGGTTGGCTGGCGCAAGGGGTGGTCGGGATGCTCGGATGAGGTGGCCATCATGGGGGTGGGTTCAACTGAACCCTTGTTGGGCGGTGGACAGGATGTTCAGTAGCGACGGAGGGTGGGGCTGGTTCGCGGCTGAATTTCTACGGGGTGCAGGTCCTTGGGCGATGGACAGTAAGTGGATCAGCGGTGGTGGGATGGGGGTGTTCATGAAGGACGAGATCGACTTTCTTGGCTAGCATCGCTAATCGGGCGGTTCTCCTATCGACGTTGGTGGGTTTCCTCGGCGCCATTGAGAGATTGATTTTTTTTTACAACAACAACAAAAGGGTGGAGCGTACTCGCTCTGATACCAATTGACGTAAAATGAACAGTCAACGGCAATACATAAAGACGCACGCGAGAGAGTAAACACTCAATTAAAAGAAGCGTGGAATGATTTGCATTAATGACATAAGAGGATATTTATAAGAAGTAGGAAAGGATCTAGAAGGGTGCACTCATAAGCTAAATAAGGAAGTGAGTCTAGGCCCATGTCTCATGACCTAGGCACACCCTTTTACAAAATATGCCTAAGATGCCCCTTCTAGAAGTCTTCACCGTACAAGCCCTATAATATAACTAAGAAAATAACAAAAATAAAGGACAACTAAATAAAAAAAAAATACAACAAAATTAAAACGCAATAAAATGCTAAAAGTAAATCATAATTTCCATCACGCGGTGTATGTTATTTGTAAATGATATTATTTTGGTGGATGAAACAAGGCAGGGATTAATGATAAATTGGAAATGTAGATAGAAACTCTGAAAAAAGAGGGTTTAAAAGTAAAACTAAAACAGAAAATGTGAAGTGCAATTTTAGTGATAAGAGGGGGACAAATGGAGATGTAGTGAAACTTGAGGGTTAATAGATACTTAAAAATGATCATTTACGTTATTTAAGCTCTGTTATCCAAAAAAGATGGAGATATTATTGATGATGTAACTCGCAGGATTAACTGGGTCGAGTTTATTAGTGCTACCAGCCTAAGAAGCACGGACTCGACACGTAATACGGGATACGACTCGATTCGGGATACGGGATACGTGATTTTTCCAAAATGTAGGATACGGATACGCTAGGATACGTTAAATATTTATTATTTATTTTATATATATTAATGATAAACTTGATAAAATGAAACTAAAGCATTAAACACCATTATATTAAAGTGCTCAAATATGATGATTGTTGTCACCAAACAAACACCATTACAATAAAACATCATTAACATAAAAGGTTGTTCCAACAAAAACATAAGGCAAAAATAAAGATAATATCCTTAGCATAAAATAAGATAGAGAGAAGCCTCCCGAGAGCATCCCGGCTTCGTAGTATCTCAATCACTAAGTAGACCCAATATCAACGACATCATCATCTCCGTTAACCACATCATCAAGTACCATAAAAAAGGATTCAAACAGTCAGATGTAAAGGTTAAAAATAACACAGCTAAGAGTGAAAACAGTTAAAGAAAACAATACAGTTAAAAACAAAATAGATAAAAAAAAGAATGAAAAGATAAAAAAAGTTAAGAAAAAAATCAGAAAACAATACAACACAAGCAAAGAATGAAAAACAAACAACACAGTTAAAAAAAAACATAGTAAAAGAAGAAAAATAATTAAAGAATGAAAAAAACACAGTTAAAAAAATAAAAAATTAAAAAAAAAACAGTTAAAAAAATATAAAAAAATAAAAAACGTATCCTAAAAACGTATCCCCCAGCGTATCCTAGCGTATCCCCAGCGTATCCTAACGTATCCCCAGCGTATCCTAACGTATCCTGACCATTTAACAAATAAATAGAAATTAGGATACTCTAGGATTCGCGTATCCTAACGTATCCTAACGTATCCCGTATCCTATACGTGTCCAACAAAAATTCGCGACCTCCCGAGAGTATCCGTGCTTCATAGCTACCAGCACATTGTGTGATTGGTGTATACCTTCGAAGTTAAAGGAGAAATTTTATCGAACGGTCATTAGATCTACAATGATATATGGGACGGAGGGTTCGCCAACTAAAAAACAAAATGTGCAGAAAATGAGTGTGGCGGAGATGCAGATGCTAAGATGTGGTAAAACTAGAACGGATAAAATTAAAAATGAACAAATACGGTAAAACTAGCTCCTATAGATGATAAACTGAAAGAAAACCAGCTAAGATAATTTGGGCATGTGAAATGTAGACCAATGAATGCCCCCGTAAGAAAGAGTGATTTAGTTAGTATTGATAGTAATGCTAAGGGTAGGTGTAAGCCTAAATTGACTTGATGGGATATTATAAAAAAAGGACAAGATATCATGTATTTTAACCGAGAATACTGCGTTAAACATAGTAGAATGAAAAAAAGGGATTCATGTAGTCGGCTCCAAATAATTGGGAAAGGTTTTATTAAGTTGAATTGAATTATGAATTGAGTTTGTGAATTTGCGTGTCTATGCGTCGATGCTTATGGGCATCTTCTTCCCCTTAATCTCTATCTTCTTCTATCTTTCGTTATCATCGGCATCACATAGTATTACATCATTTGAAAGAACGTACTACATCATTCATATAGTCATAGAGTATAAAATACTACATCAACAAATCCACACAATATCCCAAACAAATGAAATTTAAAAAAATAAAATATAAATTGGCAAGCAAATACATAGCACGTCAATAGCGTGAAATATCGCAAATAGCGTGTTATAACATGACAATAGCATCAAACGCTATTTGTGGCAAATGCTATTCTAGATGAGCACTGTCACATTTTTTAAGGGCAAAACGCAATAGAACACAATTGCGTGGGCAATTGTACAAAATTTAAAACGATGGTAATATCTGACACATCATATTCAGTTGACTCTTGACCTGTACAAAACATCACAGCATTAAATTGATCAACATATTTAAACAATAAAGTGCATTACCTTTTAATATGATTTGGCAAGTCTCCTAAAGAATGTGTTTGTTCGCCTTTCGAAGTTTGCAATTGTATCTCTTTAGCTTCATCCCTTGCAGTATGACAACAAACAACAAACAACAAAAATAAACTTTAAGCGAAAAAAAGAGTATACAGAACAGAAAGTACAACATAATCTGACCAATCACATTCGAATGGAGATCTTCCAAAATATCAAGGCACGTTTATTAATAAACTAACTTTTCTTCAGGGAAAAACAGATAAGGAATATTGCATCTACTTTTCCCTGACAATTTTTCAATTAGAAGTACTTGTTGAGGAATATAAATGATTCATAACCCCTTGATCTATTTGCAAATAGAGTTTATCAGTAATCGCGGGCTTTGTGGATGAGAGAAGGAGATGGGAATACAAAGTTCTTCCATAGAGCGGCTAAGGCTCATAGGGGGCGAAGCACATTAGCAAGATTACCACTGATGAGATTGCTTCAGGCATTTAGGGTGCCTCCCACAACTATCTATCTGCTACAGTCTTTTAGAACAGTTCGCATGTCAATCTTACTTTAAATTCCTGTGTTAGCTTGCCCTTTTTTAAGTGAGATGACACCTCTCTATTGTTTTAGATATCAGATACAGTTCATCACTTTCAAATACTTGCCCCAAACTTTTATCAACTCCCGTTTTATCACTCCGCTTAGGTCCCACCTTTAATATTTCGGATAGATTATGAGTGGTTAGTGTTTCCTTTTTGATTATCTATAGAGCGTTTAGCACACTTACGAGGGTAAAGACGCAGGCTTACATCCATTCATCGGTTTTTTATAGTTTATTTTAATGAAGCTCACATGAAGTGAATGTTGGCTGGAGAAAAAAACTGGCTGTGCTATTCATTCATTGCAGTAAGTGGAAAACTTGGCAGCTGATGTAGAAGAACCTTGCACCTTCGAAGCCTCTACTCACTATGTTTGTAGAAACAAAAAGGTAGTGCTTATTGATTAATTAGATATATACGGGCAAAGATAAGGTACATTTAATGTTTAAATTAAAGAAGTCAACAAACCTAATGTACAAAAATAAAAACCCAATAAACCCAACTATTTATGCAATGAAATAACCCGATCACCCTTATCATTGTATTTTATTTGCAAAAACACCCTTCCATTAATTTTTTTTTTTTTTTGGATAAATAAAGCCTTCCATTGATATACAGGACTCCAAGTTTAGTAGTTTACCTGCTTACTCACCACCACCCGAAAAAAGAAAAAATAAATCATGTGCTGTTAGAAGAATAAATAATCCAATAAAAAATTTCACTTCAAGATTTTTCCCTTACTCCTTCGTATCAAAATAAGCAAAGAAAGCCATTGCTGATTAATAAAGATCAAGAAGCTCACACCTGTCTTCGACGTAGTATATATGTTTGTTTGACGGCTGATTGTGTAGAGAGTGAAGCACGGCAGTTAGCTTTTCAATTTTCTGCATCAAGGAAAATGGTTTTCACAAGAAGGAATCGAATAAGGTAACTCTTAAACCCTTGATAAGACTATAATCAACAGTTGTAAGTTTGTAACACTCAGACCTTTTTCTCAGCTTGAACTTTCTGCAGGACATATCCTATATCTTGGGTCTTCATCAACATGAGTTCTTCCTGCGTGTATTTGTTCGCCTGACTCCTGTAAAAAAAGCCTAAAATGTCAGATTGGCTTGTACCCAAAAGGGGAAGAAACCAGATGACTGAGTGTAGTTCAGTGTATAATTTACTCCAGTCTATGAACTCCATCGGCAGTTTTTGTATTGATCATCTTAAAGTAAAACTCATCAGGGTTCCTGAATGCTGCCTTTTCCTTGAGTTTCTGTAAGGCATATAAACAAGTATAACTGAGACGTATTTTAAATAAATTATATTTCAGATCTCAAACACCAGCTATAAGGAAAGGAAATGCAAAAGCCAGAGGTATGAAGTATAAACATTAAATAAAAAGATTACCCGCAAGGCCTCCTCTTTTTTGTGGAAGGCCTTCGCACGCACGACATAGTCCTTGTGTTTCTCAAGAAGCCCAAATCGTTTCCTCGCCTGGCTGTTAAAAAAATGGGGGATCAAGTGAGACTGGTAAGTACAAAACAAAGATTATAAATAAGCATTTAGAGTAAAATCGGCCACTCACGGTTGAGCTCGTTCCTTGTGAGCCCTTCTAGGAAGAGCATTCCTTAGGGATGACATCTTTAAAAATGAGAAAATGAAATCACTGCAGAGAAAGAAGTCAATATCCCAGCATGCCCTCTGATAGATTACAAACTTTCACCTTTCGGTATGCTGAAAAATTGCAAAGAGCTTCTAATTTAGTACAGGAATATAGAAAGCTTGCTCATTGACAAAATAACAATCCAGGCCATTATATGGATGCACCTCAAATCCAACACAACTCAGGTATAAGGAATTAAAACCTTAACCAGTTCATAATCATGTCACCGGATAACATTATAAATACATACATATACATATATACATATATATATAATGGAAATTAAACGGTCGTGATGATTTTTTTATTATATACTAGAATAAATAGGATTAACTCAAATTCACAACGGCCCATTGCACCTTAGGAGCGTCAAGCAGGCGTCTTCATGTTTGGTAAGAGGTGGTAGTTTAAACTTTAACTACCTACGAGACAATACCAACCCCCTCTATCAACTAAATAATAAATGTTTCAGACTAAATCCATTAACCAAAACCCACACTTTTCCAGTTTCAAAACTGGAATAACATCCATTTGGTGCGAAAAAATAGATATCTATTTTCCCCCTTGGCCGAATTCCTATACCATAATGGGTCATCATGGAGGCAAAACCCCAGTTTTATAATACGATATTTGACTTGACCCCAATTTTTACAAATAATTAGACATCACACCAAAATCATAAACATCGTGCTTATTTGATGAAAATTTATATGCATTTCCTATGACGTGTGGATACTCTCGAGAGGTCACGTATTTGTTTTGGGCACGTATGGGATACGGGAGACACTTCGATACACTGGAATACGAGAATTTGAGAGTATACTAATTCTTTTTACTTTTTACATAGCCTGGATACGTTGGGATTCGTCCGGATATCGTGGGAGACGCTAGGATACATTGGGATTAGCTTTTTCTCTATTTTCTTTTCATTCTGATTTCTTTTCTTTAGATTTAGAGTTATGCTTTCTTTTCATATTTCATTGTGAGTCAATTTTGAACCCAAATTATGCTCCTCATTTCTGCTTTCTTTTTTTCTTTAGAGTTCTACTCCTCCTCAAAAGACTGTTAATTTTGAACCCAAGTTGTACTAATATTCTCTGAGTTATGAGTTATGTTTTGTACTGATAGACCGTTTGTTTTTAACCCAAGAAATGCAATACTAAGTAATTAACCTACAATTTTACAATCAAAATCTTTTTTTCCTTTTTTCTTTTTACAAAATTGTCTAAATCTTTTTTGTTGGAACAACCTTTTATGTTAATGATGTTTTATTGTAATGGTGTATGTTTGGTGGCAACAATCATCATATTTGACCACTTTAATATAACGGTGTTTGATGATTTATTGTTTTGTTATCTACTTTCATTTTATTCAACTTTATCATTAATATATAAATAATAAAATAATAAATATTTAACATATCCTAGAGCATTTGTATCCTACATTTTGGAAGTATCACATATGCCGTATCCCGTATTACGTGTTGAGCCCGTGCTTCCTAGCGTATTTCATACATATTGATCCTATTTCAGGTAAATCGATATTTATTTCATGTATATCGACATGTTTTTGCATGATTTTTGGGTGATGCATAATTATTGCAAAAAAGGGGTCAAGTCAAATCATTAATAAAGTAGTGTGTAAAGAAATATGTGTTTAATATGTGTAAAGAAATATTTGTGCTTGACGTCATGGGTTCAATCCCTAAAAGGCACGCTAAACATTAATAGTCTTTAATTGGCCTTGGGGCCTTTGGGACTTTGGGCTTCTCTTGAGTCCCAGATTTTTTACCCATTTACTATTTCATTTTTAACTAATTTTAAACCCGTTTTAAATTTTTGACTCAGTCTTCTATTCTAAATAAACTACCCGTTAGTGGAGATATTAGTGTGTTAGTTACCTAAAACCACTACCCACGTTTTTTACCAATTTTTGTACAAAAACAAAGGCTAAAGCTTTAGAAAAAAAAACAGAAAATTTCTCACTTTCTCTGCAAAAAAAAATTATTTGCTTATTTTCTGCAATAATTTTTTTAATCGTTATTTATTTTAGAGTGCTGGAGTATTCTGAGAGTTTCAAGATTTAACATTAAGCTGGTGTTTAAATCTGATCGTTGAATCCTAAGAGGTATTTGTTCACGAGGCTGACAGCTATAAATATCAGCGAGCAATTTCACCTTTCGGACTTTGTGTTCAACACAAACCTCGATCGATAAGTCCTAATTTTATCTATTTCGAATTTGGGTTTTTTGGTTTATTCTGCATATACTATTTCCAACATATATATCGATGGAAGATGGAAGATTTCAATTAAATTAGATACTAAGAATAGGGATGGCAACGGGGCGAGTATGGGATGGGTTTTACCAAGTCCTTCCCAGCCCTGCCAAGGAAATTGGTGTCTCGAACCCAAGACGGGTTTCACCCGCCTAAATCCGAACCCGCACCGTAAGCAATTTACACAACTCGTACCCGACACGGGCTTACTTTTTAAAACGGTGACACGGGAATATTTTTTGAACCTCATACCCTCCCCTATTACTTAAATGGGTTTTTTAACCCGACGGTCCAAATTGTCATCCCTAAGTTTTCTAGTTTAATCAAACACCAACTTTTACTATTAATTGTTGGTAGATACTCAAATGTCAGAATATTGAGTTCTATTACTAATCATTTCAGTGATATCACTAATAAAAAATTGCAAATGAATAACAGCATATGATGAAATCGATTTCGTTTGCAAAACCCTATTTCGAACTAACACCCCACTCATCAAACCCTATTTTGAACTAACACCCCATTAATCAAACCCCGTGAAACCCTAAAAAATATACACAGATATATATTTAGAGAGGGAGAAATACCAAAATGTGAGCTGAAGGTGCCGGCGGTTGAGCTGAGCTCGTCGAGGGAGTTTGAGGGAGAAAAGAGCCTTTGCTTTATTTTTGTAAACGTTATATTAGGGTTTGTTAACTCATAACCCAAGTCCCTTGGGCTTGAGCATAAGGCTGTCACGGGTACGGTCTTCGGCGGCGCATTGGGTTTGGTCCCAGTTCAATTCCCGATGTTGTCAAACGGAAGCCACGAACCGTGAACGTGAATTAATCGAGGTGCGCTTAAAACTGACCGAACATCACGTGGTATGATACCAAAAAAAAAGTTAACTCATATAAAAACGAAACGTTAGGTTGTAAAGTTATGAATATGAAATTCTGAAGGGTAAATCCCGAAGTTTAAAAATCGAGGTGCGCTTAAAACTGACACGGACACCACGTGGTATGATACAAAAAAAAAAGTTAACTCGTATAAAAACGAAATGTTAGATTGTAAAGTTGTGAATATGAAATTTTGAATGGTAAATCCCGAAGCTAAAAATCTGAATATAAAAAATTCGTTTATTTTTAGGGTTTATTATATATAGGTTTCATATGAATAAAGTTTTCCTGAGTTCTATTAACTTTTCAACCATTAAATAAATCTTATTTCTAATTTTTTGGGACTTTTTTTTACAATTATACTCTTTTAAAACCAATCATCCGTAACTTCCTTTGGGAAGTTACATAAGTGGTTGAACTCTTTTTTCATTTTATTTTTAATTTTCAAATGATCACAACTTATGATTGACAAATATGTTTTTCGCAAAATTACTATTTTTGAAATCTCCTCGCCAGTGGCGGACCCAGGATTTTTGGACGGTGGGTGCGGGATTTTTTTAACAAATGCCAGGGGTTCGGGGGCGGAGCCTCCGAGGCGAATTTTTTTTGGTTAGTTTGACTTGTTTTGTAATTTGTAACCCCTAAAAACTTGTGATTAATATTCACTAATATTTTGCCCCTACATAATAAATCAACATTTTTTAACAACTACTAATTAAAATTAAAGTTTAATACAAACTTCAACAACAACAACTAATTTTGAGGACAAATTAAAATTTCAGCATGCTAATTTTGGGGACAAATTATTTTTAGCATACTAACAACTAATTAAAATTTCAATAACCACTAAACTAAAATTTCACCATAGCAACAATAACAAAAAAAATTCTGCAACTAATTTCAGCATATTCAAAAAAATAACTAATTTCAGCAACAATAACAACTAAAAATTAACAACTAATTTCAACAACAATTTCTAAAAATTTCAGCAACAAATAACAATTAACTAAAAATTTCAGCAACAAATAACAACTAATTTCAGCAACAATAAGTTCAATAACTAGAAATTTCAGCATACTCAAAAGGAATGGGGGCTACTAAAAATTTCAGCATACTCAAAACTTTCAGCAACAATAACTAAAAACAATTAACTAATAACTAAAAATTTCATAACATCATAAAAACATACCCAAAAAGGAACTTAGGAAGGAAGAGGGGCCGCCACTGACCACTGTGCGTGTGATGTGAGTCGTGGGGCCGGGGCTGCGAAGTGGAGGCCGGAGCGGCGCCGGAAATGAGAACTTCTCAGTGAGAGGGAAGTGAGACGAGAGAGGGGTAAAAGAGATGAAAAAATGAAAGAGGCGCCGGTGTGTAGAGAAATAAAAGGTAGCGTGTTTTTTTTGTTTAGGTTTTATAACTTTAGCTTATTTATACAACTGCCCCAATATTCTTAAAACCTTATAAAGAAGTCTAAATTTATTTTATTTTTTTACAAATTCTCACTGAAATTTCCAGGAAAACCCGTGGGTGCGCCCCCATTCGGGATGGGGTAGGTCCGCCCCTTCTCCTCGCCGAGATCTATCAAACAAGATCCATGATCCCTGTAAAATTTCAAAGAAAAAAAATTAAACAGACAATAAACTTTACTGTATGTACCAGAAAATTAAATAGTTTTATATTTGTGATATTTTCACAATCAGTGACATTTACTGTGTTAATATTACACAGACAATAAAATTTACTGTGTTCTCATGAAAATTTTACCCATGTATTTATCAACCAAAATCCAAATAGTACATAATATTTCAATGAAAAAAATTATGCAGGGGATAATATTTACTGTGTACACCTTTAAAATATAATTAATTAATGTTTGAATAGTCAACGGGATTTAATTAAAAAAAGCTCAAAATATAAATTACATATAATAATACATATTAACTAGGTTGTCACATCTATTGCTATTATTAAACAATTATACAAACAATTTCGTTAAATAAATGGGTCAAATAATCCATAAACCCATATATATACATACATATATAAAGAGAGAGAGGGAGGGAGAAAAAATACACATATTTTTAGTTAAACTCATTTAGTCGCTCAAACACCCATTTATTTAATATTCTCTTATTTTTAAAGGTACGCATCAGCGGTACACAATGTCACCCCTACTCACCCCAAACCGGAGATCCGGTGGATCCAAACTCAATTTATCCAATATTCCCTTATTTTAAAGGTATGCGCTAGCGGCAACCCATGTCCGCCCTACCTATCCCAAATCAGAAAATGAAATAGTTTTATCATTGTGACTTTTCACAAATTCTTGTGAAAATGTCGCATTCTCTTGTGGACACATTAATCTTTACCGGAGGCACCAGAAAATGAAATAGTTTTATATCTGTAACATTTTCACAAACAGTAACATTTACTGTATTGAAATAGTTTTATATCTGTGACATTTTCACAAACCGTAATATTTATTGTGTTGATATTACATAGACAGTAAAATTTACTGTGTTAGTCAATTAATGTATAAACCCATATATATAGTAAAAACTATTCCATTTAATGTTTGTGTAATTTTTGTGAAATATTAATACAGTAAATGTCACTATTTGTGAAAATGTCATAGATATAAAATTATTCCATTTTCTAGTGCATATTGTAAAGTTTACTATCTATGTAATTTTTTTTATTTGAAATTTTACAGGATTCAAGGATATTGTTTGATAGATCTCGGCGAGGGAATTTCAAAAATAGTAATTTTTGTGAAAAGCGGAATTGTCAATCAAAAGTTATTATCATTTGAAAATTAAAAATAGAATGAAAAAAAAGTTCAACCACTTACGTAACTTCCCCTAAGAAGTTACAGATGGTTGATTTAAAAAGGTTAAAATTGTGGAAAAAAAAGTCCCAGGAAATTAGGAATAGGACCTATTTAATGGTTGAAAAGTCAATAGGACTTAGTTTAAAAAACTTTGTTTATATGGAACCTATATATAATAATCCTTTATTTTTATATTTGAATGGATCCCTGAATGAATGTATTTAGACTGATTTAGATTTCAAATATTAATTTACCTCTTAGGGTCTGCTTGATTGGAGGTAAAAATATGTTTCAATGCGGTGAAAAGTAATACGGTGAAATACGTTTTCACCTATTTAAAGTTAATTTTTCTTCTGTATTCTCGTTTATAGTTTAGATATTGTGTGATTAGTCCCAATCAACCATGTTTGTGATGGCTGCAATCCCACTTGTGATTCTTTTTTGGCCAAAGTACTATAAATGCTCCTCTTTTGTAGGCGCAATAGCTTTTCAAACTCAGTCCACGAGCAAATTATAAATTTATGCTTTCAATTACTGTCAAAATACGACTTATAACAAGGATGATATTGACAAAATGACTCTTATCTGTTACCCACGTTTTATTTGACTTAGAATAAATGAGACCTACAACTAAATGACATATAAATAGGATCGGATGCTAAAAAAAAGATAATCCAGGACCAAATGATTGTTCCCTTTAAAGTTTCATAATTTTCGGATGTGCACTATTCACAATGTCAACACAGTAAATTTTTAATTTTAATTATGTGGAAAGATATTTCACCATCTTACTTTTCACCACGTTTAAAAGTATTTCACCTCGAACCAAAAGTACCATTAATCGTTTAGATGCAAAAATAGTCGTTAGCCTCTTAATTATTTTTAAAAAAATACTATTTGATACCTCTTAAGTCTAAATGGTTCAGATTCAGACTTAAGAGGTAAAAACAAACAACAACTTAGTTTAGGGTTTCGTTAACTTATATATACTAGTTGGCACTCACATGTGATGGAAGCACATCTGAATAGGGACTCGATTGATGTCAAAGCTCAAAAATAATATCTACTACCAGATTTTAGCTCCTCACGATGCACGGGTGCTTTATAGATCTTGTAATTGAATGAAGTGCATAGTAGTACATAATAAAACAAATAATTAACTCCAAAAACTATAAATGACTTGCATACACCCCGTGTGATGCATGAGGATTGTACAATAAGCAAGTATAATGATAATTATAAAAATTATTATATATCATAAATTCAATATCTCATCTTAAAGCCATTATAAAATGTTAGTTTTTTCATAAATAAAATTTGTCTATTATTTTTAAACATTTTTATCATATAAAAATTATTTTTTATAAATAAAAACTTCAAAACAACTATACGTATTTTATATAAAAAAAATTATACAAATTTTATTTGTTTTTAGAAGGCACAAAACTTAAAGCTTTTTCTATAAATAAAAATTAAAAAATGTTTTAATAACCAAAAACTTTTTTATTTATATTAAAAATAAATTTGAAATTTTGAAAACTTTTTTAATTTAAAAACTATTTTTTATAAATAAAAACTTCAAAAAAACTGTACGTATTTTATATAAAAATTTATACGTATTTTTATTTGTTTTTAGTTTAAAAAACTTTATGTAATTTATATATAAAAACTTAAAGTTTTTCTATAAATACAACCTTAAACATATTTTTATAAACAAACACTTTTCTTTTATGTATAGAAAATTAATTTTGAAATTTTGAAGACTTTTTTTTATTTTTTTTTCTAGAAATAAAAACGTTATATAGATGTAGTAGTATTAGTAGCATTGTGTAATGTGATTTGAGTGGATAATGATGCAAAGAGATTACTTGAACCTAAACGGTGCTGGATCGAGAAATTAATTAATGGAGAATAAAATTATTCATATCAAAATGGCAACCTCAAATCCATATCAAAATGAACTCGTTAATTTATCTCCAGGAGAAATAATTCTTTCAAGTGAATATAATTTCTGAAGTGAAGGATCGTAGAGAAAGAAACATTGTAAAATATATAATATATTTGGAGATTATTATTATAATATTTTCATGATCCAAACATTACATAAGAAAAAAAATTAAAAATACTACCATTTGATAATTATTATACACATCTCAATAGCACCAAGAATGATGGCGATTAAATATAAATAAAAAAAATAAGACTCAATTCAAGTCCAAGCCCAACAAAATCCATCCATATGCATATATCAAACATCCCCTTCAAAATCATGCCTTCCTAGAAAGTAACAATTATTATGCTAAAAATGTCATTATACATGTACAATAAAAATCAAACATTAAGAAAATATTAAAAAACTTCAAATAAATTTTATCTATTCTATGGAAGGAAATGGACACCACGAAGACTGAATTTTGATTCAAAATTGTTATAAGTATATATATAGTGAGTATGTTGATAAGTATTAAGAGAGAACAACTTCAACGGGGAAACGTAACGTTAACTAACATCAACATATATAAAATAGGAAGTACAAACCTCGATCTTGATGTGTAAATAAGTGAAAAAGTATGGAATCTCAGTCACGAAATTACATTTTTACAAATTCCATACAATGGGAGTTGTATATGTGAAGTGAGATAGAGAAGGTAAAAAAGATTTCACTCGAATCCCGGAAGGGACATATGATTGAAATAAAAAATGAAATCAAAGGTAGAATGAGAGATATGATGAATCATAAGAAAATAGATCGTGTAAGATCTTAATGAATAAGAAAAATGTTTCTAGGAATGAAGAGGGAGGAAGGTTGATAAGGATATTTCATATTTATCTTGAATATGAGAGGATAATAAGGGTAAACAAATAGAAGATGAAAGAGCCACTCAAAAATGGCCTCTCACTCTTCAAATTCGTTTTGGGAGATTATTGTATTAATTGGGTGAGCCACATGTCAAAATTAATATTGGAGACACCATATATATATATATATATATATATATATATATATATATATATATTAGTTTGTTTAAATATTTTCGAGCGAAGCTGAATTTGAAAAAAAACACTGCATTTTAATTGCGACATACCCACTAGATTTGACATGAGGTCTCAACTCTCAAAATTCAGGAGCAAAATTTTGAACAAAAATTCCAAAATGAGTGTCACACACACACACACACACACATATATATATATATATATATATATATATATATATATATATATATATATTTCCTTTTGCTGCCATTTTTAATTTTTAATTTTTATTTGTAATCTTTTGTAAACATTTTATTATGCATTCCAGTTCCAGTTGTTCTAAACTTCAATAATCTCAATTACTAATATTGTGAGCTAATCTTTGTAAGTTTAATTTAATTTCAGTTATTTCAATCTTTGTTCTTTTTTTTTAATATTATATGCTTAATATATTATATGTGTTGCTTCCTATTTTGGTATTATAGCCAAATTCCAAGTTGTTGTGTTTTATCTATAATCTTATCCGGACTTTTAGAGCCTTCCAACATATTCTATTCAATTCTTACTCCCACTGTGTTCATCCTCATCTTGTTAAGTTGACCTGAGGAGTTTAACCTAAGTATAAAAATTAAGTCCCAAGATTGTGGCATGAACGGATAGGTATAAGAGGGTATGTATTAAAATATTTTAAGGAAATAGACATATAAGGTGTGAACCTGGAACAATGTTAAGGTTGCCCCATTGTGACCTTGAGGTCATAGGTTCGAATCGTGGAAACAACCTCTCTGCATATGTAGGGGTAAGGCTGTGTACATATAACCCTCCAGTATGTCTTACTAACGGGACCCTCGTGCACTGGATTTTGCCCTTTTTAGATATATACTTGTAGGAGGAAATTAGGTTTCTTTAAAAAGCTTTAAAAATGAATAGGTTTTTAAATCCAATTCTACAACTAGTTATAGGTTACCTTTCCTTCCAGACATAATAAATTAAGAAAAATATAAGTATGAATAAGTAAATATTAATTTAAATCATTGGAATATACCCAAAGTCCCGAAAAAAGAAATCTACAAAATTTTACCAATACAGATTGAGAAATTGAAAATAGTAATAAGAGAAATGAGAAAACTAATGATTTGTAGAGTTAGATCCTGCCTCAAATGAATGTATGAGGAGCATATTTACAGTTGAGCCTGTGTCCTTGGATTCTTAACTGGAATTATGGCTTCTTGGATTATTGTGTCGAAAGTACTTTACTCTTATCTTTTATTCCAGGAGAATTTGAATGTTGCTTAGGTGAAATGGACTTCAGGTGAAATATTTTTTCTCTTTATTTTATTATAGATGAATATTGTTTGATTCTTGTTCTAATAACACTGATGGGCAATAATGGCGGAGAAAAAAATGCAGAAGTTCACTCAAACTAGTAAAGCTTTAGCTCTACATACTAGTCAAATTGCATCACCTCTTTATGTGACAAACATATACCATAACCTTGGGAATATCCCAAGACTAAATTTTAGTTATAATTCCACCCTTATAACTCTTGTAAAACTTGGTCCATGTTCCAGTCAATACCTAGTTAATGACCCTTTTTTCTCCACAGTCAATTCAATGGATCATAAAACCCGAGTATTATAATTATCTGAGTAGACCTGATTATGTGCTTAAGCCAAAATTTTCAAATTTATTTCTTATTGGACCAAATAACAATAATTTGAAAAATTCAGTCAAATTAGTTAAAAAAACTATTTTCTTCCGTCTTGGAATTTCACCCTTTACCATCCAAACAAATCTCTAAAATTTTATATGTAAAGAAAAATTTCAAATAGAGTTAATTTGTATGTTTTTTGACTGATTTCGTGTTTGTATGTATTTGAGTGAGTTTACCTTTCAAGTATATGACGTGTTTGATTGAATCGTGACGAATTTTGTGCCCTATTTTCGTCTTCATGTTCCGAGGATATCTCATGTATGAATGCATAAACATTATAATCCGTGGATATTCTTCTTGGGTGCGATTTTTATAAAAAGGTTTTAAACTTGCTTTTAAAATATTTTTATAACTTTTTTTAAATTCATTCAAACAGCATTCACTATGTTATTCAAATGAGTTTGAGGATCTCGTTAGAACAAGATCCAATTAACATCGAATGAGACCCATTTTTTCTTGCATTCTTTTCTCATTATAAAGGTCATTGGATGTTTACTTCGAAAGAAATCTTCAGAGTCGTTCAGCTGAGCATTAAGGCGTAGTTCGAACGAGCAGACGAATTTTTTATAATTTGAGATTTTCTTTAGTTTTTACATCCTTATCTCATTTTGGGAAAACCTCCTATAAACATGAGTGCGGAGCAACAATTTTATAAGAGAATTTTCCATTGCATTAGAGTTCTCAAACTCTTCCAAAAATCTCTCCATATTTAATTGATCTTCTATGATCAAGTTTTCCAAACCAAAACTATAGTTTACATCCAAACAATTTTAGATCCAAGTTTAATCATATATATACATATATATATATATACATATATATATATACATATATATATATACATATACATATATATATATATATACATATAGATATATATATACATACATATATATATATATGTATATATATATATATATATATGCTTTAAGATATGGTTTGTGGGCACCATGGTTTAATAATCTTCATCTTGTGTTGAGTATTGGTTTCATACGGTGGACTTCGTATCTGTTACTTACACGTGGTGAACTCCATGTTGTGATGAGGCAAAAAAGAGGTTGATTTCGTGTTCCAATTTGTAAACGGTTGTTGAGTCTTGTTGGGGGATACCGAGGCATGTGTGGACTTACACATTATGACTGTTGTACGGGTGGAATCATGCGTGTCATTGTATAGAGGTTGAAGGAATAAAGAGTGCCAAAGCTTATGAGGGTGTCAAGTCGTTGTGTCAGTCTAATGATGTGTCCTTGTGTTATTACATACATAGTGAATTTGAGTTGTTAGCCATTCTGAGGTTTTTATTGTTGTGGATTTTTCTCGTACATCAGAGTGTCATAGATTGATTTATTTTATCTTGCTTATATCACCTAGATGCATGTTGAGGACAAGGTGAAACTTGTTAATCATTTATCATAACAATCTGTTTAATCGGTGTTAAGTTTAATTTAGGTTAAATTTATTTATTAAATTTATTTATTAAATTTAAAATAATGGTTTGATTGTTTTTACCATATCCATATTAGAATTCTTGCACTTTCATTATAAGGATATTCTTTACTTCACTGAGTCAGTCCATATCAAACTAATAAATGATTGCAATGATCCAATTAAAATTATTTACCACTCATTATACAATCTTTATTCAAGAACATAGACCCCAGGTCCTTTAAATATCAAGGATCTCCCAAACCAAATTCAATTCAATTACTATGATTAAATTGAAGTGTGGTTCAAAGTCCTTCTTTACCAAAATGAGTCATTCACTCGTTCTTGATTTTTATGTGTTGATCAAAAATTTAAAAGTCAAATTCCTTACTAGCTTTCGGTGGTGGACACAACATGGTTCAATCATCGAACTTCTCTCTGTAGATCTTTAAGATCAATTCAAACATTTCTCGACAGTCTTCAAAGCAAACCAACACCATTACCAATTTTACTTTTATTTTCGTGTAAATACACGGTGCCTGGGGTTTTCAAATGGCAGTATGCAATCCAGTAAAACACAGTAATCCGCCAATTTTATGTAAAATGGTGTGACTCTTTCACCCATCAAAGAATCATTAACCAAATTAAATTGGAGTTTCCATGCAAATCAATCACAACTCCAAATATCAATCCAGACAATCAAGAAAAAAAGTCAAAAGTGCTCTACCGATAAAACATTATCCAATTCAAAACCAAATAAGTCACAACAACTCAAAGATTTAGCTAAACAACTCATACCTTAATCAAAATTATAGTAAGAGGATGATAATTCACTAAACTCTTCTGTTGAATCAATATACAGTCATTAAGTCAATGGCTCATATCCACGCTCGAGCTCTTTATTTCAATATACCCAAGATACGTAGTGTGGGTACCTCGATTTATCATTCTGGCCCAAGACGAGTAGCCCAATAAAAATGGCCCAATGTCTGGGAGCCTTGCATCCCAATCAATTCAGTTACGACTCAGTAAACCCCTGAAATCTCAGAGGCAGATATTCTGGAAATTTTGGACTGACGTGGGGGATTCCAACACCCCACTCACCAAGGACGAACATGAATATAACAAACCCTAGGCCTGGGGCAAAAGGCACGCTTTGTATTCTCTGTAAAACACTCCCCAGAGTATATAAAAATAATATTGAGAGCACCACCGTGGACGTAGGCATTCTTGCTGAACCACGTATATACTGTGTTGTGTGATTGGCATTCGTTACATTCTTTATTTACTTTGGTGATTGTCTTTTCTTGTGAACTTGTGAACATAATTGTCACCATAATTGGCGTCGTCTGTGGAAAACATTTATCCTCACCAATAAAGAAGCTAGAATGTCTGGTCATAGTAGTAATGCCCCTCAAGCAGGAGATAGCCAAGAACAGCCTACCCCTCCCAGGATCAGATCTGGAGTTCGGCGTTCAGATCAGAGGGCTCGCCCAGAGCGGCAAGCCTCAGAGGAAAGTCAGGGACTAACGAAGTCATCACAAATCTCCAGGTTGGTCGATGCCTATGAGGCAAGGCTCTAAGAGCAAGGAGAGGTCGCTCGCAAGCAAGAGGCTGAGAATGCTCCCCTCAAAAGAAGATTAGAGAGAGTGGAGAAAGAACTCCATCGCAGCACTAGGCGACGTCCATACCGCACTCCTAGCCCTTTGGTGAGCAAGTCTCGCAGCCGAGGAAGGATCCCCAGACACAGATCCCAAAGTAGTGAGAAGCTCGAGTCGGATGATGACTTGCTCGAGCAATAATGACCAGCTCGCCGTTACAGGAGCCCAGCTCGAGGTGATGAGGAT
The DNA here is from genome assembly GCA_949130495.1 of Sambucus nigra. NCBI lineage: Eukaryota > Viridiplantae > Streptophyta > Magnoliopsida > Dipsacales > Adoxaceae > Sambucus > Sambucus nigra. Next base: position 51,602,992 of record OX422221.1, read on the forward strand.
ATACGAAATTTGGTCCGAAGAGAAATGGACCAGCACCAAGCACATCGGGGTGCCAGATCGACCAGAGAGCTTGCTCAGCGAGCTCTCAGGACCCAGATGAAATCTCCTTTCTCAAGGGAGATAAAAAAAGAAGAAGCCCCAAAGAAGTTCGTAATTTTGAGATTCAAGATCTATAACGGAAATACTGACCCTATCGATCACGTTAGGCAGTACAGGTAGGCCATGACTCTCTAGAACCACAGGGATGCACTAATGTGTCGGATTTTCCCCATGAGTTTGCATGATGTGGCCCAGAAGTGGTTCGAGAGACTCCCTCATAGGTCTATCAGGAGTTTTGAGTCCTTGGTCGAGCTCTTCATGGCTCACTTCATTACTAGCAGCTCCCATCCAAAGAGGATGGATGCTTTACTAACAATAAAGAAGGCGCCTCAAGAGAGCCTCCGAGACTACACAAAAGAGGTACTGGGAGTTGTTCAATGAGGTCGAGGACTGCTCGGAATAGGTAGCAGTGGCCTCTTTTAAGATTGGCCTACCTAGCTCTTTCCTTTTGCACCAATTCCCGACGAAGAAGGAAACCAAAACCATCGATGGCCTAATGGCTCGCATCGAGAAGTACGCCAAGGTGGAGGATGTGACCCGCCTCGGTGTAGGGGAGAATGGCCTGACTAAGCTCATTGCCAAGGGCAACGATAAGGTCGAAAACTAGAAGAAAAGAGGTAAGAATGGGGGCAAGGGTGGCTCTAAGAATGGAGGCAAGAATGATGTTTCCAAAGCATTTCAGGCAATAAACACTGTCTTCAAAGAACCAATCTATAAGATCTTAGCGAAGATAAAAAATGGGTCATTTGTTAAGTGGCACAGAAAGATGGGGGGAGATCCCTCAAAGAGAAATAACGCGTTGAGATGCGCTTTTTACAAGGAGGAAGGGCATAAGGCTGAGCACTACAAGGCTCTTAAGTCTCACCTTGAAGAGTTGTCTCAAACCGGGCATCTGAACGAGTTTGTAGAGAAGAATACAGAGAAGGTTACTGCCAATGGAGACACAAGGCCTGACAACGTACTCGAGAATAATGTTGGCCATGAGTTTGAAGTAATTCATGGGGCATCTGACATGAAGCAGATTCATGGGAATTCAGCTCGGATGGAAATGAAAAAGCTTACAGCAGTAATGCAAGCTTTTCAGATCGATCCAGTGAAAACACAGTCAGAAAAGCATCGACGAGCAGATAACGTCGACTACAGCAAACACATCATGTTTACAGATGAAGATCTAGTGGGGGTGAGAACCTCGCATCATGACATTTTGATCATTACACTCAGGATAGCTAACTATGACGTCAATAAGTTGCTCGTCGACCAGGGAAGCTCATTCGAGGTAATGTATCTCGACCTATTCAGAAAATTGAAGTTAACCGTTACCAACTTAAAGGAAGTCACTGTCCCTCTAGTTGGCTTCGCTGGAAAAGTAACTATTCTATTGGGAAAGATCGTGCTGCCGGTAAGGGAAAAAAGTGTCTCCAAGATGATCGAATTTCTCGTAGTCAACATTGACTCGCCATACCAAGCTATCCTCGGCAGAGGGTGGCTACATGCAATGAAGGCAGTCCCCTCGACCTACCATCAGTAACTCAAGTACGTGACTGAGCGAGGAGTTATGGAGATCTACGAATATCAAGCGATGGCAAGAAGGTGTTTCATAGAAGCCATCCGCCCGAAACCAGAGAAAAAGACCGAGAAGGCCAAAGAAAAAGTCGAGGAGCAAGAAGGTTTGATACCTTCAAAATAGTAGTTAAAGTATGGAAGACCCGGAGTGGAGGAGACCAGGCTCCTCCCCTCTGAGCGGGTCATTGAGAACCTGGAAGAAGTCACAGTCAATGGTAACATGAAGACAAGAGTTTCTTGATCGGGACATCTCTCACAGATCAAGAGAAGAAAGAATTGACGATGCTACTAAGGAGAAACCTAGATATTTTTATGTGGGAACCATACGAGATGCCTGGAATTAATCGTAGTGTGGTTTTTCATCGGTTGCACGTCGACCCCACTTTTAGACCTATCGCACAGAAGGCACGACGAACTGCGCCAGAAAAGGCCAAGGCTGTAGAGAAGGAAGTAGAGAAGCTGCTGGATGCAGGATCCATACGGGAAGTTCAATTCCCTAAATGGTTGTCCAACCCAGTAATGGTTCAAAAAAATAATGGGAAATGGAGAGTTTGTATCGATTTCACTGACCTAAACATGGCATGCCCTAAGGACAGTTTCCCTCTCCCAAAGATCGACCAATTGGTAGACACTATAGCAACTCATGAGAGAATAAGTTTTTTAGACGCATATTCAGGGTATAACTAGATTCCTCTATATGCACTAGACCAAGATAAGACCGCATTAATTACCAACATCGGTTTATACTGTTATAAAGTTATGCCCTTTGGGCTCAAGAATATAGGAGCAACTTACCAGAGGCTGGTCACCAAGATGTTCAAATACCAAATAGGAGATACCATGGAGGTCTACATTGACGATATGCTCGTCAAAAGTAAGTGCAAATAGAACCATCTCTCAGACCTATCAAACACCTTATAGATCCTCCAGAAATACAGAATAAAACTCAATGCGAGCAAGTGTTCTTTCGGTGTCCAGTCAGGAAAATTCCTCGGGTATTTGGTTAGCGAAAGAGGCATTGAGGTCAACCCGGACTAGATTGACGCGATCAACAGGGTACAGCCCCTGGCACGATACGAGATGTACAAAAGCTCACGGGCATGCTCGCCACTTTAAATCGTATCATCTAGAACTCCTCTCAGAAGTGTAAGTCGTTCTTCCAGCTCTTGAAAGGAAACAAGACAGTAGAGTGGAATCAAGATTTCTCGAGGGCTTTAGAAGAGCTCAAGGCCTATCTCAGCACACCAACTTTGCTCGTCATACCTCAAGAAAATGATTCCCTGTACTTATACCTCGTTGTCTCCAGCCACACCGTCAGTTCTGCATTGGTGTGCGAGAAAGCAGGAATCCAGCACCCCATCTACTATGCGAGAAAGACCTTATTGGATGCCGAGCAGCGGTACCTACCACTGGAAAAGCTTGCCTTTGCACTAGTGATAGCTTCGAGGAAGCTGAATCACTACTTCGAAGCTCACACTATCATCGTCCTTACATTACACCCCCTTAAAATAATCCTGCGAAAAGCGAATCTGTCTGGCAGACTATCTAAGTGGTCAATCAAGCTCGGACGATTTGACACTCAATTTTAACCCAGGAATGAAATCAAGGGGAAGGTCCTCGCTGATTTCATCGCGAAGTTCACAGGCGAGCAGCCCTGCGACCAACTTCAACCCATGAAGCAAAAGGAAGATAACTCATCAGAAGGAGTTTCGTGACTATTTGTTGATGGAGCCTCCAACTCAAAGGGGGCAGGAGTAGGTATTGTACTCATTACTCCATAAGATATAATCCTGGAGCAGGGAATCAGACTTAGATTTAAAGCCTCCAACAATGAGGCAGAATATGAGGCTCGGATAGTCGACCTGTAAAAGGCACAGACGTTGGGGGAAAATCAGTTGTAGGTGTTCGACGTCTCACAATTAGTCTCCAATCAGATAAGTGGGGACTTCAATGCAAGAGACGAAAGAATGGTAGCCTTCCTCGCCTTGGCAAAGAAGTTAATGTCCAGCTTTGAGGAAGTCAGTGTCCAACAGTTCCCCAGAGGACAGAACAGCCACGCCGACGCCCTGGCAGCCCTGAGTTCAGCAATCGATTATGACTTAAAGAGAATAATCTCCATCAACTTCCTCGCCCATCCGAGCACCAACCATAGAGACGAGCTGCTAAATATGGGACATATGCTCCAGATTGAGTCAGCACCCAGTTGGATGGACCCCTTGAGGGACTATTTGAAGGATGGTGCACTTCAGACGATAAGAAGGTCGTTCATTAGATAAGAGTCAAAGATGCCCGCTTTCACTTATCTCCTGAGGGTAAACTATACAAGAGATCATTCACCGGCCCTTACCTTCAGTGTGTTCACCCGAAGGACGTCGAGCAAGTTCTATGCGAGCTTCATGAAGGAATCTGTGGAAGCTATATTAGAAGGAGGTCATTAGTTTTTCGAGCAATGAAGGAAGGCTACTGGTGGCCATACATGCAGAGAGATTCTGGGGTATATGCTCGCAAGTGCGAGAAATGTCAACTACATGCTCCTATGGTTCACCAACCTTCCAGCGATCTAAAATCAGTTACCAACCCCTGGCCTTTCACCCAATAGGGAATGGACATCGTAGGCCCTCTTCTTACCGCTGTCAATAATCGCAAGTATCTATTGGTCATAATAGACTACTTCACCAAATGGATCAAGGCAGAGCCGCTGGCAAACATTAGAGATGCAGATATGATGAGATTTATATGGAAAAACATAATTACCCGCTTTAGAATCCCCAGAACCATCATCACTAACAACATAACGCAGTTCGAGAGCGGCCCCTTCCAGAACTTCTACAACGAACACGAGATAATGCATCATTTTAGCTCGGTGGCTACCCCCATAGCAATGGTCAAGCCAAAGCCTCCAACAAAATAGTGATTGATGGGCTGAAGAAACGACTAGAGCAAGCCAAGGGTGTATGGGTGAGCGAGCTACCACATATTCTATGGGCCTATCGCACTACCCCACGACGAGCAACTGGAGAAACCCCATTCTCAGTAACGTATGGAATAGAAGTAATCATCCCTTTGGAAGCTGGCCTACCAACCATGAGGTCAAACCTGGTCGATGAGGGCCAGAATGATGTAGCATTACTCGTTGAACTTGACCTAGCCAATGAACGCAGAGAATTAGCCTTGGTGAGGCTAGCGAGTTATCAACAACAGCTCACGAAACACTATAACAATAGGGTAAATCCAAGGGCATTCCAGGTTGGGACTACGTCCTAAGGAAAGTCCTTGGCAGCACAGTAAAACCATTAGATGGCAAGTTAAGACCGAACTGGGAGGGGCCATTCAAGGTAACAAGAGATGATCTACAAGGAGCCTATCACTTAAAAACGTTGGAGGGCAAAAAGATACCCCGAGCTTGGAATGCTGCCAACCTAAAAAAATTCTATTTCTAGCTTTTCTTCATCTATGTTTTATCACATTATTTGAATTGGCAACTCATTTTTTATTTTGATTAATAAAAGATTATTTGGCAATGGCATTTTATGAAATGTTAATTCTTTATTAGGAACTTTATAACTCGCACATATTTCCCAAGCAGCAGGCACCTTACTCAAAGCATAAAAGTAGGGTCTCACCCTCCTCGAGTTTTCGTTATGAGACACGAACAACCTCCTAGCATCGCCCCGACAATATATGAAGCCCTACGGGGACCCTTAGGCAGCTCGATCAAATCGAATTGGTCACCAAACTATGTTTGGTTCAGAAAACCTGATCGGATAGAACATCCAACACCATGTGTGTTCTCGCCATTGCCACACTTAGGCCTAAGGTAGTGTGACGACACGACCTAAAAGGTCAAGTGAGGCAGAATGGTATCCCAAAAGCATACTGGACTGGGAGGATACTCACTCAATGAAATAACCCTACAAATCTTGTCTGATACGAAGGGCCTAAGATAATAAAGTGGGAAATAAATGAAGTAAAAAATATACAACACATGTTTAGTCGGCAAAATTGCCCAAGACATAAATATTACATTACTTCATTACATGTACAATGAGTTACATTCGGTAAAATCTTAATGAGGATTAGGCATCTGAAAAAGATAATCAACCACTTGTGCTCTTCGGCCATCGTTCGGATGAGGAGCCAATTCCTCCTCAACCTCATTCGCATCTGACTCTAACAGTTGCCTACGGATAACATCTATAGGGATCCACTGGTCGTCCCCAGGATTAGGCCTCAGAGTTGAAGGAGATATCTCGTGATGGTACTAAAGTACTGAGTTCCTAAGGACTTGTATCTCCCCGAGGGCGCTCAACCATCCCCTAATAAAGGATAACTCTTCAAACTCTGTCAACCTCGTTGGAGCATCTGTCTAACTTTAGTCATAACCATCAGCCCACACTCGTCGAGGACCTTTCTTGAATAAATGCCTCAGCCTTGTGACATCTCTTTGAAGCCCATTAGCAATCATGTATACTCAACGAACATATTCTCGAAGCTCGTCCATCTCCCTGGTTAGACCCCCTACATCTGTGCTAGCTCGCGGACCAACCGATGGGGTAAAACCTTGTAAAACTTGGGAGGCGGCGCTCGACCCTGTGCCAGCTCGCGAAATAGCCAATAAAGAGGAACCTCACAAAACTCGAGGTACAACACTTGGTGCATGCTCCCTGAGGCGCAACACTTCCCTCCTTAGGGTTCCATTCTCCTACTGCAGAACTTATCTGACTTGATTAATCTTAGTGGCATCGAGGAGTCTAGCTCTCAGAGTGTTCACTTCTTCTTGGACAGAGGCACCAACCTATTCCATCTCCTGAAGTCTGTCATTCAGTTTGGTGACGAACTCAGACTGATCTTTAAAGCTCTTATTCCTCGATCGCAGCGACTTACAAATCCTTATAAAGGCTTGGCGAACTTGATCGCTCGCATTATGACCAAGAATCCTTCCGAGTTGAGAGGAGGCGGGTATATATTCATCTACATCAATCGACTACAAGCCATAAAGAGAAGTAAAGAATAAAAGAATCAGTATGCTGAAGGGAAAGTGTTTTCATTTAATTAATAGAGGTCCAAATTACATCGATAAATAAAATAGAACAGTGCAAACAAAGCAAAAATACAAAGAAGTCCTAAAGAGCAGGCTAGCTCGCAACCTCGGTTTGTTCAAAGGTAATTGGATGCTTTCCCTTGTCAGCGACAATAGAAGCATCTCCCTCGGAAGGGACAGCTGTTGTTCCCCGAGCAGGAGGAGCACCAATAGGAACAGTCTGAGTGGCAGGGACTACGCCTTCAACGACTGGGGCGGGCGCATCATCTACAATAGGCTTCGGACCTGGATCATGCTCGTTGAATAAGGGTGAATCAATATCCACCCCAGCAGCCAGAAAAGCCTTATTCCAGCCCTTCTTAAAGTTTAGACGGCTGATGTAGCCTATCTGAAAATCAGTATCCTCATATGCGATAGCCCACCCAAAATTGTATGAGCTTTCCTTAATGGTGGCTACCTCAGACCCTGTGCCAGCACCTTATTTTCCTCGACTACGGCTAGCTTGCTCATGCAGACCAGATCGTAGGACTATCGTAACTCATTTAGTTCCTTGATCGTCGCTTTCTTCACTCTGTTGGCTTCAGCAAGTGCAAGGTTGGAGGACTTCTGGGCTTCGTTGATAGCCTTCAAACTGGCCTTCAGCTCGACACCTTTCCCCTTCAGCTCAACATTTTATTTCTCCAAATTCGCATTCCTACTCACCAGTTCATCCCGAGTATGGTAAAGAACAGCAAATTCGGTCACGAACTGCAAGAAATAAGAGAGCATTAGGAGAAAGCACTAAATAGAATATTACAAGTATTGAAGAACTAAAATAGACCTACCAAGGCTAGCCTTTGACTCGCTTACAGAGCTAACTGGTCGGTCCCCATTGCTTTTTATCTATCAGCAGGCAAAACTGCTCTCTCGAGCAGTGCAGGAGCCAACTGGGAAAAGATGGCAACAAAGTCCCCCTCGGGCAATGCGGACATAGGCACTAAGGCTTGCCCGACCTTCATCCTCGCTTCCACTCTCCTTCTCTCCTCTTCCCTCTCCTTATTCTCCCTCTTGGCTCTCTTCCTCTCTTCCACCTTCTTTATCTCTTCAACCTTCTTCCTCTCATCTTCCTTCTTTCTCTCTTCACTACTAGAGCTCACCTCGCTGGAACCACCTTCAGCACCTCCCTTATTATCACTTCTACCAGAACTTCTCTCTTTCTCGTCTAATTGAATAGGACCTGTAGTAACTTCTTGAGTGATATCAAGCTCGGGGATGCTATCTACAGGTCGCGCGATAAAAATAAACCCAATGTTCTTATAGTCCAGAAGAAAAGCAACTGATCGAGGATGCTCACCGTCAGCCAAAGGTTCTCTAATATTCTAAGCTTTGATCAGCTTAGCAGCTCGAACCTCACTGAGAGCAGGTTCTTAGTTCTTTGTCCTCGCTGGAAAGAAAAGAGAAAAATATCATAAATCTCATACATTAACAAGAGGATTAATAAGCAGAGCAAAGCCTAAGATTACATATGTACTCTTCTTTATAAAAGGGGACCGTGAACCTGTCAGACCTCGACCCCTCGGTATGGGGAGGAAATTGCCAATTTCTAGTAAGAAAACCCTCTTGCCAATAATTCTTGTGGGAATCAGGTAGATTTACTACCAATACCTTATCAGGACTCCTGGCCTTGAGGTAAAGAAGACCAGAACTTGTTTGTGAAAAAGAATAACAGAAGCATATCTCAACAAGCCCTAGATTGGTGCCATAGAGGTGATTTATTCTATGGACACCATTGACAATCTTCCAAACATTGGGCGAACACTGTGCAGGGACAATATTGAAGTAACCAAAGAAATGCAAAAACAAATTACTTGGAGGAAAAGTGAGCCCCCCTTGGGACAGTAAAAGAACGTGAATCCATTGAGCACCCTCTATTTCTCTAACATTTTTAGGGACAAGGGCACACTCAATATCTACCCAATCTGGGATGTTGTAATACTTCCTAAATTCAATTATCGATCGATTGCCTATTTTCACCATTTACAAAACCCTAATTACAAATGTGAGGAGATTGCAATAAAAAGAAGCACAGAAAGTGAGCAAGAAGAACTTACGAAGTAAAAACTTGGCTTGGGACGATGCGAAGTCACAAGTAAAGACGGTGGAGGAGATTGAGATTGAAAGATGAAGACCTGGGAACGAGAGCGTAACAGTAAGAGCTTAGAGAAGATGAGAAAATTTGAAGAAGTTTGAAACGACAACAACGAAATGCTGCTCCAAAGGACTTTTAAATGTTTCCAATCATAGCGCACGAGACAGTAAGTGGGCTGCCGCCTAAATCAGTTCAGGAGCACTTCAATCTTGGGATGTGTGGCACAATTTACAAAAACACCATTATGACAAATCATTTAAAATTATTGAGCCCATAATGTGGCCCAACAACCTTAGGGGAAATTGTGGGTACCTTGATTTATCATTCTGGCCTAAGACGAGTAGCCCGATAAAAATGACCCAAAGTCTGGGAGCCTTGCATCCCAATAAATTCAGTTACGACTCAATAAACTCCTGAAATCTCGAAGGGAGATATTCTGGAAATTTTGAACTGACGTAGGGGATTCCAACACCCCACTCATCAAGGACGAACATGTATATAACAGACCCTAGGCCTGGGGCAAAAGGAACGCATTGTATTCTCTGTAAAACACTCCCCGGAGTATATGGAAATAATACTGAGAGCACCACCGTGGGCGTAGGTATTCTTGCTGAACCACGTATATACTGTGTTGTGTGATTGACATTCGTTACATTCTTTATTTACTTTGGTGATTGTCTTTTCTTGTGAACTTGTGTTGGACATAATTGACACCACACGTATAGTTTGTAATAATATTTGGTCATTTTCTAACATAAAAGTTTATATTCAAAACAGTGAAAATATTCCCGGACAAGTTATTATTCATGATCATCATTTCGCAAGTTTTACTTTTGACCCAAAATGTACTCCTAATTTAACCATGTCAATTTTATAATTTTGTTTATTGTTACCAATTTGACATTTATTGAACCAGTTTCAAACTTTGTTTGAGTGGGGGAATGTTGATTTTCATCATCATAAAATTTTTAGGTAGTTGTATAACAAGGTTTGCTTACTTGAGAGGTTCTATAATTTTATTTAACTTAGGATTGGGTTTGGGTATTAGACCATCATCTTTACGCGTTGAATAAATCGTTTGTGATTTACTGTCATTTCTAATATGGAGTGGTTGCTTTAAGTTTTGTTAAACAAAAATGTATTTAACCCCTTAATTAATATTAATTAGTTTAATTGTAATTAATGCACATTTTAGTTTCATGTAATATATTGATTTTGATGATTCCAAACAATTTTTTAAAAATATTATTATTGATGATTCCAAACTTTTATTTAAGTGTTTATGTAAATTATTATTAAATAATTTTTTTTCATATACTCAAAGGAGTTTTTTATACAGTTTTACACTCTATTTTACTTTTTTGTCCGTCCGTTCTTCTTTATAGTATTCTTGAGGATAATCATTCATATATTATTCTTTAAACTTCTTTACCTACCTTTGTTTTATTTTCTGACAAACCATACTTGCATATTCCCTTTTATCTCTTGGCTCACGTGTGTACTGCCTTAAAATTGGGTTTGTTTTATTTTTATTTCTTTCGTAAATAGCACATATTATATGTATAATAGTTATTTTGTTCGTTCAACCTTTTTGCCACATGTGTATGTTCATCTTTTAACACTTGTTGTCAGGCTTAAATTATATATATATATGGAGAGGCGAAGAAAATCTTTAATGCTAAAAGCTTGTTTACAAGGTTAATAACAAAATGTTATAAATTGTGTAAACTCCGAATAAACTTTTTGGGCAAAACTCTTTTCGATAAACACAAGATGTGTTGTAAAAGCTTTCTGAATGTATGGTTTAGATTTGATAGTTGATTATCTTTCTTTTTAAATTTTAAGAAACATCTACTAAAGTTACCATGCAGTCCTAATCACAACAACAGTTAAGAATATTCAAAGAAATAGATGCAGGAATTTTTAACGTGGTAAAACCCTTAAACAAGGGAACCATCCATGGTGCCCTCTACGACACAAAACAAAAATTCACTAGAATAAAGAATTGTAAGGACATTTTTTTGTCCATTATCAATTTGTTATGTCGTACGCCGTTACACCGTTAAAGAAATTCAAAGATTCATACAGTCATCAACGGATCCGAATATCAAAAGAAGAAGAGGAATCAAAGTCTGACAGGCCGGACCGGTCCGCCCTGGAAAAAGAACCGATCCACCTGCGAACCGGTCCACCTCAGACCCGGACCGGTCCGCTTGTTGAAAGCCAGTATACCCCGGATCGATAGAGAATCGTAAATGCCAAATAAAAAACGAACCGGTTCGCCTACCCGGACCGATCCGCCTCAGATCCGGACCGGTCCGCCTGGGATAATCTTCAGCAGATCGTGGTCAGATTTTCTATGCTAAACGTTTCCTTTATAAACCCACTACGGGAAGTGGTTTTCTAAGACTTCCATACACGATTTCAGAGTACAAAAAACTGTAAGTCTTCGCCTATTGAGTACCAAGACTTTAGGTTTTTGATTCACACAAATTTCCAAACACTTGTGAATCACTTTGCAACTTAGGAACGCACTTTTGCTGTTCATACCATTGTGGAGAAGACCATTCTTCTTCTTCACTGCAGCCCTACTGGAAAGGGATAACTCCAGCCGCCGACTACAGAATCCGACACCTGAGGGTAATTCTTAGTCACTTGTATTTTCATTGTAATCCGAATTGTACAGTTACAATATTATAATGAAAATAAATGGTTTTGCCCCTTTGGGGGATTTTTCCTCACAAGCATGTGTTTGAATGTTCTTGCTTAGTTCATTATCTTATTCAATCACATATTGTTGCATGTTTAGGGTTTGTTTGGGTTAAACTGAATTTAATATATAATTTTCTCATTTGAACGCACGCGCATACTCTCTCAAATTGGTATCAGAGCAGGTTACGCTAATCTATCGCGTATTCCTATTTTTCGCAAAATCTTTTCTAAGATATTATTTTTCTGAAAAAATTAATTTTTGAAAAGTGCGTGTTCAAATGGAGAAATCATATAATAAATTACCTGTTTTTGACGGGACAAATTATGATTATTGAAAAGCCCGAATGAGGTCGGCTTTAAAAGCCATAGATGAAAGGGTTTGGATTTTAGTTGAAAGAGGGTGGACACCTCCCTCCGTCACTGTGGAAAACGTGACTAATTTAAAACCTGTCACCTCTTGGACTGAAGATGAATTTAGATGGTCTTCTTTTAACACTAAAGGTTTGAGTGCTATTTCCGGTTCCATCACTCCTGATGAGTTCCGACATATCATGACGTGCACCACGTCAAAGGAGGCATGGTATGTTTTACAACTCACCCATGAAGGAATAAATGCTGTGAAAGAGTCTAAATTGCAAAATTTGACAACTCAATTTGAAACCATCACCATGCAAGAGACTGAATGTTTTGATGATTTCTATGCTAGACTTTCTGACATTGTTAATACTAGCTTTAATCTTAGTGAACATATTCCTAATGCTAGAGTTATCAAAAAGATTCTTCGTTCTTTGCCTAAGCGTTTTATCCCTAAAGTCACTGTGTTAAATTCTATGGGCAATTTAAATACGCTAAAATTGGAAGAACTTGTAGGAGATTTGCAAACTTATGAAATTGATATGTTCCCTAAAACTGCTAGGTCTAGAGATAAGGGAATTGCACCTAATGCCAAAGAGAAAAAGAGTGAGGGGTCGTCTAGAAAGAGGGAAGAGTCATCTAGAAAGAGAGAGACTGACACGTCAGATTCTGAGTGTGATTTTGACTTTGATGATTTGGCTCTTTTTGCAAAAAATTTCAAGAGGATTATCAAATTTAAGAAGAATGGCAATTTTAAAGATAAAAAGAAATTTGAGAAAAATAAGTTTGAAAAGAAAAATGAAAAAGATTTTAAAGATCCTCCTAAGACAGACAGTGAGAGATGCTTTGAATGCGACGGTAGGGGTCATAGAGCCTTTGAGTGTGCCACTCGTCTGAATAGAGAAAAAGGGAAAGCTGTCCTTAATGCTACCCTTAGTGACGACAGTGAGGTTGAGTCGGTGGACTGTGGAGATGAGTCACCGCATGAGCATAACATCACCGCACTCATGGAAAGTCATGTGAATACCTCCAATGCTTCTCACGACGATGAGGATGCTACGTCACATGGACACCTCGACAGTGAGAGCGATGAGAGTGAGGAGGAGGATGACTCAAGTGAGAGCGAGTGTGATATCCAACACGCTTACGCCGAGTTATATTCTGAGTCATTTGAAACCAATAAGCATTATAAAGCTCATAGGATCACCGCTTTAGAGAGAGATTTAAGATTGTTTGGAAAAAGTGAGTTTGAGATGAGCATGGTTGGTGAGCTTACTTTCTTCATTGGTCTCCAGGTTCGTCAGCTAGAGGATGGGATGTTCATCTCCCAATCCAAGTATGCTAGAGACCTAGTGAAGAAATTTGGTTTAGACTCCGCTAAGCATGTGCGTACACCTATGAGTACCACTACCAAGCTTAGTAAGGACACTTCAAGAAAGGACGTAGAGCAAACCTTGTATAGGAGTATGATAGGTAGTCTTCTCTACTTGACTGCCAGTCGTCCCGGTATAGGCTTTAGTGTTGGAGTCTGTGCGCGATATCAGGCATCCCCGAAAGAGTCGTATTTACTTGCTTTAAAACGTATTATTAAATACGTGAGTGGGACTCTCTCATACGGTATTTGGTATTCCTTTGATACTAATGACCGTTTATCTGCCTATTCAGATGCCGATTGGGCCAGGGATGTAGATGGTTGTAGGAGCACTTCTGGTGGGTGTTTCTATTTTGGTTCTGCTCTTGTCTCCTGGCTGAGCAAGAAGCAAAATTCCATCTCTTTGTCCACTGCGGAGGCTGAGTACATAGCCGCCGGGAGTTGTTGCACGCAACTCTTGTGGATGAAGCAAATGCTGAAGGATTATGGGATTTCACAGGACACCATGACCATTTTCTGCGACAACACGAGCGCGATACACATATCCCGCAATCCAGTCCAGCATTCGCGCACCAAGCACATCAGGATACGTGAGCACTTTATACGACAGCTAGTTGAGGAGAAAGTCGTATCCCTGAGTTTTGTTCCCACCGATCGTCAGTTATCCGACATTTTCACGAAACCTTTAGATACCCTTAGATTTGAGAGTCTTAGGAAGTCTTTGGGGATTTTCACAGTTGACTGAGGGGTTGGTCTATGTCTACATTAGGATGCTTCTTCATGTTCATATCATATGCTTCCTATTGCTAGTCTGTTTTATATGTACCATTGCTTAGTTGTATAGCTATTTATTTATTCTTTTTGCTTTTTATATTTCTTTTGAAAAATACAAAAAGATTTTCCTTTAAGAAAATTTTTAAGAAAAGCACAAAAAGATTTTATTTTGATAAATTTTTTGAAAAATCCAAAAAGATTTCTGTTTTTGCTCCTTTTATGGATAAGCATTTAAGATAGCCAAGTCACAACTTCATTCCATATATCCATGTGACTGTTTGATAGAGATTTGAGAGGCTACATCATTTCATCCATGTGCTTTACATTGTTTGGAGTCTTTGAGATGTAATTAGTGATATCTTCCTACATATTTGACTCTTATATCCTTTATTGCACACATGCACGGCTATATTTGATTATTGCACTTGTCTATCTCATATTGGCTTGAGTGTTTCCATCTCAATTTTGTCTATACAACTTTCAATATGCGATAAAACTTGACAAGATTGGAATGCATGTAAAAAAAAAAAAACCATTTTGGTGAGACTATGTGTTTTTGTATAACGGGGAGGGGCTGCGAAAGGTAATCATCTATCCTTTGCGTAAAAGCCACCGTTAAAAACGACCTAAAAATGGAGGAATTTTAATATCCGAGGTCCAAAGAGGTTAAAAGATCCCGAAAAATTTAAAGGCAATAACAAGCAATTCATGCCAAATATGGGCCACTTAGGTTTCACCATCAATTCTCCAAAGTTTGAGAATTTAGAAAGCCTCTATTCAAAATTATATCTAAGGGAGTTTGGTTGGAGAATATAAACGGGTTTGCACTTCCTTGAAAGTCCTGAAAAAGCATAAAAAGTTTTGGACGTTATTGGTGTAGAAATCATTTTTCGCTTTGATTTGTTGATTTGTTGATTTGATTAAGTCAATATCTTATATTTCCATTTTTTTACACCAAAGGAAGACTTTGAGTTCATTCGTTAGAAGTATCCGATATTCATCATGCACATATGTCTTGTTTGTATGCATTGATCTTCCTATCGAATTGTGTTCACACCCATTCATTAACGCTATCATCGACTTGGTTGCTTTGTGTTCATTCATGGTGTGATTTTGTTTGAAATTTTTTTGAAAAATTCAAAAAATAGTTGAGTATTTCCTTGTGACACCCCGTCATTGCTTGTTTGCATTATTTCTCTCATTTGTCTATTTGGGGACATCATAAAAAGGGGGAGAAAGAATTATCACATTAAGGGGGAGTGAGTTTATCACATTAAGGGGGAGTGAGTTTGAGTTGTTTATCACCTATTAGCATATTGGCATATCTATTTATCTCATTTCAAACTCGATACGTCACTTGGTATTTTGCTTTTTCTCATGTGTCTAGATATTACATGGATTAACATTGGATTGCACACCCTGATGAAAAAAGCGTTGAAGATTCTTGAAGAGTTGAAGAACAAACGATGAAGTCTTATTCAATTGTACCTTTTCAGTTTTGGGTTCATGGAAGGGTTGATTTGTATAGGCAATTTTATACTTGATAATTCGGATGTTTGTTTTTATGTATGTACCGGCATAGACATAGGGAGAGATTTGTAAGGACATTTTTTTGTTCATTATCAATTTGTTATGTCGTACACCGTTACACCGTTGAAGAAATTCAAAGATTCATAAAGTCATCAACGGATCCGAATATCAAAAGAAGAAGAGGAATCAAAGTCTGACAGGCCGGACCGGTCCGCCCTAGAAAAAGAACCGATCCGCCTGCGAATCGGCCCGCTCAGACCCGGACCGGTCCGCTTGTTGAAATCCAGTATACCCCGGATCGATAGAGAACCATAAATGCCAAATAAAAAACGAACCGGTCCGCCTACCCGGACCGATCCTCCTCAGACCCGGACTGGTCCGCCTGGGATAATCTTCAGCAGATCGTGGTTAGATTTTCTAGGCTAAACGTTTCCTTTATAAACCCACTACGGGAAGTGGTTTTCTAAGACTTCAATACACGATTTTTAGAGTACAAAAAACTCTAAGTCTTCACCTATTGAGTACCAAGACTCTAGGTTTTTGATTCACACAAATTTCCAAACACTTGTGAATCACTTTGCAACCTAGGAATGCACTTTTGCTGCTCATACCATTGTGGAGAAGACCGTTCTTCTTCTTCACTGCAGCCCTACTGGAAAGGGATAACTCCAGCCGCCGACTACAGAATCCGACACCTGAGGGTAATTTTTAGTCACTTGTATTTTCATTGTAATCCGAATTGTACAGTTATAATATTATAATGAAAATAAATGGTTTTGCCCCTTTGGGGGATTTTTCCTCACAAGCATGTGCTTGAATGTTCTTGATTAGTTCATTATCTTATTCAATCACATATTGTTGCATGTTTAGGGTTTGTTTGGGTTAAACTGAATTTAATATATAATTTTCTCATTTGAACGCACGCGCATACTCTCTCAAGAATCAAGTTACAACACTTAAGCAAACCACAAAGATCCTAACCTAAGTTCATAATATACCTACTTGAGATTCTCCACTCCAAAGGTAATCTGAATTGTACTAATTTTTCTTGTTGCGTATTTCCTTTTTCCTTGATCTCCCTCTCTTTGAATTATGCTTCCAACAACTCGTTCAAAATCCAAGATTCTCAGATAGAACCACAGTGTCTAAGTGTTCGTGTGAGATAGTGTTCGTGATGTGCAACTACATGCAAACATGTTACTCACCCTCTCAAAATTATACAAACATTCCTGACAAATTACAACAATTATAAAATGATTAAGTTATTTCCGAATCTGTATTTTTCAAGCCAAGACTTCTTGATCTTTTTATTTATCCACAGATCTCAAGGATACCTTGCTCAGAAGACGGTTCAAGGTCTCAAACAATTTCAGTATTTTGAAAATATTTTTGAAATTGTAAACCCCCAATTGAGATCCAAACTAGACTATTAGTCTATTTTGTTAAAACAGATTCAGACTTAACATGCAGAGGCTGATTAAACATGTTTTCGCATAAAACTTATTTTCTCAAATCTATGGTTATGCTTTTAAAACTTTAACTAAAGTTCTTTGTGTTCTTTTTATTTTTGTACACACGTATTTCATAAAACATGAAATCTAAAACCATAAACACAAACAACTCACTAGATCTGAAAATTATTTTGAAACTTAGAAGTTTCTATTTCAAAACTTATTGAAACATAATGGATCTATAATACCAGATCCAAAAAGAGAAAATGAAAACAAATCGTGTGATGTTCTCTTTTTAGAAAAACTCAGTTTCAACAATGAAACTTAAGTTTCTCTTAGAAATGAGTTCTGAGAGAATCAATAACTTGAAAAGGTCTTCAAATGAAGAATAAACTCAACCACCAAAAACACAGAAACCCTAAAAGTATCTAACTCTCAAAAATAGGTTTTCTAGTGTGTGGAACTTTGAGGTTTTGGTGTTTAGTTTTGGGAGAAATCACTCAGAGGTTTGAACTATGAAGAACCTAGGGTTTCTTCTTTCTTTTTTCTCTTTTTTATTTACCTCTCTTCTCCCTTTTATCTATACTCTTTCTTTTCTCTCAAGTTTTATGAATTGGCAAAAGTCTGTAATGGCTGAGACTTGGTTCCTATCTATATTAACCGAAGAAGGATCCAGAACATCTCACTCAATCCTAAGGTTGGGATTGAATATTGACCATTGACTTATAATCCAACGGTTCATGGTTAAACTATTGATGATTGGTTTAAACTGGGTTCACGAGGATTAACTCTCAACACATGCAGTACGTTGATAAGGTTGATCCAAGGGCTGAGAAGACACACACAGTTTGTGTTTTGGAGAAAACACGATCTAAGCCGACGAAAAAGCAACACGTGTACGAACAAGATGCAACCTAAAACGCGTGTTGAAAGTAATTACAAAGCAAACCCTGAATTCTCTAGCGCTTTGGTATTCTACTCAGGCAAACAATCAGCAAAGAAAATAACTTTATGAAATCCAACTTTCACCCACAACACTTTTAAAACCATGTTTTAATTAATTAAAAAATCATGTGAAAATTATTTTAAAAAGTTATAAAAGAATTAAATTGATTTTAAAAGACTTGAAGTGTTTTAAAAGACTACCAATGCAAATATGAATGAAATATTATTTAGTGCAAGTGTCATATAGTGGTTATAAGATAGAAATCACTTCCCTTTATGTTGATCTTGAGGATTTTTTTTGGACTGGATTTCTTCATTGTACTTGAACCTTTGAGGATATGGAGTTCTTATAAAATCTAACCTATTTTGTCTAGATACCCAAACTAGTTGGAACTTCTATATATGTAGACTCAAGTAAGTCAATATATAGTGTGTTCTCAATCTCCCCGTTTGGATATTAGAGACAAAATTTCCTTGAGTATTCAGAACTCGCGGGTCAAAATAAAAAAAATCCTATACAAAAATTCTAACTACCCATTCCCATCATAGAACCGAAAATAAGGTAAAAAAAATACATTACTTAACTATATACAGACCAATACCCTACAAAATAGTAACAAGCTAAACAACGGGTCTGAAATGCATGCGATAAAATAAACACTGAATGGCATATTAGTTGAGTTAAAATCAGGAATAAATAGAAAAATCGCTGAGCAATACTCAAGTTCTTCTCCCCCAATTTTTCTCAAATATACAAGGGGTATAAATCACAAAAAAATGGAGATTAATTGAGATTTATCTTGCCTATAGCTGTGTGCAAATACTCAAAACGTATGTTATCTAATGGTTTGGTAAAGAGATTTGTGAGTAGCTTTTGAGTGTTCAGATATTCAATAATGAGATCTTTGGATTCGACAAGGTCATGGATAAAATGATGTCTAATCTTAAGGTGCTTAGTTCGTGAGCGCATTACAGGATTTTTGGAAATATTAATGGCACTTTGGTTATCACAAAATATGGTTAATTGTTTTTTGGTGAGACCATAATCACTAAGCATCTGTCTGATCTGTAGTAATTGTGAACAACAACTACCAGCTGCTATATATTCAGATTCAGTGCTAGATAATGAAATAAAATTATGTTTCTTACACGACCAACCTACGAGATTATTGCCTACGTAGTAGCAAGCACCAGAAATGCTCTTACTATCGTCAGAACAACCAACCCAATCGACATCGGCGTACCCTACGATAGAACTAGTCGTATCGTTTGTGTACCAAATACCAAGTTTTAAAGTACCCTTAGTATTTTTAATAATTCTTTTCACACTTAATAAGTGAGATTCTTTAGGGTTACTTTGATATCTAGCACAAATACAGACATCGAAGGATATGTCGGGTCTAGACGCGGTAAGATACAGCAAACTCCTTATCATACTTCTATAAAGAGTGGGATCAACACTTTTCCCATTATCATCCTTAGAAAGTTTAGTTGAAGTACTCATGGGGGTTCTAGAAGTTTTTGCATTTTGTAACCCGAATTTTTTAACTAAATCTGCAGCATATTTGGATTGGGAAATAAAAATACCATCACTGCATTGTCTTACTTGTAAACCCAAAAAATATTGTAGTTCACCCATTAGAGACATCTGAAATTCAGTATGTATGATATCAGAAAATTTCTCGACTTGTAGGACAGGTGGAACCGAAAATAATACCGTCTACATATACTTGTGCGATTAAGACATGTTTATTTTCCTTTCTAACAAACAACGTTAGCTATCAAATAAGCAATAAGAGAAAGACAAATCTCTCTTGACAAGCCGTTGGGTTATCTAATCACTTACGAGATGGAACTTAAGGAGTTTGAAGAAGAAGAAAAATAAAAAGTTAAATCTTTTGCCATCAAATCTTCAAGCAAAGTGGTAGTGATTAAAAATGATGATGATGTTTTCGTACTGGCTAAAGATTTCAAAAAGTATCTTGCTTCCAAAAAGAAAGCCAGGGAAAGAAGAAGGAAAAAAAATCTTTAAAAGAGTTCAATGATGATACTCATTCCAAATTCGAACAAGATGTTATCATTACAATGAAGTTGGAAATATTAAACCTAATTATCCAAAGTATAAGAAATGGAAGAAGGCCTTCAAGGCCACATCATGGACTGACTCCGATACTAGATCTTTCGATGAAGATTAAAACGAAAATAAATTTGCTCATCTTTGGTTCATGGTTATGGAAAATGGGATACACTCTAACCTTGAATCCTCTAGTGATAGTGATAATGATAATGTTGGTGATTATGAGGAATTAAAAATTATTTTTGATGAATTATGTGATAGTTTTGAAGAACTTAAAAATAAGTATGTAGAACTTAAAAAGTCTCATTTATTATTTTCTACAAAATGGAATTTATATTCAAAAGAAATTAATGAGTTGAAATTAGAAAATCATCCTTTAAGAAAAGAAGTTGAAATTTTGAAAATTGAAAATACTAGTAGCTTATCTCTTAAAAAACTTAAGTCTGAAAATAATAAACTTAAATTACAAGTTGAAGATTTGACAACTAGTCTTGATAAATTTGTAAATGGAAACAAAAATTTGGACAAGTTACTAGGTAGTCAAAGATGGATGTTTGATAAAGAAGGAATTAGTTACAACACTACTGAAAATGAGAAAAACTTTCAAAACTATTCCAATCATAAAGTTAACTCATTGTGGACATATTGTGGTAGACAAACACATTTTTCAGATTTGTGTCCATATAAATTAGAAAATACAAAATTAGTGTGGGTTCCTAAAGGAACTAAGATGTATACTAATCGGTATGGACATAACACATTTTGGGTACCAAAAGAGAAATTCTTCAAAGTTGCATAAGTTGCATTTTGAGATGGGATGTGGATTTACAAGGAGTATATTTGGTATCATTACAAATTTCAAGTATCACTGCCTAAGGTTGGAAATGCCACACTTGGAGAAATTTTCATGGATATATATATTTGGTATTGGTAAGGTGGCAAGGAACACCTTTATTGAATCTCATATCTTATGTTTCTTGGTGATTAATTTTATGATCTTAATTGATATTTTCATGCATAAAATATTTGTTAAAGCATATGAGCTTGTTGTTGATAATTTAGTCTTCACATGTAAATTTTTACATTTATTACCTTTGATGATTTGATGTTACGAGACACACGCTTGATTTTGATGTTAAAATTTTAAGATGAAAATTCATAATATTTTTTGTTACATCTAAATATACACTTCTTGTTAATGATATTGGATTAATTCATGACTTTATCATATGGTAATTTTGAAAGGAAAAGGAAATTTGATAGTCGTATGTGCTACCTGTTGATTTTATGATATACATTTATTGATTATGATGATATGAACCCATTAATATTAGTGAGCTAGATTTATGATATGCTACATGAGCAGTGCCATAATTTGAATATTTGTGACATTCATGAAGGATATAATTTTTGAAAGTAACATTTGTGATATTTTGTGCTTAAATCAAAAGGTTGTATGATTATTGATATTTGAAATAATTTTTGGATTTATTAAGATTTTGTTGAAAATGATTTTTTGAAAATAAATATTGAAAATATTTCATCTCTTGGAAAAGATGCAAATTATTTGTTATATGCATATATGCCTTCATTGGTATCCCTTAAAGAGAGAAAAATGCTTGATCTTGACTTTTAATATATTCACTTGCATTATTATAGGTATTGCAATATGATTTTCAATTATGAGAACTTTAGCCCGTATCTTGAAGATGACAAAGCATGAACAAATTGACAAATTCTTATCGCTTCATGTATGCCGCTATCTTTTAACTCATGTTATGTGCTTCATTCAAATTATTTGAAAATATTGAGTTGTGAAATATTTTCACCATTATGTGCTTGAATTTATTGATCTTATCATCTTTGTGATTTGTACGTTGTTTGATGACATTCGTGCCTATTCGAACATTCAAATACATGCTATGAGAAAATTTATAATGATATATGTGCCTATTGAAAAATTTCATGATATTCATATATGTCACTTGCTGTTTATGGTTGAATCCCACGCATGAATTATTTTTTATAAGGGGACTTTGCATTTTTACCCGATAACACTTGATTTATATGAAAAATCTTTTTGATAATATCAAGGGGGGGGGGGGGGGGGGGGAATATTTATGATTCACTAATTGTGCTTAATTTATTCATTTTATGGAATATTGTGAATCATTGTTTGTCATCATAAAAAAGGGGGATATTGTTAAACGAATGTATTTAACCCATAATTAATATTAACTAGTTTAATTGTAATTAATGCACATTTTAGTTTAATGTAATGTATTGATTTTGATGATTTCAAACACATTTTCTATAAATTATCAATGATTCCAAACTTTTATTTAAGTGTTTATGTTAATTATTTTTAAATAATTTTTTTTCACAAACTCAAAAGAATTTTTTATACAGTTTTACACTCTAGTTACCTTTTTCGTCCGTCCGTTTTTCTTTATAGTATTTGTTGATACCAAATTTAGTGTGCTGACATGGATCAATAAAGTGAAGACACGTGGCAGTCTACGTGGCAACAACAAACACTTCCGAGGAACTCACACGCTCCGACGAACCATACTACAACGAGGAACACTGATTCTCCGAGGAACTCTTGAGTACCGAGAAGCTTAGGCGGTCCGAGCAACTCAGGCGGTCCGAGCTACACCTAGAACAAAGCATTAATAGCAGGATAACCAACAGTTTGACTGTTCATTAAATGTTTATCATTTAGACGCATACACTTAAGGGTCATTGAATGTATTACCCTTTCATATGTACATCATTTAATGTATTACCCTTTCACATTACAGCCTCAGGGATATAAATACATTATACAATCCTCATTGTAAAGGGACCGGAATTTCTTGAGATAACTTGTAATCGAGAATTCCCATACAATCAGCAATACCATAACAGTGGACGTAGGCCATTCTTATAAGGCTGAACCACTTTAAAAATTCTTTGTCTCATTTATTTATATGTGATTGAATAATTAGATATGATCTAATTTTTTACATCAACAGATTGGCGCCGTCTGTAGGAACGACTGGTAATATCGTTTTCCATAAAAAATAATCCATCACAAATGGTTGATATTCCAGAATCAAGCAATCGAAATGCTGGAAGCCCTCCAAATCCATCTGCTCCGCCAAATATTCCAGATCTGGCTGGAATAATGACAAATCTGGATCAGGGCCAGACCGTCATGCAAGAAACTATGCGTAAACTCGTACAAACCCTCCATGGCGGTGCACCAACCAATTCAAGACCCCGAAGTGTTCAAAGAAATACCCGTGCATCTTCTTCGCGTACTAGGCGTAACAATTCATATCGCAATGAGGAGTCTGAAGATTTTTCTTATAAACCTGGACGAACTTCGTCAGTGCGAGCCACAGATACTGAACAACGTATCACTCTCTCCCCAGAAAGGACCAGTGCACTAGAAAGATTAAGCAGAGTATCTCCTTTCGATCGATTAGGTCCTAGGAGGAGCAAAATCCTCCTAGAGCCCCATCGAGGAGTTTTCGACGACTATCAGATTTAAGGGAAGGATCTGCCCAGTCGCGACCAGTTGCTCGTCAAGATAGATCCCAGGAAGCCACCTCAACACGATCAGCTGCTCGAACCAACAGGCTTGAGGAAGGAAATGATGCATGGAAAGGCTCTATTCAAAGGCTGGAGGATAGATTGGGGGAAATGGTTAAAGCTAAGAACCCTCTACAACGAACCTTTATTCGAGGAACACCTTTTGTCCAGGCCATTGTAGATTTTCCAACACCATCAAAGTTCAAAGCACCTGTTGTGACCCCCAAATATGATGGAAAGACAGACCCCGTCTTTCATATAGAATAATACCAAGCTGCAGCCGACATCTATGCTGTTCCAGATGAGATGAGATGCAGGGCATTCTCGGGAACTCTTACCGGATCTGCTCAAATATGGTATAATAATCTTCCTCGGGGTAAGATCTCAACTTTTCTTCAACTGGCCGAGTTATTCATTGGGAATTTCTTTTTTGGGGCAAAGCCAGTTAAACGAGTAGCATATTTGTTGAGTGTTAGACAAAAGGCTGGTGAGAGTACCAGAGATTATATAACTCGTTTTAATAACGAGAAACTTGAAGTTATTGATTATGAAGAGAAGACAGCGATTACCGCCTTGATGAGTGGACTACTGCCCAACAAGTTGTACTATACTTTGGCCAAAGATCCACCTAGAACCATGTCAGACCTGATGGGAAAAGCGTCCAAGATTATGAATGCCGAGGAGGCTATGGCTGCGAAGAAGAACATGGATGCCAAAGAAACCAAGGTGGAAGGTGATAAAGCTAAGAAGAAAGAGCATAAGAACAATGGTAATGACAAACATTCAAGAACAAGGTCGGTATGGGATGCAATGAAGAAATTCGATAATTATACTCCTTTGAAGAAGGATGTCAACCATGTTCTAGAAGAAATCAAGAGCAACGAGGAATTAAACTGGCCAGAGAAAATGAAGGCAGACCCTGACAAGAGGAATAAGGCAAAGTATTGCGAGTTTCATAAAGATCATGACCATGTGACAAAAAATTGCATAGCTCTTCAGAATGAAATTGAAACACTCATCAGACGAGGAAAGCTGGCAACGTATGTTGATCATGGAAGCGAAAGAAGAAAAAACGACCGAACAAGAGAGAGGTCTAGATCTCCTCGTCGAGCAGAGGAGAATAAGAAAAGAAACCATAAAGTTGATCCCGAAGATGACCCCGATCTTCCCAAGAGACCAAAGCAGCCAGAACGTGAGGTATTTTCAATACGCTTTGGGTCATTTGACTGTAATGTTATAACAGGTGGAGATGCAGGAGGAGGAGACCTTACTGCCGAGAGAAAAGCTTACCTCTGTGAGGCTCAAGCTTGCTCGTACATTCAACGAATAAATCTAGCTGAGGTGGATCGCCCGAGAAAGGTGAACAAAGAGAAGTTGGTCATTGGGTTCTCAAAGAATGACCTTGCAGGTGTTCTATATCCTCATGATAACCCATTGGTGATCAAGATGAGAATGAAGGAGGTAATAATTTCAAGAGTACTGGTCGACAATGGTAGCTCGGCAGACATCATGTTCTACTCGTGCTTCGATAGTTTAAATCTAAAGCTATCTCAACTGGAGCCTTATAATAGACCCCTCCTCGGTTTTGCTGGCGAGAAAGTATTTTAACTTGGGACGATTAAGTTGGATATATTCATTGGTACGTGGCCTGATTGTCGGACAGAAATAATACGCTTTTTCGTGATGGATAAGAATGTTCAATCATCATATAATATCATTATGGGAAGATTAGGATTGAAAAAGTTCGAGGCTGTACCATCTACGGTGCATCAGTGCCTGAAATTTCCAACAAATTTTGGAGTAGGAGTTGTGAAGGGTGACCATAAAGTAGCTCAGGAATGCTATTATTCATCCACCGAGCAAGAGGAACTGGAGGAATCAAGGAAAAAGACTACTACTTATCAAGTGGAAGAAGGTGCAAAAATTGAAACATTAGATCCTAGAGATGAGTCTCAACTCGTGAAGGGTCAAGTGGTGGAAGCTACTGAAAACATCATTCTGGACGACAAGCACCCTGAATGAACTACTCAAGTAGGTTCGTCGTTGGAAGCCTCACTAAAACAGGAATTGATAACTTTCCTTAGAAGCAGAAAGCAAACTTTTACGTGGAGTCATGAGGATATGCCCGGAATAGATCCAAATTTCTTATGTCGCGAACTTAATGTGAATAAGGAAATCAAGCCAGTGAAGCAGAGAAGAAGAGTGTTCAGCCCCGAGAAGAATCAAGCTATACAGGAGGAAGTCGAGAAGCTCCAGAAAGCTTGCTTCATTGAAGATGTTAAATATCCAGACTGGTTAGCAAATGTGGTGATGGTGAAAAAGAAGAACAACAAATGGAGGATGTGTGTAGACTTCACAGACCTCAATAAAGCATGTCCAAAGGATCATTTTCCGTTACCCCAAATTGATCAACTAGTGGATGCTACCTCGGTACACGAGCTGTTGAGCTTCATGGATGCTTATTCTGGCTACAATCAGATTAAAATAAAATCTGAAGACAGGGAGACTACTTCTTTCATTACCCCTAGGGAAACTTATTGTTATAATATTATGCCTTTTGGTTTGAAAAATGCAGGTGCGACATATCAGAGGCTGATGAACAAAGTCTTTACTGAACAAATCAGTTGCAATATGGCAGTCTATGTTGACGATATGCTGACAAAGAGCAAGAAAGCTGCCAATCATCTAGTTGACTTAAGTCAGACTTTTGATCAACTAGATAAATATCAAATGAAGCTGAACCCGGCGAAGTGCATATTTGGAGTACGAGAAGGCATGTTTCTCGGATACATTGTCAACCAACGAGGCATTGAAATAAATCCTAAAAAGATCAAAGCTCTATTAGGGCTGCGATCTCTAACGACGAAGAAAGAGGTGCAAATTCTTACAGGACGAGTAGCAGCACTCAACATATTTGTATCGCGAGCAACTGATCGATGTCTCCCATTCTTCAAGACACCCCGAAAGACTTTCGAGTGGAATGATGAATGTGAGAAGGCTTTTCAAGACTTGAAGAAATACTTGGGAGCACCTCCACTATTGTCCAGGCCGATGATGGGAGAAAAATTGTACTTGTATCTAGCAGTATCGGAGAATGCAGTTAGCTCGGCGTTGATAAGAGTGGAGAATGGAGTACAAAAACCAATCTATTACACAAGTAAGGCCTTCCGAGGAGCAGAGATCAGATATCCAAGGCTGGAAAAGTTAGCACTGGCACTGATTGAGGCGAGTAGGAGAATGAGGCCATACTTTCAGGCTCATACTATTGTCGTATATACTGATATGCCGTTGAGGCAAGCCCTTCATAAACCAGAAAAATTAAGGAGATTGATATACTGGGCAATAGAGCTCGGTGAATACGATATAGTCTATGAACCTAGATCATCGCTTAAAGGGCAAGCTGTAACGGATTTTATAGCAGAGTTCACCTATCCTGATACCCCCGAGGAGCAAAAGTTGCTCGCTGATCAACCTGTGGATGTTACAGGATCAACAAACACAAGCTCAGACCAACTTCGATTGGTAAAAGGGCAAGTGGATGTTACAGGATCATCAAATTCGAGCTCAGACCAACTCCGGTTGGTAAAAGGGCAAGAAAAGATGATCGACGAAGAGCGAGAAGTATCAGGGGAAGATGAAAGGAAACAACAAATATTTCACCGAGGAACTCTGTCAGATCAGAAGTTTGAAGACGAGTTACCTATATGGAGGCTATACGTAGATGGCTCATCATGCACAACAGGCAGTAGGGCAGGGATAGTTTTGAGCACTCCGGACGAGGTCGACATGGAATACGCCCTACGTTTCCAATTCAAAGCTTCCAATAATGAGGCTGAGTATGAGGCCATGATTGCAGGTCTTAATTTGGCAAAAATTATGGAAGCGCAGTAAATTATTGTCTTCAGTGATTCTCAATTAATTATAAATCAAATGTTGGGAATATATGCAGCCAAAGGAGAATTGATGATCAAATACCATGCAAAGGTGATGGAGTTGGTATCAGGATTTGCTGCTATTCAGCTGGTCAGAATACCAAGAATGGAGAATGCAAGAGCAGATGCCCTAGCTCGATTAGCATCAGCTACTCGTACCGAGCTCCGGAGAACAATCCCAATTGAAGTTTTAGCTGGTCGGAGTATAGATGAAGATTTGGCGATGAACTTTATCACCCTTGATTTAGGACCATCTTGGATGGATCCCATCAGGGCATATATTGAGGAGGGAGAATTACCAATTGACAAGCTCGCAACCAAGAAATTAAAGTTTAAAGCTGCTCGGTATGTATTAACTAACGGTATTTTATATAGACGAGGAATTATGGCAGGTTTGTAAATATGTGTACATCCCTCCGAGGTGAAAGACTTGATTGAAGAGATCCATGAAGGGTCCTGTGGAGCCCATGTAGCAGGTCAGACGCTTTTACAAAGGATGACGACGCAGGGATATTACTGGCCGACGATGAGGGCTGATTGTGTAGCCTATGCCAAGAAATGTGACAAGTGCCAGCGCTTTTCCTCCATCCGAAGAGCTCCACAAGCATTGTTGACACCCATCACTTCCCCTTGGCCATTTGCCATGTGGGGAATAGATTTGGTCGGACCACTGCCAACGACTAGAGGAAGGTTCAAATACCTCGTCGTCGTAGTGGATTATTTTACTAAGTGGGTGGAAGCCGAGCCTCTCATTGATATGACGTACGAGAAGGTGTACCAATTTATTTGGAAGAACATCATTTGTCGATATGGTCTTCCTCATGCTTTCATCACAGACCATGGAACACAATTTGATAACGAGGAGTTCGCTGCCTATTGTTATCAATCAAATGTGTTGAAGATCCACTCAGCACCAGGCCATCCTCAAAGCAATGGACAAACTGAAGTGACAAACAGAACATTGCTGAATGGTTTGAAGAAAAGACTGGACGATGCGAAAGAAAATTGGATCAACGAGTTACAGTCAGTACCGTGGGCTTACCGAACTACTCCCCGAGTAGCAACTGGAGAATCTCCATATATGCTAGCGTTTGGAAGTGAAGCTGTTATACCTATCGAGTTGGGCCTCCCAACACACAGGGTACTGAATTTCAATTCCCCTATCAGCGACTTAATGAGAAGATTGGATTTAGACATGCTCGAGGAAGTTAGAGAAGAAGCAGCCATCAGAAATGCTGCATACCAACAACGAACATCTCTATTCTACAATAAGAGGGTGAAGAAGTGCGACCTGAAAGAAGGAGACTATGTGCTGAATAAAGTAATTCAAAAGCACAACAAACTGGAGGCAAACTGGCATGGGCCATACCGAGTTACAGAAGTTGTTCGACCAAGAACTTACCGAATAGTAACTTTAGAATGCATGGAATGCAGATCACCTGCGTAAGTATTATCAGTGATGTGTATTTTCTCCTTTCATTGAAATTTTTTTGGGGAATACTAGTGCTACACACTACTCGGCGAAACTCGGCAAAACTAGGGCTACTCAAAAATTTTCTCGAAAACACCAGCTAAGGTTGGTCGAGAAACAAATGTATTCCTCTAGGAAGTAAAACCTATATTCCTCCGGGAAGTAAAGCTACTTGTATTCCTCCGGGAAGTAAAGCTACCTATATTCCTCCGGGAAGTAAAGCTACCTGTATTCCTCCGGGAAGTAAAGCTACATGTATTCCTCCGGGAAGTAAAACTTGTATTCTTACGGGAAATAAAACTATATGTTCTTCGGGAAGTAAAAGTTTTCCTAAAAATGCCAACTTATGTCGGTTAGGAAGTAAATATATTCTCGAAAAGGCCAACTTGAGTTGGTCGGGAGGTAAAATTATTTCAAAAAGTGCTAAAAGTTCCTCGTAGAGGAAAAATCCACTAACTATGGCTGGTCGGGGGTAAACACCCACTAACTGTAGTTGGTCGAGAAGGAAATTTACCGACCTTGGTTGGTCGGAAACATTTTATGAATACGAGAAAATGATCAAGCAAAATTATTGATACTCGTGACTTTTTAAAATTATTAGTAAGTTGGTCGAGAAACAACTTAGTAAGTTGGTCGAGGAATAACTTAGTAATTTTTTATAATGACTACCACAAATTCAAGCTAGTCGACAATAAGTTGATCGACAAACAACACAAAACAACAGAATATTGTTATTTTTTTTAATAGACATACATGCACAAATGTAAAGTATTTTACAAGACAATAGCGATTAAGATTGCGAATAAAAATAAAATTCTTTCATTAAATCCAAGAATAGATTACATTGATAATGAAATGTGTACAAAGTTATTACATCGATATTCCTATTCTACTGGTTTTTTCCCCTCTGCTTTTGAAACAGGTTCCTCACCAGCAGGCGGATCATTTAAAGCAAGAGGAGAGTTTATGAAGTTCAAATCTTTTAACATCCTGATATTCATCACGGATGGTCGATCTAGAAGATGCTCGGGACGAGATATCTCAACACTTGAATGGAGATTGTAGTCGTCGAGATACTTTGAAATTAAGCATCGAGGAATGGCCCGAGCAGGGATCCAGCTCATATCAAGTTTGAATGGTGGCACGGGTAGGTCGAGCAGCCCAGGATCATGGTAATCCCACAGGTAATGACCCTGTTCGAGTTGCAGCACACCTAAGGCATTCAACCAGCCTTGCTTGTAGCCCTCATTATTGGCATTCTGGATACGATCGTCCAAGTGGTAAAGAGCCTCGTTGTACCCAGCCATCCAAAACTCCCTGGGCTGTTTGTGGAATTGGTATGTCAGTCTTTCTAGCTGCTCGTGGAGACTTTTGATGAAGAGTTCCTTATTCTCCAAGACTAACTGGTGCACAGAAAGCTGCTCTTCCAGGTCCCTGATCTTCTTTGACATTTCAGACAACGCCTGGTTCTTTGCCATTAATTAGAAGGCTTGGTTCTTTAAGGCAGATTGAATCCTCTGTTCCTCGACCGGAATTCGAGCTGCTCTTGCTCGTCCCCGAGGAGCTCTTGCTCGTCCACGAGAAGATGTAGAGGGACCAACTCTCTTCAAGGTCTCCAATTCGTCCCTCAAGTTGGCGTTCTCGACCTCCAAGAACGAGAATCCCTCATCATTCACTGGGATCAAGGCGTTTGAAGTGGAAGCTGCAGACTTCAACTGAGACAACTCTTTCTACAGGTTGTTATTTTCTTGCTCTAATAGTTCAGTTATTTGTCTGCACTCCTCGACCTCACCCCTCAGAGTTCTCTCCCTCACCTCGTAGCCAGCAAAATGCTTCTCGTACCCCTTGTCAGCATTGAGTTGCTGATACTTCTTCTCATACCCCTCGTGCAAAAGGGCAGTGGATTCTTTGTATTGCTGCTAAAGGTCTTCAAGAATGCTTTGGAGATCCTTGATCATATCATAATAAGCCACATTGTTGGCCACTTCACGATCAAGCAGGGTCTTCAAGTATTGATAGGCCTCAACTGCCTGTTCCGAAGCATCTTGGCTGAGGATGTCGACAATTTGTGCTGCACTCAGATCTGTGTGACCAGCCTTAAAATAATCATTGTATTGCCTCAACAGCTTGGTATCATGAGCAGATAGTAATTCCATCCTGGCTAGAAACTAGTAGAGAAAGAAGAAGAAGTAATCAATAAAAGTACCAATTAAGCATAAAGAAGAGACAACAGTATGCAAGAACAAAAGTTCAAGTTTTATTATATCAAGATTCAGAGTTACATGTTCATGGTTACATTTGACAAAAGAAAAATATAAAGAGAAACCCGAACAACTCTACACCTTTTCCTTGTCTCCCAAAACCTTCTCGGGAGGCTGGGACGAGTAAGTAGGTTGCTCGGAAGGAACATATAGTAGCTGGGGAAGTGCTGGAGGTTGCTTGGAGGAAGTAACGAGCTGCTGAAGTTCCTCGGTAGCAGACTGGATGGCTGGGGGATGATCTCCCATCACCATAGAAGACTCTTCGGAGGCAGCTTCGTCCTCTTCTTCTTCTTCTTCTTCTTCTTCTTCAGGAGTTAGAGGGGGACCAGGGATATGTCACTGAAAGAGTTCGGAATTTTCATCCACTTTCATCTCCTGTAGAGCAGCGACCCATCCATCCCTAAAGTACTTGAGGCTGCCATATTCTACTTGAGACATCATGGCAGCCAAGCCCTTGTTCCACCCCTTGTCCCAGCCATCGCTGAAAGACTTCTTCACAGCCAGTTTTCTCTTCAACTTATCCGAGGAACGCTGCTCGGACAGAAGGTTTTCAGCAATCTTCAATTTATTTTCAACCTCCTCCTTCTGCCGATTTACCTCCCGAAGCTGACCCAATTGTTCCTCAGCAACTTTGAGCTTATTCTCAAGCTCTCCAGCATTTTTGAGCTTCTTGTCAAGCTCTTTATTTTTCCCTTCCAAGTCTTTTATTCTCTTTTCCAACTCCTGGGAGACTTCAACAACTCGAGCCTTCTCCTGCTCGGTGGAGGCAAGCTTCTTCTCCCAAGTTACCTTATCATCAGCATATTTTTGGCGAGACTCTTCCAAAGACTGCCTCACGCCCATCAAAGCTTCCTCTACACCAGACGAGGAGCTTGAAGCTTTAATAGCTTCATCCTTCTTCAAAATTGTATTGAAGCAACTCACCAACTGTGAAAAGAAAATGAAAGCAAGTCAGAGACAGATATAACAAGGAAAAGATGAAAAGTTCATAGTAAAAGGACTTGCAGAAGCAATGTGGTGAGCTGCCAAAGAGGTAACCATATCCCGAGAAAGGTTTTCTTCGATACCTTGGATCTCGGGAATGATCCAAGTCTTCACCGAGTGCATGGTAGAGCTCGGGGGAACGAAAGTGGGAACTCTACTAGTCGGGGGCTGAGAGATGGTGTCAGTCAAAGTGATCGAGGAGCTCTTCTTCAGCTTCCTCGAGGGAGAAGGAATAGATTCAACCAAAGAGGAACTCTTGGTCGGTGATATTACAATCACCTCTCCTAAAGCAGCAGACTTGCTCGGAGCCACTGGGGGCTTCTCGACAACCTTCACAACAGGGGCAGCCGAGGAAGGTGCATCAGTTTTCTTTGTCCCCTCCCCTGGGACGCCAACCTTACATCTTTTTGCCTCTCCAGCACCAGAGGCAGGCTTCTCAAAAAGGGTGGGAGGTCTTATCTTCTTCATCCTTTCACTTAAAGGAATGTGTGACTCAGGAGAGGAACTGGTAGAAGCTGGTACTGGCTCTGCGTCACTTATCACCGGACGAGTAGTGAAAGAAGTGGTGTAGCGCTTGTACTGCAGCAGATACGAGACTGACCTAATGTGCTCGTCGACAACACTCTGATGCAAACTCCAGATAAGTTTTAAGTGCCTTATATTCATGTCTGCTTCTTTTGGACACTTTCTTTTGCTATCAACTGCAAATAAATAAGCATTAAAATATCAGTGGCACATTTTATCAAACATAGAAGAAGCATAATTTCAAAATAAATAAAATGAAATAAAAATAACCTATCCCATTGCCATAGGAAGGGCATCTGGGACCCTGATACACTTCATCTCCTGATAAAGGAGCATGTTGCCAATTTTT
This sequence comes from Sambucus nigra, assembly GCA_949130495.1. NCBI lineage: Eukaryota > Viridiplantae > Streptophyta > Magnoliopsida > Dipsacales > Adoxaceae > Sambucus > Sambucus nigra. The sequence goes on from OX422221.1 coordinate 51,636,139, forward strand.
TATAACAACTCCGTGCTCAAAATAGTCTCCATTGGCATCCGGGAGATTGACCACTAAAGCCCTATTTAAAAATCTAGTTTTTAAATAAAAAGTGTTATCACCCACTGCCCATCTATAACAAAACATAATTTATGGAATTCCTATGCGAGTTTCGTGAATTTGATTTAACGTATGCACCCCATTAACTATTCTCCATGTATTGGGGTCTATTCTTGTAGGAACAACGTCAAAATATTGACAAAATTCCAGATATAGAGGATTGGGTGGAAAAGAAAATCCACACTCAGCAACAAAGAGACGGGGAACCAATGTCCCTCGGCCAAACGGAAATAGTCAGAAGGCTCAGAAAGCTCTTCCAGAACAACCCAGGAGGAAATAAAAAAATCAGAGCGAAACTTATCAAGAGATTCAACAGGGTAAACCATGATGAATAAAAGAAATGAAGAAGAAGGAAGAAGATTTTACAGAAAAAGAGTGGATTTGTTGACAACGAACGATGAAAAGGATGAACGCACAAGAGAGAAAGATAATGGAAAACTCGAAAATACAAATTTGAAAAGGTAAAAGACGATGGGAGTGTCTGTGACGCTTAAATACCTTGCCTTGGGAAAAGGAAAAAGTAATGATTACAAAAAGAAACGATTACGCTACCGGCGGCTAGAAGGATAAAAAATACGCGGAGATCGAGGCGGTTATAAAAATTCAAAAAAGCCTGATTCTACGAATTTGGAAAGAGAAATAAATACAAGGGAAACACTCCTAAAAATCAGGAGGACCATTTAAAGCTACCATATTCCGAGAAAGAATGTTCCACACTCCTCAAATTTCAAACTATGAAATATTGGGGGCTTCTGTTGATACCAAATTTAGTCTGCTGACATGGATCAATAAAGTGAAGACACATGGCAGTCTACGTGGCAACAACAAACACTTCCGAGGAACTCACACGCTCCGAGGAACCATACTACAACGAGGAACACTGATTCCCCATGGAACTCACACGCTCCGAGGAACTCTTGAGTACCGAGAAGCTTAGGCGGTCCGAGCAACTCAGGCGGTCCGAGCTGCACCTCGAACAAAGCATTAATAGCAGGATAACCAACAGTTTGACTGTTCATTAAATGCTTATCATTTAGACGCATACGCTTAAGGGGCATTGAATGTATTACCCTTTCATATGTACATCATTTAATGTATTACCCTTTCACATTACAGCCTCAGGGCTATAAATACATTGCACAATCCTCATTATAAAGGGACCGGAATTTCTTGAGATAACTTGTAATCGAGAATTCCCATACAATCAGCAATACCATAACAGTGGACGTAGGCCATTCTTATAAGGCTGAACCACTTTAAAAATTCTTTGTCTCATTTATTTATCTGTGATTGAATAATTAGATATGATCTAATTTTTTACATCAACAGTATTCTTGAGGAGAATCATTCATATATTATTCTTTAAAGTTTTTTACCTGCCTTTGTTTTATTTTCTGACAAACCATACTTGCATATTCCCTTTTATCTCTTGACTCACGCGTGTACTGCCTTATAATTGAGTTTGTTTTATTTTTATTTCTTTTCGAAATAACACATATTATATGTAAAATAGTTATTTTGTTCTTTCAACCTTTTTACTGCATGCGTCCGTTCATCTTTTAACATCTGTTGTCAGTCATGTATTTTATATATATATATATATTAAGCCTTGGACAGGAAGTAGGAAGCAATTTCGTGTATCAAGCATTGGGACCCGCGTATATTTTGACAACTGCCATGGGCAGTTTATATTTCAGCCGATCTTGTCATATCTTTTTATATTTGGAGCCCCACGTTTTGATTGATAGTATACTTTGTTATCATTTAAACGACAATATATATATATGTGTGTGTGTGTATGTTTATTTCTCTTTTATATTATATATATTGCTTATATTTTTTTATATATTAAAATCTTTCAACTGTGGCCTTAAGAAGCGTTATCACAGCCTTATTCCTTATTATATTTTCGGATGAACCCACCTTTGGTTTGGAAGATCAACTGACTTGGTCAGTTATTTTTTTGGTTTAAAGGTTCTATTAAATATGTTTGGCCTATTGGTTAACTATTAGATCATTCGTCATGCTGTCTTGATGTGTCCGAATTGATTGATATGAAGCTATCAGGCATTTTATTTGAGATTTTACTTTTATCCACGTATTAATATAAGATTTCTCTAAATCTGTCATAATTGTTTTTATCAAATTGTCTTTTAGACATATTCGTTACTAAATAAAATATGTCTTATATATATATATATATATATATATATATATATATATATATATATATATAACTATTACTGAACATTATATATGCTAGTAGACGTGTTGCCCATCATGATTGAAAGAAATCTATCAAATCCTTTATACTATTCTGACATACGTGTAAATTTTTTTTTGAAATTTTTCCACACACTCTTGTCAGGTTTACTGTTGCATCGAGACCCGCGATTTCTTTTCAAATATTACATCATCATTGATATACTTTTTTTCCAGTTCACTCACATCTAAAGTACTCATAGCCTTGCACGCATGTCAGTTGAAAAGAATTTTTAATTATATACCTTAAGAGATCATTTATGTTATTCACGATATTTTTTTAAACCGCGGATCTTTTCTTTTGAATATAAAAATGTTTAACACTTTTCATATATCAGATTAGTTCTCTCTCTATTTCTTAGACTAACACATCTTGCAGGAGTTATTTTAGGATGTCTAAAGAAGCTATATTCAGTCCTAAATTTTTATAATGTTATTTTCATGCTTCAATATCTATATTTTTTTATTGAGAAGCGAAATGGATATTTGCAGATCATTTTTTCAAGACTACTTCATCTCAACAAAATCACAAGCATTTAAGGCCTTAAAGAAATATGTCTAAAATCTAGTTTTCAAAGTTTGCTATTTAAGCATTCAAGAGTTGCATTGATGACTAAGAGACTAAGAGCAAGACACTAAATACATTATTAAAAAGTATTTGGATTTATTATTCAGCCACTACATCATTCAAAAAAGAGCAATTAATTTTATTCTACTCATTCATTGAAGAGGAGACTTGAACTTACATCAATATCATTTATTGAGGTCTCATCGAAGAATAAGAAACTCAGATTATAAACTGTATTTTAAGGAGTTTCATTATTATACCATGTACTATAAAAATCATATCCTTTTGAAGTTTTATTGAAACTTCGATTGTAACGATGATTGGTTCCTACTCGCAAGTGGTCCACGGGATTTGAAGCTCAGAGTTAGCTTGCAAACGGTTGTAAAGTGGTGGTTTGATCCTACTTGCAAGTGGATCATGGATTAATGAAGCGCAAAGGAGATGGATCTTTAGGCGCGTGGACGTAGGCCAGGATTTGACCAAACCACGTTAAATTTCGATGTCATTTTATTTTCTGCACTTTTATTTATTTACTTGCATATGCTTGCTTGAGTTAATATTTTCAGCACACTAACTTCCGGATGAATTAATTATGAAATTTGACTAAATTAATTTTCAAATTAAAATAATTATTTTTGAATTAAATAATTAATTCTAGAATATTAATTTGTATTAAATACATAAATTAATTTAATATTTATAAGGTGTTAAAATATGTATTTTAACTTGTTTAAATTAATTGGCTGTATTGATTTGATATTCTTGATTTTAATCATTAAAAGGTTTATTAATCTGAAATTTGATTAAGTGTATTAAATTAAATATGTTCTGAAATTTTAATTTAACCGAAAAAGTTTGCAAAATCCCAATTCACCCCCTCTTGGGTATTTTTTTGGGCAACAAACTTGTTGATCAAAACTTATCCTAACGAATCCGTCAAGGTATTCATGGATGCATCAAGATTAATCACATTGTTTTGTTGTTTGGGGGGATGATTTTCATTTTCTAATGACCAATTGTTTGGTAGATTAACATATTTTCGATTTATTAATTCAACTACTTGGATATTAGCATCATTTGTACCACTTTGTAGTAACAAAGTTTTATCTTTTGGACTTTTTACCAAGGCATGTAGATTTAGATTGGTTTTCATACATTTATAATAAATTCAATAGATGGGGCTAAAGGTTTACTTATATCTAACATTTCATATCCCAATATTTTAATGTTTAGTGTCATGGATTTTACTATGTAAGGGCCAATTAAACTTAATGTAAAATCTGAAAATAATTAAAATGTATTGGACTATTAAAAAGGCTTTACTCCATCATTCTTAATATACTTGTATTGTAATTAGTATGTTTAGCATCTATAAGGCATAAGATGATAGCGGCATTTATTCAGTTACTACTTAATGGTTTGATTATGACTTAAATTAATCCTAACAGGAAATTGAAACCAGTTTTCTTATATTTCGAAATAGCTTCACGCGTACACACACACACACACACACACACACACACACACACACACACACACATCGCTTAACATACCCTAAGAACATACCAATTTTTAAAAATACTAAAAAATAAATTTAATTTTATCAAATTCGGTATAAATGGTTTACATAGTAAGTAGATCATCTACAAAAAATTCAACCCGAAAGTGATTATAATCAATAAATGTCAATGTCCAGCTAAATTGAAAGATGGTTTTCCCATGACCTATGTGCAAAATGTATGTTGTAAACAATCGAGGAAAAAAAAATATTTTTTGATCCTCAAAAGTTAGTTGTCCAACCATGAAAATAATATAGTACAACATCCAATATTTAAAAATTAAAACCAAAATAATTACTAATTTATAAAATTTTATGTGGGCAAAAGAAAGTTTATACAAGCCACATATGTGTATACTAAACAAACGCTTAAGTAGATAAAAGACTATTAATTTAGCTAAAACAATAATTTTCTTAAACAAATTTCACATGTTTATGTTCGTGCCAATGGTATCATTGAATGCGTCATACGTGATATAGCAGTTACTCAAGTTATTAAGTTACACATAATAGTAAAATGCGAATGTTTAAAAGTGTGTCTATTTCTGAGAGAGGGGGGGGGGGGGGGGAGATTATTCCACAAATGACTATGAAAATAAGACACATATTGACAGTTTATGCAATTAAATGTAAACCCACTTTAGATACATGAAATGTATCCCAACTTTTCTACTTATTGGGGTAATTGCATTCTTTAGAGTACAAGTTTATATGAATTTGATCCCATTAAAACTTTTCCCAAAACCGGGAACATAGACAATGAATAGATATACAACTCGAGTGATACAAAAACAAAGAGTAAGGTAAGAACAAATCCATGAAAGGGTCTTTAGTAGACCTTAAATCTAAAAATACATCTAATGAGAGATATTATTTGTAGTAAAAGTTAAAATAGATATTAATATATATATATATAGAGAGAGAGAGAGAGAGAGAGCATAGTGAAATGATATAAAAATTAAATACACAAAACAGATTATAGACACATCAACAATTTATACGTGAATGTACATAGAAATGATCATACATATTGACGCGACTCAGAAAGTGTCTCTAATGTGCGCTCTCTCTAGGCTCAAGTGTAAGCCTCTCGCGTTAGTAATAAACCCGGTAAGTCGGGATCATATCCACAGGTAAATAGGACAATGACGTTGGATAGATGAAGAAATCCTAACTCTGACTCTAAAAAGAAAAGAAAAATTGATTTGTTTGGAGAATTAGTTACGACTGAATGCAATTTTGAAATTATGAAAGAAATGCAATTATTCTAAATTATCTAAAATACTAATGATTAATGATTTGAAAATTTGAACTATATGAGGAAGAAAACAGGTGTAATACCCCGTATTTTTATTCTATATTAATTTGGGGATTTATTGAATTTAATGTGAGTTTATTATTTAATAAAAATCCGGAAATTAATTATGTTCTAATTATTAACGTGGCGAGAGTTAGTAATTATGGAAAATTTGTTGAATATTACTAATGAGTAAAGTAATATATTATATTGGTTATATCGAATGTCATGAGTGAATAAAATGACAATTTCGGAAATTTAAGTCGGGACGTGCTCGTGTCGCGTCGGGACTAAATTTTGATAAATAAAAGTGAATATTTTATAAGTTGCCCGTATGGTCGTTTTGAGTGCGCCAACGCGTCCGGAAGGGTCGAGAGAGTCAGAAAAGTGTACCCGGGGGTTTAGTTTGGGTCTCGAGGCGTTTTTAGGCCTAATTGGTACCCCGGGAGGGTATTTTGGACATTTCACCTTTTTGGGTAATTAAACCCACGAAAATTCCAAGGGATATACTAGATATCTGGAATGTCATCTAGGGTTAGAAACTCTAAACACAAGTGACGGCCATAGGAGAGGAAGGAGAGAGCTCTCAAGGCAAATTCAAGGCCCGAAATCCACCCGTTTGCACCGCAACCACCACCAACGCGTAGATCGCGCAACGGGCTACGCAACCACACCAAAAAACATCTGCAAATCAGAACGTCGAAAATCCCAGGCAAGTGTTTATCTTGCTATTTTCGTTGGTGCAATTTCCATATTAGTTTAGGAATGATTAGGGATGAAATATATGGAAGAAAACCCAAATTTTGTTAGGAATTTGCATGTAGTAAAGACTTAAACCTTATTCTGGAAGTCTCTTATGATGTAGAAAGATAACCCACGAAATTTGGTTGTAATTAAGAAAGGAATTCTGGGGTAAAACTGATTAGAACCATGATTTAGAGATTTTAGGGTTCTTGAAGTTGTGTATGAATTTTGGGTTGATAATCCATGTTTAAATGATAGAAATGTACATGCCTTACGTTAGAAACATCTGGTATATTGCTATAATGTTAGTAGTAGAATTTTTGGGACGTTTGGTGTTGGAAAAGATGGATTTGGATGAAGAAAAGTGATAGAACCCGTAACTGCAATTCTGCAGAAAATCGAAATACCTGCTTGATCGATCGATCGAGCCTAGAGCTTCGATCGATCGAGCACCAGACCTCGATCGATTGACCCCTCCTGGCAGACTCCTATTTCCCCTATTAAATGAGTTAAATTTAATTTTTCATGAAATAATTCTTGGGCATCCTTAATATAATGTTTTGGGAGATAGGGGAGACCAGTAGGTTATACGATAGAATTTTGGAGATACTTAATGTGGACTAAGAATTACATTTTGGTATAATTACTTATAAATCGATTAATTTATGTATTGAAGGGTAAGGTGCGTAAGAGAATTACGTTGGAACATATTAATGACACCTACTGAATTATATACTTGGGAGGATATGGTCCACGAGTGTCACGTAATGGGTAGGAGAAACCCTTCGAGTTAAGGTTAGTGACGAACCCTTATAAGAATACTTAGTGTGAAAAATTAAGGATAGATATTGTAATTATGGGTGATGAGAGAAACCTAGATTGATATAATAATAAGTGGTATATTTATATGGTTGTGCATGCATATATTATATACGTGTGAAAAACGTACCCGCGCTACTTGCTATCCCTGAGGTTACCGCGCTGGGACAGTCTTATCTCGATGGGACCTTTATGGGGGATATTGACTTGTACCCTAGAAGATAGATATCCTTAGTACAGGCTATCGGACCGATAGTTCAGACGGTCCTAAGAGACGTGAGGGTATGTACTGACCTCTTAGTGACTTGGAATCTATGCTTCGCCTCAAATCTTATTTGTGTATATATGTTGACACAGTTCGAGAGTGATTCTGAACTTGTATATCCCTTAGTGTGAGCGATGCGGGGATTGGATAGCAGAGTATGCCTGCACCATAATTTGTATGTTGGTGCCATTAGAATATATATATTATACGAGTGCTAAATATATATATCTGAAATTTGGGAAATTTAAGCTGTTGCTATGATATGGTAAGTGAGAAATAATTCTGGACTATAAATCGGAAATACTTGTTTGAAAAGTATTATATGATACGGGGAGGCTTTATAAATTAAGTTGTGCTACTAATTGGAAGTATTCTTTTTAAACAATGGTGTTATTTGGTTTTGAAATCTTATGAGTAATTTGAGATAAACTAAATTGTTGGGAAGGTTAATGTGATTAAATGGTAGGATAAACCGTTGGGAATGTTAGTGCGATAGGTGTGCACAATAGAAGAGAGGTGAGAATTTCTCAAGAGAGTGTCGTACTAATATGTTGTTGCATTGGCCTGTATCAATTTAAATACTTGCTAAACGTATTTTAAATCAAACACACTTTCGGGCTCTGACCCGTTCTCTCTCTCTCTCTCTCTCTCTTGTATATATATGTATGTATTACAGGTGCCCAGCCACAGGGGCGTTTTGCTTAGGATCTCTTGGAGGGAACGCGCTGCAGCTTAAGTGGGAGTTACAGGTCTCTTGATTAGACGACTTCGTTCATTCAGATCCACTTTTAGTATTTTCATTTAGACGGGCATGTGTATCCCTTTCCATTATTGCATTGTTTTTGGACATTTATATTTCAGTTATTTCCAGTTCTGTTACTATGGGATTTATTCAGTGGATGTGTTACTTTAGATTTCGCATGTTGACATTCGATTGGCGAATGTTTTAAATTATTGGATTATGTTGCAGAACTTAAATGTGATTCTTACTTATTGTATGTGGTTAAATAAAATAAATAAACAATTTTTCTTTAAATAAAATTTGGAAAGTTATGTATGAAAATGGTTTTGACACTTAGCTTAATTATTTAGGGTGTTAAATTGGAAAACTTATTTTATCGACAGTGATGCTGAGAATGAACCAACTGTTTACCTCGATTTAATTTAATAAAGGAGTGATCGCCCGGTATTTAATTAGGCGGGGTGTCTCGGGTGGTATCAGAGCATGAGGTTCTAGTGTCCATAGGACTTGTACGGCTTATTTCGCTTTCAGCTTGACGTTGTTGCTATAAAGCCCTATTTTTAGGATTGTTGTACTCTTGCTTTTACATTTAAGTCTTCAGCTATTTTAGATTTGATAATAACTGTAGACTAATAAACTTTTTCACGTTTTAGATGCCTCCGAGACGTGCTCCGAAGGATAGGCGTGCCCAGGCCGAGCAGCCAGCAGTTCCGGCACAAGGCACAATGAATGCAAACGAAGTAGCCGCCATTGTTGCTCAGGCGGTGAATGCCGCACTAGCGGTGACTCAGCAGGCTCCACCCCAGGTTCAGGCAGTGGCGCCAGTACCAACATAACTTCCATCTGCATGGGAGAGGGTTCGGGATGCTTTTCAGAAAGCGCATCCCCCTGAGTTCTCTGGTAGCTCCGATATTGTCACAGTTAGCCAATGGAAGAAGGATATCCAGCGGCATCTCCGTATGTATGAGTGCACCGACGTGCAAAAGCAGTTATTGGCTTCCTATAAGCTGGTGGGAGCCGCTTTGCAGTGGTGGGAGTCCACTACCACATTGGAGGAGAGGCACACAATCCCTATTCAGTCATTTTGGGAGCGGTTTGACCACAAGTATTTTCCACCCGCCGTACAGACTGAGGTGAGGCGGAGATTACTGAATCTGAAGCAGGAGAGTCTTACCGTAGCGGAGTATGAGGAGGAGTTCACGAGACTTCTCACCATTATGCCAGATGAGGCACCTACTGAGAGCAAGAAGATTATGTTGTTTATCGACGGGTTAGCTTGGAGGATCCGTCAGCACCTTATTGGGAATTTATCCCTGAGTACTTTCACTGATGTACTCAATGCCGCATTGCTACATTGCCAGGATCACCGCTTCCATCTTCAGGGAAGCAAGAGAGTAGGAGAGTCCAGCCAGTAGGGCAGGGCCGGGGGTAATAGTGCCAGTGGGGCACCATCTCATGGACTGACTCGTCAGCACGAGCAGAGTTCCCATCAGGGGTACCCTGCTAAGTGATTCCGTTTCGGTGATTCTAGGCAGGGCCAGCAGGGCCAGCCTAATCAGTAGGGCCAGCAGGGCCAACACCGACAGTAGGGCCAGCAGCAGGGCCAGCAGCGTGCTAATCAGGGCCAGTGGCGGGGAGGCAACGGCCATAAGGGCCGTGGTCAGCAGGGACAGAGGGGAGGTAATTTCAGAGGCCGATGTTTTGGGTGTGGTAAGCACGGCCATAGGCACTAGGATTGTCCAGAGGGAGAGAGGGCCCCACAGCAGCAGGGTACCCGTAATGAGCCACAGCCCAGGTGCCAGCCCTACCAGCCATTCCAGCAGCTCCAGTGCAGCAGGGGCAGTACAGTACGGACGTGTCTATAACGTCCACCAGGCAGCAGCTCCACAGGCACCACCCGCGATTGAGGGTATGTTTCCTATCCATGGTACTATGGGTCGGGTTTTGTTTGATACTGGGGCGACTCATTATTTTATAGCTAGGCATTTTGCGAAGGCCTTAGGGTTGTTAGCCACAACAGAGAGCACAGTGACGTGTGTAGACTCACCACTGGGGAGTGGGTCCCTTATTTTCTTTATATGCCAGGGAGTGGGGGTAGAGATTGGTAGCTTGGTATTACCTGCGGACATGTTAGTCTTAGACATGCACGAGCATGATGTGATTATTGGTATGGATTGGCTCGCAGCTTATAGAGCCATGATTGATTGCTTCGGTGGGAGCATTATTTTTGCCATTCCGGGGCAATAGATGTTTGTAGTGGCGATGCCTCGCCCAGAGGGAGGTTCGACCGCTCATTTGTATTACATAGAGGAGGAAACCTCTAAGGAGGTTGTGATTCCCTTAGATTCGATCCCAGTTATCAGGGAGTATTTCGATGTGTTTCAGGAGATACTAGGCCTACCCCCCAATCGAGAGATAGACTTTGTCATAGATTTATTGCCAGCTACGAGACCTATAGCACGTGCACCGTACCGTATGGATCCGGCAGAGATGCGAGAGCTACGAGATCAGATAGAGCAGCTGTTAGGTCAGAGCTTCATTCGTAGGAGTACCTCAACTTGGGGCGCTCCAGTCTTATTTGTGAAGAAGATAGATGGTTCACTGAGATTGTGTGTGGACTACAGGGAGCTGAACAAGGTCACGATACGGAATAAATATCTGTTACCTCGAATCGATGATCTGTTCGACCAACTGAGGGGAGCAACTTTCTTTTCGAAGATAGATCTGAGGTCGGGGTACCATCAGCTACGTATTAGGGAGCAGGATGTTTCGAAGACTGCTTTCTTGACGAGATATGGGTCTTATGAGTTCCGGGTGATGCCGTTCGGACTCACAAATGCTCCAGACGTTTTCATGGACTTAATGAACCGAGTATTCAGAGAGTTCTTGGATCAGTTTGTCATCGTCTTCATAGATGACATTTTGATATATTCACACTCCGAGGAGGAGCATGCCGAGCACTTGAGGCAGGTTCTTCAGACTCTACGAGAGCATCAGCTGTATGCTAAGTATGAGAAGTGCGGATTCTGGTTACGAGAGGTACAGTTCTTGGGGATTGTTGTTTCTGAGCAGGGGATTGCAGTTGACCCGAGCAAAGTGTCAGCGGTGAGGGAGTGGGGACAGCCCACGACACCGACGAAAGTACGTAGTTTCTTGGGGTTAGCTGGTTACTACAGGAGATTTATTCGCGGATTTTCCAAAATTGCGGGTCCGCTGACGAACCTGACTCGCAAGGGGGTACCATATGTTTGGGATGACGCTTGTCAGTTGGCTTTCGACGAGCTGAAAGACAAGCTTACCTCAGCGCCAGTCCTTGCTTTACCGAAGTCGGTTGCGGAGTACCTGGTTTACACAGATGCCTCTTTACGGGGACTTGGGGGAGTACTTCAGCAGGGAGAGAAGGCTATAGCTTTTGCCTCCCGCAAGCTTAAGCCACATGAGAAGAATTACCCCACCCACGACCTGGAGTTAGCAGCGGTCGTCTTTGCATTGAGGATATGGAGGCACTATTTGTTGGGAGAGAAATTCCGTTTATTCACAGACCACAAGTCATTGCAGTACCTATTCACTCAGCGAGAGCTGAATATGCGTCAGCTCAGATGGCTAGAGTTTGTGAAGGACTACCAGTTCGATATACAGTATCATCTGGGAAAGGCCAACGTAGTTGCTGATGCGTTGAGTCGTAGACCGGTAAACGAAGTAGCAGACGTCTGGAAAGTAAAGTGGAAGGAGTTGGGTCACCAGGACGCAGTAGCACGTTCTTTCATATCCGTGATGTCAGTCACACCCGAGATTGTTATGAGGGTGATACAGGCACAGACCACAGACCCATTTTGCCTGGAGCAGATCATGCGACTTCTAGCCGAGGGCGCTGAGTCCTATTCTGTTAGTTCCGAAGGAGGTTTGCGGTTTAATGAGAGGTTGGTAGTTCCTGAAGGGGATGAATTACGTCATGCAGTGATGACCCAATCTCACGGGTCCCGGTTTGCGGTGCATCCTGGAGGGGATAAGATGTACCAGGATATGAGGAGGCAATACTGGTGGAGTGGGATGAAGAAGGACATTGCTGAGTTCGTGTCCAAGTGTTCTACCTGCCAGCTGGTGAAGGTGGACCATCAGAAACCGTCAGGGTTGCTTGAGCCATTGGAAGTACCCGCGTGGAAGTGGGAGAGTATTTCCATGGATTTTATTACAGGGTTGCCTACATCACAGCGGGGCCACGATTCTATCTGGGTGATTATAGACCGTTCGACTAAAGTGGCTCATTTTCTGCCGGTGCGGATAGATTATACCACGGGTCAGTATGCTCAGCTGTTTATTGTTGAGATCGTCAGATTACACGGGGTGCCCCTGAATATTGTGTCAGATAGAGACAAGATTTTCGTCTCACGTTTCTGGGAAATCTTTCAGGAGGCTATGGGTACTGAGTTGAGGTTGAGTTCAGCTTATCACCCACAGACAGATGGACAGACAGAGCGTACTAATCAGATGTTAGAGGATATGCTACACATGTGTATTCTCGATTTTGGAGGAGGTTGGGAGCCACATCTTCCACTGGTAGAGTTTGCTTATAATAACTCTTATCAGTTTACGATTGGTATGGCTCCATTTGAGGCTTTGTATGGCAGGCCTTGTCGTTCCCCAACTTGTTGGCTCGAAGTGGGGGATAACAAGTTGCTAGGACCAGAGGTGATTCAGGAGACCTCCACGAGGATTGAGATGATCAGGAGTCGCATTCGAGTAGCCCAGGACAGGCAGAAGAGCTACGCCGATGCGAAACGGTTCTTCCGAGAGTTTAGTGTGGGGGACCAAGTGTTATTGCGTGTATCTCCTATGAAGGGAGTGATGAGGTTCGGGAAGAAGGGGAAGTTGGCTCCGAGGTACGTGGGACCATTTCCCATCATCGAGAGGATTGGGCCGGTAGCATACAGATTGGGACTGCCAGAACATTTACATCGCATCCACGATGTATTCCACATCTCGTCGTTGAGAAGATATCTTCGGGATGATATGGCCTATACCCACATTGCGATAGATGAGATAGACTTACATCCTGACAGATCTTACGAGGAGAGACCGGTGGCTATCCTAGACTATAGTGAGAGGAGATTGAGGTCGAAGATAGTTTCACTTGTGCGGGTCCAGTGGGAGCATCATAATGTGGAGGAATCCACTTGGGAGCGCGAGGCAGATATACGCGAGAGATATCCAGAGTTGTTTTTACCAGGTATGCCTTGTTTTTTGAATTTCGAGACGAAATTCCGTTATTAGGGGGGAAGTATGTAATACCCCGTATTTTTATTCTATATTAATTTGGGGATTTATTGAATTTAATGTGAGTTTATTATTTAATAAAAATCCGAAAATTAATTATGTTCTAATTATTAACGCGACGAGAGTTAGTAATTATGGAAAATTTGTTGAATATTACTAATGAGCAAAGTAATATATTATATTGGTTATATCGAATGTCATGAGTGAATAAAATGACAATTTCGGAAATTTAAGTCGGGACGTGCTCGTGTCGCGTCGGGACTAAATTTTGATAAATAAAAGTGAATATTTTATAAGTTGCCCGTATGGTCGTTTTGAGTGCGCCAACGCATCCGTAAGGGTCGAGAGAGTCAGAAAAGTGTATCCGGGGGTTTAGTTTGGGTCTCGAGGCGTTTTTAGGCCTAATTGGTGCCCCGAGAGGGCATTTTGGACATTTCACCTTTTTGGGTAATTAAACCCACGAGAATTCCAAGGGATATATCAGATATCTGGAATGTCATCTAGGGTTAGAAACTCTAAACACAAGTGACGGCCATAGGAGAGGAAGGAGAGAGCTCTCAAGGCAAATTCAAGGCCCGAAATCCACCCGTTTGCACTGCAACCACCACCAACGCGTAGATCGCGCAACGGGCTACGCAACCACACCAAAAAACATCTGCAAATCAGAACGTCGAAAATCCCAGGCAAGTGTTTATCTTGCTATTTTCGTTGGTGCAATTTCCATATTAGTTTAGGAATGATTAGGGATGAAATATATGGAAGAAAACCCAAATTTTGTTAGGAATTTGCATGTAGTAAAGACTTAAACCTTATTCTGGAAGTCTCTTATGATGTAGAAAGATAACCCACAAATTTTGGTTGTAATTAAGAAAGGAATTCTGGGGTAAAACTGATTAGAACCATGATTTAGAGATTTTAGGGTTCTTGAAGTTGTGTATGAATTTTGGGTTGATAATCCATGTTTAAATGATAGAAATGTACATGCCTTACGTTAGAAACATCTGGTATATTGCTATAATGTTAGTAGTAGAATTTTTGGGACGTTTGGTGTTGGAAAAGATGGATTTGGATGAAGAAAAGTGATAGAACCCGTAACTGCAATTCTACAGAAAATCGAAATACCTGCTTGATCGATCGATCGAGCACCAAACCTCGATCGATCGACCCTTCCTGGCAGACTCCTATTTCCTCTATTAAATGAGTTAAATTTAATTTTTCATGAAATAATTCTTGGGCATCCTTAATATAATGTTTTGGGAGATAGGGGAGACCAGTAGGTTATACGATTGAATTTTGGAGATACTTAATGTGGACTAAGAATTACATTTTGGGATAATTACTTATAAATCGATTAATTTATGTATTGAAGGGTAAGGTGCGTAAGAGAGTTACGTTGGAACATATTAATGACACCTACTGAATTGTATACTTGGGAGGATAGGGTCCACGAGTGTCACGTAATGGGTAGGAGAAACCCTTCGAGTTAAGGTTAGTGACGAACCGTTATAATAATACTTAGTGTGAAAAATTAAGGATAAATATTGTAATTATGGGTGATGAGAGAAACCTAGATTGATATAATAATAAGTGGTATATTTATATGGTTGTGCATGCATATATTATATACGTGTGAAAAACGTACTCGCGCTACTTGCTATCCCTGAGGTTACCGCGCTGGGACAGTCTTATCTCGATGGGACCTTTATGGGGGATATTGACTTGTACCCTAGAAGATAGATATCCTTGGTACAGGCTATCGGACCGATAGTTCAGACGGTCCTAAGAGACGTGAGGGTTTGTATTGACCTCTTAGTGACTTGGAATCTATGCTTCGCCTCAAATCTTGTTTGTGTATATATGTTGACACAGTTCGAGAGTGATTCTGAACTTGTATATCCCTTAGTGTGAGCGATGCGGGGATTGGATAGCAGAGTATGCCTGCACCATAATTTGTATGTTGGTGCCGTTAGAATATATATATTATACGAGTGCTTAATATATATATATGAAATTTGGGAAATTTAAACTGTTGCTGTGATATGGTAAGTGTGAAATAATTCAGGACTATAAAAAGGAAATACTTGTTTGAAAAGTATTATATGATACGGGGAAGCTTTATAAATTAATGAAGCTAAAACAGGAGTTGTGCTACTAATTGGAAGTATTCTTTTTAAACAATGGTGTTATTTGGTTTTGAAATCTTATGAGTAATTTGAGATAAACTAAATTGTTGGGAAGGTTAATGTGATTAAATGATAGGATAAACCGTTGGGAATGTTAGTGCGATAGGTGTGCACATTAGAAGAGATGTGAGAATTTCTCAAGAAAGTGTCGTACTAATATGTTGTTGCATTGGCGTGTATCAATTTAAATACTTGCTAAACGTATTTTAAATCAAACACACTTTCGGGCTCTGACCCGTTTTTTTCTCTCTCTCTCTCTCTTGTATATATATGTATGTATTACAGGTGCCCAGCCACAGGGGCGTCTTGCTTAGGATCTCTTGGAGGGAACGCGCTGCAGCTTAAGTGGGAGTTGCAGGTCTCTTGATTAGACGACTTCGTTCATTCAGATCCACTCTTAGTATTTTCATTTAGACGGGCATGTGTATCCCTTTCCATTATTGCATTATTTTTGGACATTTATATTTCAGTTATTTCCAGTTCTGTTACTATGGGATTTATTCAGTGGATGTGTTACTTTAGATTTTGCATGTTGACATTCGATTGGCGAATGTTTTAAATTATTGGATTATGTTGCAGAACTTAAATGTGATTCTTACTTATTGTATGTGGTTAAATAAAATAAATAAACAATTTTTCTTTAAATAAAATTTGGAAAGTTATGTATGAAAATGGTTTTGACACTTAGCTTAATTATTTAGGGTGTTAAATTGGAAAACTTATTTTATCGACAGTGATGCTGAGAATGAACCAACTGTTTACCTTGATTTAATTTAATAAAGGAGTGATCGCCCGGTATTTAATTAGGCGGGGTGTCTCAACAGGATGAGAATACAATCCCTCAACCTTAGTGTATTGATGGTATAAAACTAATCGTAAATTTAAGTGATTAATTAGACCCAGAATTTAGTACGCCCAAGCATTACGTATATGAGGTTCAAGCCCGCACCATACTTAATAAGAGGACGAGTAAATCGGTATTGCGATAATTACACTTGAATTGTATTCTGAAGCATCCCGGTTACCCTGAAGCAAACGAGATCCAAAGATCTACAATTGTCGCATTCCTACGCAATACGGTTAGTAATCAAATCATTAAATTTAGAGGATTAATTTTATACACATGTAACTACCACATCAGGTTGAGTTTATGTATCCCGAACTTTAAAAGTCTAGCCTACCATGATGAAAGTAATGAAAATGATTGTTGAATTGCAGGAAATCATGTTTAAACTAAAGGCGAATTGAAGAATGATATAGAAGAAAGATTAGATAGAAGAAAGTAATCAATTACGTTACCAAAGCACAGAGATCTCAACAAAACTTCAATCTTGGAATTCAATTTGCAATGAATCTTCAAACTAGGGTTCTTGGATACAAGAATCCTTTTAAAAACTAACTACTAGCCTCCTACAATGTGAAGTAACCAAAAGCCCCTTCTTCCTACTAGGGTTGGCCCTTTTATACATCTAAAAAATGACTCTTCCCATGCCTCTCCATGTTTTACAACTAATAAAAATGAATTAAACAAGCAATTTCAAGAGTCGTGACTCTTCAGTTCTGAAAATGACTCTTAATTATCTCGCAACTTCAAAACCTCTTAACTTCTTCACCGTAGTTCGGATTGGGGTGCCATTTTTTCCAGTGTTATTGTAATTGGAATCTATTCAACTTTCCAATTGGACCCACCTACGTACTAAGTCCACAAAATTATGAAAATGCCCTTGAACTTCACATTTCTTGCTTTCTTTCACTGTTTTGAGTTCTCCTTCGCACTAACTTGCATGAAATACCTATAAAGCACATGAGAAATATACAAAACACGAAATACTTGCCAAAAGGGGTTAGTAGCATAAATACGAGACAAATCCAAGATATTTACTCGGTACGGGATCATAAAAATACCGAAATTAAGGGGATAAATGTGAAGAATATGTGCCTAATCACACCCCCTAACTTAGAACTTTACGTGTGCCGGGCAATGTAAAAGAAATTAGTTTAAAGTTCAACTCTTGAAAATTCTTTTATTGGGATAAAATACTTTTTTCGCGGGCAAGCGATTACATTTAGCGTATGCAACAAGCCTTTAAACCCCTAGGTTACCCTAGTAGGACGAGTTGTGTCTCGTGAGGGTTTTCAATGAATATACCCACAAAATTCGACTCAAAGAAACTTCAAAATACGCAAAAATTGTATAATTCAAACTTTCCTAGAAAATAATCATCATCAAGTCATATTTACAAGTCTCAAATCATAGTGCGTGTGTGCGAAGCCAAAAATTTAACCGCGGATTTCCACCGATTAACCATTACGTTATTTATCCCAAAATTCATTTTTGATTTCAAATGCTCACGGAATGCTCTCTCAAACGAATCACTCAGAATGTGGCTAATCTCTCGGTATGCGTGATATAAAGAGTAAATATAATGGACGCAAAGTCACGCATCCAAGTAGAAGACGGGGATTTTAGAGTGATAGGATCTCATCAACGAAATACGGTTTTAAAAACGGGAACATTGCCTCTTATACATGTGTTTAATCTCTTTTTTTCTTTATATTTTTGTATCTTAGCTCTCCACGCGGTAACCAATTTCACAATTTGGACTCGATTAGGACTTTTTCGGATTTTAAGGTATATTGGGTAAAATGAAAATGGTAGGGAAGGTTGGAATTGGAAAATTCATTTATGATGTCCATTTGTGCTTTTTCCGGGCTATTGCTCATTTTCTCTTCTTTTTCTCTATTTATTTTTTTATTTTTCACTTCTTTTCTTTTCTTGCTATTTTTGTTGAGCATATCTATTTCTTTTTTCTTGCCCCTTTTCATGCACTTTTTCGTACTCTGTTTGATGAATATTCAATTTTCATAATTCCGGCTAATTGGGTTTTTCGGGTTATCAAACGAAAACATAAATTTTATTCGTCTCAATTGGGTTATCAAAGGGATGATTTTTCACATCTTTTTATGGCTAATGTTTTTGGGTGACAAACGAGGGCCTACTTCTTTATCCAAAATACCAATTGCGTTACCATATGCGTTTCGAGATGAATTTAAGTTTAGAGATCAATTTTAGCACGTTTTTCAAAGCAATATCATACACATTTTTCATAACCGATCAAAGTGAAAGACTTGAGATCCTCGACGACTTATTAAATGCTGAAAAGAACTTTGAGTTAACAATTAACTCAGATTGATTTATAAACTCGCAAAAAGTGATAGGCTTGAATCTCACCGGGTTGGTTAATCTCTACACTTATTCGTTAAGTCGTCAATTTTTGCTCAATTTCCATCTTTGGTCAATTTCGGCTTTGTATATTTGAATTTTACAAATTGATACTTCAATCCGATTTTTAATGATATTTTTGAAAATTCTGAATTCCAATTTTTATTTATTTTGAACAAAAATATTTTTGGGTTTTTCAAAATTTTATGATTTTTTTGAAATTTCGGGGAATTTGAAAATTTGTGAAGTTTTAGAAATACGCACTTGTCCCCCCCTAACTTAGACTTTTGCATTGTCCTCAAGCAAAAAGGACTAAAATCTAACTCAAAGCGAATTAAAAGTGCGGAAAAATAAAACAAACAAATTAGAACATAAATGCAGCATGACATTAACTGACACTCATACATGACTCAAAACTATAAAAAAATAAATAAATTCAAATCACCCCATATGCGTCGGGGGTGGGACGACCTCTCATCTCTCCACAGACTCTCCCGACCCTACTCACGGGTAGACCTGGCAAAATGAGACACGACACGATAACACGACACGATACGACACGAAATTATAAGTTAATGGGTTTAGTCTTATCGGGTTTGGGTCATTAACGGGTCAACACGGTAGATCCGTTATCATAACGGGTCGTGTTTGGGTTTGTACTCTTACACGATTAAACCCGTTTATACCCATTATCACCCGTTAGTGATAACGGGTTTTATTGGGTCGTGTGACCCGAACCAATATTACACGGGTACTAACGGGTATTAACGGGTACTAACGGGTATTAACGGGTCACCCAACCCGTTACTAACGGGTATTAACGGGTACTAACGGGTATTAATGGGTACTAACGGGTCACCCAACCCGTTACTCGTTTAGACCCGTTAATATTAACGGGTGTTAACGGTTCGGGTCGTGTACCCGTTAATATTAACGGGTCGTATTTGGGTTTTATCATTTGACCCGTTAGTCTTAACGGGTCGTGTACGGGTTAAGGGTGTTTTCACCCGTTAACCCGTTAACACGACCCGTTAACCCGTTAACATGACCCGTTGACAGCTCTACTCACGGGGTTCGATGCTCTCCTCGTCTCTCCCGTCCTAGGATTATAAACCAACAATCAGAATAAGTTAGGACCTCGCCCATAAATAACGGAAAAGTCGAGAGGCTCGTCGTGACTAATCGGAAAGGGATCCTCATGATGTTGACTCAAAGCGTGGTCTGCGTGCGCTGACTCGGAGGGAACACCTATGTTTCTTTTAATTTTTAAGATGCATGGGTTAGGCTCTAAGTCGGACGAAACATAACTTTTCTCGTCAATCGGTTCCGGGACCTCAAGTGGTATGGGTGGAGTCACAACGAAGAAACTCATCAATTTTAGCTTTCCACTCGCTCTCTCCTAAATGACTACATGAGTCCAATAGAGATTGGACTTCATCGATAAGGCTCTCATCCACCTGCCCGAATTCTCTCTTAAAGTCCGCTAAGCTCAACTCCTCAAGATCTCTGTCCTTCTTTGTTTCCACATCCTTCCTTCCTCGCTCCAATTCAGTATATACCCCCTCGCTCTCATGGCTCAATACTAAGCAGGTCCCTAGTGCATCTCCATAATCATTTTCCTCAAAGAACTCCTCTATGATCTCGTCAATGAATCTCACCGCGTGAATATCATCTTCTTGCCCCTATGTTGGGCGACATGGAAGATGTTTGTCGCTAAAGTCATGTTCCCAAAAGTGAGTTGCATTTGCCCATTTCGAGTATTGATAATAGCGTTAGCCATAGCTAAAAATGGGCGCTCGAGAATGATGGGAACATGATTGCTCGAGGCGAAGGAAGGCTCCGTGTCCCAAATGATAAAGTCTACCGGGAAGTAGAAAGTGTTAACTTGGATGATCACGTCCTCAACTATACCTCTTGGGATGTTCACGGTTTGATCCGCTAATTAGAGAGTGACCTTTGTGGGCTTAAGGTTGCCCATATCAAGTTGCCTATAGATGGCGTAAGGTAGGATATTGACACTTTCTCCCAAGTCAAGTAAGGCTTTTTCGATTTTATTTTCTCCAATGATACAGGAAATGGTGGGTGCACCGGGATCTTTGAATTTTGGCGGGAGATCGTTAAGTAGAATGGAGCTCACGTTCTGTGCCAGAAAGATATTTTTCTTTACATTCATCTTTTTCCTTACTGTCAACAAGTCTTTGATGACTTTTGCATAAGATGGAATTTGCTTAATGGCATCGAGGAAAGGTAAATTTAGCTTCACTTTATTTATTACGTCTAGCACTTCATCACGGGGGTTTCCTTTGTGGGAAGGAACCAACCTTTGAGGAAACGTTGTCGTGGTGGGTGGTTTAACTACTACCTCGAGCTCACTAGTGTCTTCTTTGTCACTCTCATTCAAGGGGACATCTTCGGCCTCTTTCGTGCCGGGCGAAATCTCCTTGTCTTTGGTTGTGTCGTGTGGGGGAGGTGATAAATCAACGACTCTCCCACTACGAAGAGTGGTCACATCTTGACATTGCTCCTGATGTTTAGTAGAGGTGGATCTAACACTAGTTGGACCTTGGAGAGGTCTTTGGCCCTGGGTAGGAAACTTGCCCTTCTCTTGGACACTCAACGATGATTGTATCTTTGAAATATTTTCATTTATGTCGCTGATCAAGCGATCATATCTAGCATTGGCTGCAGTCTAATTATTGATAAATTAATTCATCATATCCTCGAGTGTTCTTCGCGGTGGAGTGATATATGTTCCTTGAGGTGGTGGTGCTTGCACATGTCCTTGCATATGTGGAGCTTGTTGATAGTGCGGTGGTGGAGGAGGGTCAATATGTGAATTAGGATTCATCGCAGCATGTTGTTGCCCATAGCTAAAACCAGGATTGTGTTTTTATGAAGGGTTATAAGAATTCCCGTGCGGTGCACCGAAATTACCCTTAAATCCTCCTATACCACTGACTTGCTCTTGAAGCATCACTTTGTAGGCGGGTATAGTCGGGCATTCCTCAGTTGAGTGACCCACCACGCAAATTGCACACACCTTCTTGACGGGGTTTGGGATGGATCCAATTGGTCCTCTTCCATATACTTCACATAGGTCTCGCAGTCCTTTCTCAAGTAACTCAAGTCGACTGTCCGTCATATAATTCTTTTCTACGTGGAATAGGCCGGACGTCGATGGAGTGGTGGTCACTTGGCGATTTTGATTTTGAGCATTAGGGTCAGATATATCCCAAGATTGGGTAGTCTCAGCGACATACCTCAGGTGCAGCTCAGCATCGTGGGGGTCTAAGTCGATAAATGGACCACTACCCATGGTTTCAACGAGTTGCTTGGAGTTAAGGTTCAACCCATTATAAAGGAAGGAATGATTTGCGGTGTATTAAATCCATGATGGGGGCACGAAGTAATTAACTCATTGAAACGTTCGTAACATCGATGAAACGACTTATTTTCTAATTGTCGAAAGCTTGAATTTGAGCCTTGATGGAGATCGTTCGATGTGGAGGAAAGAATTTCTTGAGAAATTTAGATTGCAACTCATTCCAGGATGTAATCGAGGTTGGAGGTAAAGACCATAGCTAGATCTTAGCCTTATCTTTTAGCGAGAATGGGAAGAGTTTGAGGCGGATCACCTCTTGTGTGCAAGTTTGATCATTGAGAGTATCACACACATCCTCAAATTCTTGATGTGGAGATATGGATTTTCAGATTCTATCCCATGGCAGTGGGGGAGAATCTGGATCATCCCATTTTTAAAACGAAATTGCCCTGCATTATATGGAAGTATAATGTATCCTGGAGTGACAGCACACTCGGAATATAAGATGTCTCTCAACGGGCGGTACGGGGCTTCTTCCTCACCGGCGGATGCACTACCATGTTGCGACATATTTCTCTCACGTAACGACTCAATATCCTCACTTGGTATGCTCGGGGCGTGCTCTGAAGTGTGTCCTAGGAGGGAAAACAGAGTGTTATATGAGATTGAGCGTGACGGTGTGGGAGATGGAACCCATAATTGTGGAGCGTTAGGAGTGTGAGGGCTATCAGGGTCGTAGTCTCCTATCGGGTTTTCGTGAATGCGGATTGGATTATTATGGGGAGTTGGAGTGAGTTCCGAATCTTGCATTAGCAGCTTATGAGAGATGATAATGAATATTTTTGTGCTTTTTCATTTTTTTTTTGAAAAGTTTTTTGGTCAAAGTTTTAGATTGACTTAATCTAATCCTAAATCTACCTACTTCCCCGACAACGGCGCCAAAAACTTGATGCGACTTAGAAAGTGTCTCTAATGTGCGTTCTCTCTAAGCTCAAGTGTAAGCCTGTCGCATTAGTCATAAACTCGGTAAGTCGGGATCGTATCCACAGGGAAATAGGACAATGACGTTGGATTGATGAAGAAATCCCAACTCTTAAACGAAAAAAAAAATTGATTTGTTTGGAGAATTGGTTACAACTAAATGTAATTTTGAAATTATGAAAGAAATGCAATTATTCTAAATTATCTAAAATACTAATGATTAATGATTTGAAAATTTGAACTATATGAGGAAGAAAACAGGACGGGAATACAATCCCTCAGCCTTAGTGTATTGATGGTATAAAACTAATCGTAAATTTAAGTGATTAATTAGACCCAAAATTTAGTACTCCCAACCATTACGTATATGAGGTTCAAGCCCGCACCATACTTAATCAGAGGACGAGTAAATCGATATTGCGATAGTTACACTTGAATTGTATTCTGAAGCATCCCGATTACCCTTAAGCAAACGAGATCCAAAGATCTACAATTGTCACATTCCTACGCAATACGGTCGTAATCAAATCATTAAATTTAGAGAATTAATTTTATACACATGCAATTACCACATCAGGTTGAGTTTGTGTATCCTGACCTTTAAAAGTCTATCCTACCATGATGAAAGTAATGAAAACGATTGTTGAATTGCAGGAAATCATGATTAAACTAAAGGAGAATTGAAGAATAATGTAGAAGAAATATTAAATAGAAGAAAGTAATCAAATACGTTACCAAAGCACAGAGATCTGAACAAAACTTCAATCTTGGAATTTAATTTGCAATGAATCTTCAAACTAGGGTTCTTGGATACAAGAATCCTTTTAAAAACTAACTACTAGCCTCCTACAATGTGAAGTAACCAAAAGCCCCTTCTTACTACTAGGGTTGGCCCTTTTATACATCTAAAAAATGACTCTTCCCATGCCTCTCCACGTTTTACAACTAATAAAAATGAATTAAACAAGCAATTTCAGGAGTTGTGACTCTTCAGTTCTGAAAATGACTCTTCATTATCTCGCAACTTCAAAACCTCGTAACTTCTTCACCGTAGCTCGGATTGAGGTGCCGTTTTTTCCAGTGTTCTTGTAATTGGAATATATTCAACTTTCCAATTGGACCCACCTATGGAAAAAGTCTGCAAAATTATAAAAATGCCCTTGAACTTCACATTTCTTGCTTTCTTTCACTGTTTTGAGTTCTCCTTCGCACTAAC
Source organism: Sambucus nigra (assembly GCA_949130495.1). Classification (NCBI taxonomy): domain Eukaryota; kingdom Viridiplantae; phylum Streptophyta; class Magnoliopsida; order Dipsacales; family Adoxaceae; genus Sambucus; species Sambucus nigra. Next base: position 51,660,692 of record OX422221.1, read on the forward strand.
TTGCATGAAATACCTATAAAGCACATGAGAAATACACAAAATACGAAATAATTGCCAAAAGGGGTTAGTAGCATAAATACGAGACAAATCCAAGCTATTTCCTCTGCATGGGGTCATAAAAATACCGAAATTAAGGGGATAAATGTGAAAAATATGTGCCTAATCACATATTAATGAACATTTACAGTTACAATGCCACAAAAGAGTAACAACCAAGGTAATGATTTAATCTATTTACCTCCACGATCGTAACATTAATTCCACACCCATTTCCCTCATTGTAGATCGAAGATAGTAAAAGAAAATTAGATAGAAACATTTACTTATTCGATACATCACATATAAGGAAAGCATCATATACAAATAAAAGTCATGATTAAAAATAATCAATGTCAATAATTGTTGTGACCTAAAATAACAATGTTACGTGGACCAATAACTAAATAACACCTGCCATAGTATCCAGTAGGACCAATCTAACAGATTGACGTGGTCGACTTTATTATCCCCTTAGGTCAGTAGACTGTCTAACCACCTTTAGGAATGCGAACCATTAGTAAGGTGAAGAGGCACATATGGGAATTTATTGTCACTTATGCACATGAATGTGAAGATATGTTAAGACATTATCTATAACGTAAAAATGTATAAATACCTGATGTATGAAGGTATTCCGCCCATTATCATTCCTACTACTATAAATAGCTTACTACACTCCTCAGTTAGGACAAATGAAAAATAGTTTACACTTAACCCTAGAGAGTTCTGGAGAGATTGTACTCAAACTCTAATACTTAGTGACTTCACACCCGTGGATGTAGGCACCATATTTTGTTGAACTACATAAAAAACCTCAATCTCTTTCTTTATCTCCCACATTTCTCTAATTTATATCATATCACAATTTATTGGTGGTATAAAATTATTGGTATAATCAAGCTAAGACTAATTGTGATCACCATGCCAATTTTAGGCACCAGAAAATTGGTGCCGTCTGTGAGAACACAACAAGTCCTTGTTGTTTCCTACCTATTTTCAATCCAGAACTAATTTTCCAGTCATTTGCTTGTAAATACTAGAACATGGTAGACAATCCAAAATATAACCATGTCGCTGACGCTTTCATTCCCTCTGCCCCTACAGCCGAAGGTCAAGAGGCCATGAAAGAAACTGTTCAATAATTAAATTAGAAACTCCAAACCACGCCTATGACAGGCCCCATCGTAAGAGGTAAAATATTGTCTCTAAACCCCTATGGGGTCAGAAAACCCATAAACCAATCAGGGAGGCAGGAGAGTGGCAGATATAGGACCTCCATATCAACTAACAATCGAACCTATCGTCCTGGTGCTACCTCATCTCTAAGGTCCACTAACTATTACGATGGACATTTATTATTAAAGGAAAGGACGAATATGCTATAAAGTCTGACCAGGGGATCAACATTTGATCGTTTAGGTCCCCCAGTTGTAAGGGGTCATATTCATAGAGAGGCCATAGGATCAAGAGATCATCTAAAAGGATTTTTCAAGTTAAGAAATAGCGTACGAGGATCAGTATGTGTCGATCAGACTTCTCAGGAAGAGAGCTCAACACAAATCCATGGCCGGACGATTAAAACTGTCTCAATTAAAGTTAATTTATATGAGCATCCCTAAAAGGGCTCAATTCAACACTTGGAGTACCATTTGAGCGAAATATCTAAATCAATGTATCCCTTGCATAGGAGTTTCGTAAAGGGATCACCCTTCATTCCTGCAATTATGAACTACCCTACACCTGCCAAATTCAACCCTCTAGTAACCTCAAAGTACGATGGAAAGAAAGATCCCATACTTAACGTGGAATGGTATCAAGTTGCTGCTAATATTTATTCAGTCCCCGATGAGATGTATTGCAGGGTGTTCTCTAACACTATTACCGGATTATCCCAGATCTAGTACAACAACTAACCGTGAGGGCAGATCTCCAACTTTTAATAGTTAGTTGACTTGTTCATTGACGCGACCACAAATGATCTAGTGTGTATGATGATATAGGCTCAAGTGAAAGCCTGTCGCGTTAGTAATAAACCGAGTAAGTAGGGATCATCTCCACAGGGAACTAGGACGATGAATCGTAACGACGCGGAATAAGTGACTACCTCGAAAATTGATTCTCGAAAAGAAATAGAGAAAGTGATTAAGGAGAAGGGATAAGCTATTAGCTATATAAGTGAATGCAATTTGACTACTTAACTAAACTAAGTGCAAAGAAATAAATGTGCTGAATGAATTAACTATGAATAAGGAAAGATAGGTCGGGTTACAATCCCCCGAACTCTAGTATATTTATCATATAGAATGATAGGTTTTGAATTAGAACTTTAATTGAACCCCAACTTTATTAATCCCAAGCATTATATATATGAGGATACGAGTCTGCATCATACATAATCAAAGGTAAGAATAAAGCGGTGCTGAATAGCTACACGCGCATCGCACTCTTAAACACCTCTGTTACCTAGGGCAAATGAAGTTAAATGATCCACGAAGGTTGTGGTACTACACAACACGATTCTCTTAAAATTCAGTTCAAATTCTATTTTCTACATGAGTAAATTACATAGGGTTGGGTTCATGCACCCCAGCCCTTAAAAACTTAGCCAGACATGTTCAAATTAAACGAAAATACAATTTCTAAAATGCAGGAACTCATAACTAATTTGGAAAATTTGAAAAGAAATTTTTGAATTAAGAATCGAAGACTAAAAATCACTGATTACTCTAACTAACTACTAAATAAATTTAAAGCAAAAATTAAATGTTACTTGCACTGAAGAAATCTAGAAAATCAAAATCTGAATCTTGAATTAATTGCAAAACTTTTAAAACTAGGGTTCTTCTCTATAAGAGTCCTTAAAAAATACTGAAATTCTAACCTCCTAATGTTTGACAATAAACCAAATTAAATACATTTCAAATTTTTCAAGAGTTTGAACCAAGTAAAAGTATGAATAAGAAAAGAAAAATCTAGCAAAAATCCCAACCGGACCGATCCGACGGGCTTCATCGATTCGGTCTGGTAATACCTGGATCGGTTCGTTATTTTCTCTAAATGGATCGGTTCGGCTGTGAAAAGTGACCAGTGTGTTATTAGATTTCCCTTATCGGTTCGTTTTTGCAATTAACCGGATCGGTCGGGTCCCTTAAATGAGACACAATGTTTTTATCTTCTCGGACCGGTTCGTTTTTGTCTTTATTCGATTCGGTCCGATGCTGAATTTGCTCTAGTGTTCTTTTCTTGATTTTCTCATCTTCGTGGTTTTATATCTTTTGACTCGATTCTCGAATTGGGATGACGTTTATTCCTACACACATGTTTACGCGAAGACTTCATTTTTATGTTGGTCCCTCTTCTGAATTCTTGATGTACGTTGACCGTTTTGCCCTATGACTTTCCTTACTTTATTGATTTCTCGATTTTGGATTTATCTTTTCTTCACTTAGCATTAAATACCTGTAAAAAGCACGAAAAAAATACAAAACTCGACGCACTATGTGAGAATGGTCAGTAGCATATAAATGAGATAAATCAATACATTTTACATTATTCGAGGTGCTAAAAGCTACTAAATTAAGGGGATAAATTTAGAAGAATTTATGTTTAATAAAATCCCCCTAACTTAGAACTTTGCACTCCCTGAGCAGTGTAAAAGAATCCAGTTAAGGTTCATCTCTCAAAAATCAGTTTATTAAGATAGAATACCACTTTCGCGGGAAATGCGATTGCATTTAGCGTATGCAACAAGCCTTTAAACCCCGAGGTTACCCTAGTAGGATGAGTTGTGTCTCGTGAGGGTTTGGAGTGAATATACCCACAAAATTCGGCTTTCGACTCACTGAAAATTCAAAATACCTAAAAATTGTATAATTCAAACTTTTCAAAAAATAATCACCATACATTCATATGCTCAAATCTCAATTTGTCGTGTGTGTGCGAAGCCAGAAATATAATCGCAAATTTCCATCGATTGATCATCACGTTACTTTTTTAAAAATTCATTTTGATTCAAGTGCTCATGGTATACTCTCGCAAACGAATCACTCAGATTGTATCTATTTCACTAGGTATGCGTGATATAAGGAATAAATGCATTGGAACATGAATTCACGCATACAAAATGAAAGACGAAATTTATGAGTAAAAAGATTTCTTCATCAGGTTACGGTCATTGGGAAACGGGGACATTGCCTCTTATTCACACCATATTACCTCTCTTATTATCTTTTTTGTGTTTTATCTCTCCACGCGGTAATCAATTTCGCAATTCAGACTCGTTTAGAACTTTTCTTGGGTCATAAGGTGTATTGGGTAGTGTGGAAACGGTTAGGAAATTGAAATTGGAAAACCTCCTTATGATGTCTATTAGCGCTTTGTTCCGCGCTTTTGCACATTTTTTTTCTATTTTTCACATTTCTCTTTTCTTGCTATTTTTCTTGAGCATTTTTCTTTTATTGCCCCTTTTCATTTTCACACATATTGGACTTAATTGTTGGATTTTTCGGTTTTCCCAATTCCGTCTCATATGGGTTTTTTGGGTTATCAAACGAAAAGGGAAACATTTATAAGGCTCAATTGGGGTTGCAAAAATGATGAATTTTTCATTACTTTTTCTGGTCAATATTTTTGGGTGACAAATGAGGGCCTACTTTATTGTCCAAATTGTTAATCAATTTACCATACGCATCTTGAGATGAATTTTAGTTTAGAGATATTTCAGCGCACTTTTCGAGACAACATCTCACACATTTCCCGTAACCGATCAAACAAGGGTATTGAGATCTTCAATAACTTAATAAAGCGCTGAAAAGAATTTTGAGTAAACCATTAACACGAATTAATTTTAAAAACTCAGAAAAATCGAAAGGTTCGAAATCTCATCGGGTTTGATTAATCTCCACACTTATTCGTTAGGTCATCAATTTTCGCTCAATTTCCATCTTTGGTCAATTTCAGCTTCGTGAAATTTGAAATTTACAAATTTGAGAGTTAAACAAAATTTTGGTGATATTTTTGAAAAATTTAAATTCCAATTTTTATTTTCTTTTAAGAAAAATAATTTTGGATTTTTCAAAAAAATTCATTTTTTAGAAATTTTGGGCATTTTGAACTTTGTGAAATGTAAAAGCGCATGCGTGCCCTCCTAACGTAGGTTTTGGCATAGTCCCGATGCAAAAAGGACTAAAAACTAAACTAAGGAGAGAATAATAAGAATGGAACAAAGGTCAAAATGCTAGATATAAACAAAGACATAGAACACACAAGCTAAGCAATCCACTTTCCATTACATATAAGCATACAAAATTGTGGAAAGAATAAAATGAAAATAGTACATAAACAACCCAGAGCAAGAACTTATTACGGGGGTGGGTGAGCAGGTCCGGGGGGGGGGGGGGTTGGATCATACGGGTCATAAAAATATAGCGGAGGAGGCACACCGAATGACATTTGAAATATTTGGGCTTAGAGGCGGTGCATCATGCTTGGGTCGCGTTGATACACGCGGCGATCCTTCGCCCGGTCAACATCATATTAGGTTATGAACCCGTTGAGTCTTTCTTCAATCGCGTTGAGTCTCATGTCAAAGTTGCCACCTGGAGGCTCAAAGTCTGAATTGTCCTCCTCGTTGTATTCCGCTTATTTACCTTCGGCTATGCTAGTGTCGTCGGCTCCAGCAACTTCTCCCTCATCATTATCAACCTCTGAATCCTCCGACTCGGAATCATCCTCATTCGAACTTTCCTCCGCCTCCGCTTGGGCCTGTCGGGCGCGTATAATTTCTCGTTGGCGCTTGCTCTTGTTATGGGTGCCCTACCCAAGAGGGTTTGAAAAGCGAAAGAACCCGGTTGGACATTCAACACCGGCGACGACGAGGATGGATGTGACTAGCCAGGCATAGGGGAGCGGGGCGGTGACCTTTTTGTCCAATGCTGCAAAGAAGATGTCTTTGTAAATAACGCGGGCCAAATGGATCACAGTGTTGGTATGAAAGAGGTGATACACTAGAGTCGCTTGGTGTGGACGCATTGCAGAATCGTTGAATGTTTGGAGGATGTTGGCGCACACGATTTGGAATGTAGTCCTGGCCTTATCATTCAACCATTCCACCTAAAAAGTTTCGATGGCCCACACCTCGCCGAGTGCTATTAGGGATATATAAGTGGCCTTTCAAGAGAGGGGAGAGGGGATTGGGGTAGGTGAAATTGTTTGGGCTGGGCACATATTTTTTCGCCAACTTGCGGATGAGGCGATACAAGGAGAATGGCACATGGGTGACGTTGATATAGGTTTCGAAGGTGAATTCCTCGGTTCGAACTAGAGAGCCATAGAAGGCTCAAACTTCCGCTGCCCACACCTTGTCGTGTGGCTCGTTGAGGAACCGACACCAACCCCGAGAATTGAAAAGGGTGGTGATGGAAGCCGGTAGTTCAGTCCAACGCACTTAGCACTCCATGTGCAGCATCCTAGATGGGCCTAAGAAAGTTTGACACCACTCACATTCTTTAAGGGAGAGGTACGGGAAGTGCAAATTCCTGAAATCAATAACTTGGGTTGAGTTATATTTTTGGGGTGGTGCTTGGTTGGCTATGGTAAGGGGGAGACTGGGAAATGAGAAAGCTTAGAGAGAGAGAGAGAGAGAGAGAGAGAGAGAGAGAGAGAGAGTTTGGAGAAGGTGTGGTGGAAATAGGGAGGTATAAGGATGTATTTATAGGTGGGTGAGGGTGAGGGAAGGGTTGGCTTGGGAGGGGAATGTGTTGGAGGGAAGGGGGAAGGATTTGGGAGGGAAAAGGGTGGAGGGAAACATATTGGAGGGAATGAGGGTGATTGGGGAGTGGGGGGCTACACCTAGGACTGATCGAAAATAATTAGAGGCCGGACCGATTCGGACCTTTTTTATTTCAAATTTTCCCAAAAACGAACCGATCCGGTTGCCCAGGGGCGGACCGATCCGGTAGTCGATTTGCACCAGAATCCTCTCTGTATCATTTTGTTCCTCTTTCTCTAACTTGGGATACACTCACCACTCTACCAGCGCGTAATTAAGGCATTTCATTAAAATCTTTCTCCGAAACCCTAGGCTTACTCTTAACGCATGTTCGCTCAACCTAGCATATGTGTCCTATTCTGATGGACTCGAACTAACTAACCGACTCTAACTAACCCTAACCGATGCACATCTAAAATATATAAGAGTCACCCCATACACGTCGAGGGTGCGACACCTTCTCGTACAGCGCAATCAATCCCCATATATGGGTTTCGATAACCAAATGGTGTCGGATTCTTCGACAAATTCCTCGTAGTACGACTTTAGGCATTATCCATTCACTTTGAAAGTCGTTCCCCCTTTAGAATCTTCTAACTTCATAACAACATGAGGGAACACTTATCGAACAACGAATGCGCCTGCCCACCTTGAACGCAACTTATTGGGAAACAAGTGTAGTCGAGAGTTGTATAGAAGCACGTTTTGTCCCCGTTGAAACTCTTTTCATAGGATTATCTTGTCATGTGCGAGTTTCATCCATTCCTTTTAAATTTTGGCATTCTCATACGCATCATTGCGTAACTCTTCCAACTCATTCAATGGAAGCCCATGAGCTTCATCAGTTTTATCAAGATTGTAATTCAACCTCTTGATGGCCCAATATGCTTTATGCTCTAGCTCCACAGGGAGATGGCAAGGATTGCCATAAACAAGCAAAACGGGGACATCCCGAGGGGGTTCTTGTAGGCGGTGCGGTAGGCCCATAGCGCATCATTTTATTAAAGAGACCAATCCTTCTGGGTAGGATCGACGGTCTTTTCGAGGATGGTTTTGATCTCACGATTTGATAACTCGGCCTACCCACTTGTTTGAGGGTGATAAGTCATCCCGACCTTGTGAACGACACTAAACTTTCTCATTAACTTTTCAAACGGCTTATTGCAAAAGTGTGTGCCATTATCACTTGTAGTCACCTTCGGAGCACTAAAGCGAGAAAGTATGTGTTCTTGCATGAACTTAATCACCACCTTATTGTCATTCGTCCGGGTAGCTATTGCCTCCACCCAATTGGAGACGTAGTCCACCGCGACGAGGATGTATAGGAAGCCGAAAGAGGGAGGGAATGGTCCCATGAAGTAAATACCCAGCGATCGAATATCTCAATGACTAGTATAGGGGTTAGAGGCATCATGTCACAGCGCGTAATAACTCCCATTATTTGGAACCTATCTCAAGATTTGTAATAGGCATTCACTTCCCAGAATATAGTATTCCAATAAAGGCCGCTTTGCAGAATTTTAGCGGCCATCTTATTTTTGGAGAAGTGGCCTCCACATGCTTCCGTATGACAAAATTGGATCATATCTTTGATTTCTTCATCCGGTACGCATCGTTGGATGAGCTGGTCCGCGTATTATTTAAATAAGAATGGGTCCTCATAGAAGAACATGCGGGACCAAGTGAGGAATTTCTTCTTCTCACTACACCATAATGTCTATTTTACAACTAATATATTTTTTAATTTATAAGTTCTTAAAACACTTACAAATTTTACGACGGTTTTGGACACTTACAAACGTTGCAAGTGTTCAAAACCGTTATAACATTTGTAGTTTTATTATTGCAAAAACCTAAAAGGGTTACATCCTCCCAAAAGTGTAAAGACATAATTTCCCACCCTCGTTGTTTCCCTAGTAAAAAATTTCCCTCCCCGTCTACTCAAATCGCACCCAAATTTTCCCTCACTCCCAAATTTGTTTCCTCGTCAGAAGACTGCGATTATGATTTGAGATCTTGGAGTCTACTATTCAATCGCAAAACCTTCGATTTAGGGCTCAATCACAAAGCTTCAAATCGTCATGTATAACTCTCTCTCTCTCTCTCTCTCTCTCTCTCTCTCTCTCTCTCTCTCTCTCTCTCTCTTTATATATATATATACACACACACACACACACATATAAAACACACACACACACACACAATAATTTATGTATAAAGTATACATTAATGGCGAAGATTAATATACCAACTGGAATGTCTGTGTTGAAATCTGATACAATTAGATCGGTGAAGATTACGGAGGAGACTCAAGGAGTTGGATTTTCATCGTAAAATGGTCCTTTGAATCTTGTGAGTTTCTGATTGAATAGATTTGATTTATATATATAACATTTGTTTATTGCTTTTGTATGACCTAAGTGTGCAAACAAAGTTTTTAAGTAAGTCTACAACTGAAAAAATAGTCATGGTTGCGAATATTGACGGGATAGAAGTTTAGAGAATTTTGAAGAAAGATTATTTTTCGATTTGGGGTTGATGATAAAGTTATGGGGTTATTATTTTTGGTTTCGATTTTCTTTTGCAGTTATAAACAGATTTGAAGGTTCTTTTGCGATTTGGGATTGATGATAAAGATTTGGGGTTATTAACTTCTTTTCTTTCTAATATATTTGCTAATTTTTCCAAATAGTTGCATGTAGATCTGAAAGTGTTGGGTTTTTCAGATCTATAAGTTGAGTATTTCGTTGTCTATATTTCTGGGTTATGATTGGGGATTGGAGATACATATTTTTTCTTTATTTTTCGATTAGTCTTATTGTTTTATTAATATCGAATTTTGGGGTTATGACTCTGGTGAGCATTGTGACGATGCACATCTTCTAGTTTAAAGTACATTTTGTCTTCTCCTAATTGGTTGCAATTTTATTTTTATATCTCAAGATTGCTTTCAATTGTTCAATAAGTGTTCATTTTTGCCCTGTTTTGTGAGCTATTAGTAGGGGTGACAATTTTAGAAACGACACAAAAAATGACACGAAACGACGCAAAATTGACCCGAAATCGACACGATATGTCGTGTTTTTTTTACACGAAGTTGTGTCGTGTCCTGTTCGTGTCTGAATTATGAGTTGTGTCGTGTCGTGTTATCGTGTTTTTTAGGCATGAAATTTAAGAAATTCAGGTATTCGTATCGTGCCGTTTTTTTTTTGGGTCGTGTTCGTGTCAACTAAAAAAAATACGAATTCGTGTCGTGTTTGTGTCCGAAAAAACCTTGTCGTGTCGTGTTGGCCCAAAACACGACCCGTTGACCCGAATTGACACCCCTAGCTATTACATAGGCTCTTCCAAATTACAATACATATGTCTCGATTGATCTTCGGTGTTGAGTTACAAACATTCGTGTTGGGTATTTGGATTAATGATTTGTAGATATTCGATTATGGCCTTTTTTCTTAAGTTGTTTCATTTTTTTCCATTTTTTATTCATGATTTATGAAGATGTATGTATTTAGTCTTTTGTAACAATCTGTTTTTTGCCTAAGAAATGTATGCAAATACACACAGTGGTGACTGAGATCTTGGACATCATCTTTGCAAAGTGCTTTCCATCTTTGTTAACTACGCCTTTATAGGTACTTTGCTTTTTATCTGATAATAACTAGTTCCAACGTTTCTTAAATACAAACAACCCTGAGTTTGAAGTTTAGTGTTTCCAGGGCTAGACATTGCAGTACGCCGGACACAAATTATAGTAATTGTGTGAACGAGCTGCTTAGATTCTATCGATAATGCCCTTTCAATTATCGTTGAAGGGAAAAAAGTAGTGTCGGGTTTAAAGAAATGTAATGAAAGTGATTCTCTCTCACGTTATGTTTTATTCCCATGCACATCAATTTTGTTTTATTCCCGTTATGTGATGTTGTGTATGTTATGAACATCCATAAGAATTGACATCGCTGATTTTTATCGCATTCTGCATTATTGCGAAGGACATTTTTTTATAAACAAAATTATTGTGAAGCTTAACGACTAATGAATTATTTTATTTTTTATTTTATCTTCCATCAGAATTTTTTTAATGTCTCTCCTACTACCTTATTAACATCGATTGTCAAAATGGACAGGCAGGTTCCTAACACTCTGTTTCACTATCATTTGGAAGATTTGAACCAGAGTTGTTATCACGGGAAAGAAGATCATCCTTTTCACATAATCAGTTACTTGAAGAGATTGCCAGTGACTGAAAAGGCGGCTTATAAAGAAGGCCCTCCTGAGACAGAGTACGTATCACTCGAAACCAGGTTCAGTTGGGTTATCTGTAACTTTTGTACTTATTTTCGACGAGGTACCTAAAACTGCACTAGTTACCGTAGTAGTGATAGATAATTTATTTGATTGGGACTAACTTCCCTTACTAGATCAGGTAATTCCACAAGCCATATGCACCAGATATGGGCTTATTGTGGGTTTGAATTTCGCGTGGCTAGTGAGGATTCTGATGATCATCTGCTATCTTATTGCTTACCATATTGCGAAGGTAACCTTTATGTGTTTGGTTCCATTATTTTTTATGTTTCTACAACTACTGAAAATTGGCGTATAATGGGGCTTTATATTGTATTTTGTAGATTAAATTGCAAGAAATCTCCAGTAGGGATACTATATATGGCTGTTTGGTCTCTTGGAACCAATTAATGTCACTAGGGATACATTATATGGCTGTAACCTCAAGTAGACATAATCCCCCACTTGAAATTCTATTTTAGTTCTTCCTTGGTTTGCATACTGCGTCATCCTATTCTGAGCCAGCTATAGTTGTTCTCATAGTCGGGCTATTATTAATTGTCTTTCTTTTCCCCAATCTTCCACAACAAGTGTTTATGTGAGTTGGAATAGATAATTGTGGTGGGGGTGATATTTAAGTTAGTAAGGAATGAAGAATTGTACCACCACTCTAATGAACTTAACCACCTACTCTACCTCTTAGGTCTATAATTGATCATGCTCCTCAAGTAGGTTTTTAAGCAATGATTCATCCTCTTAGGTTGTATTTATATGCTTCCACACCTCGGTATATAAAGGGGTTATTAACCTTATACTTCATTATTACATTTTTGAAAAATATGAATGAGAGCTAGTGAGAGAATTTCTTCATTAATTTCTGTGTTTTTGTGATTGTGGCGTTCTTCTGCTTCTTTCCATCAATTAAACTTTTTCTCGTGTTTCAGTGGGGGATATTTAAGCTACCTCTTTGGTCTATAATTGGTCATGCACCTCAGGTAGATTTCTAACCAATGATTCATCCTCTTAAGTTGTCCATTAGATTGAGGATGATAGGCCGTTCTTAAATGTAATTTAGTTCCAAATGATTCAAATAATTCCTGCCAAAAATGGATAGTAAAATTTTTCTCTCTATAAAACATGATTGAGTTAGGAACTCCATGCAACTTGTATCTTTGATCAAAGAACATTTGAGCTATAGTAGTTGTATTACAAGGATGTTTTCCAGATAATAAATGTGCATACTTAGTGAAACGATCCACAACTACCATGATGAATTCAAATCCTTCTGAATCTGGTAACCCTTTAATGAAGTCCATAGCTATATGTGTCCGGTCTTGATATGGTATTAGTAAAGGTTGTAAAAGGTCAGGATAAGGCACGTACTCTGTCTTATTTGGTAAGCATCCTCCATTCCTGAATGTCCCCCTCTGCAGAATCATGTAGGGCCTAGAAGATTTATCTCCCTTGCCTCCCGCCCAAATCTTACGTCTTCTTCTTAAAATGACTTTATGACAATAATATTCATTAGGGATAGTTTTTATGAGTAGTACCTGGGATATTAATTCTAATAAATAAGATCCTTCTCATAATTGTTCAATAGTTCTTTCATACATTCAGGTGTGACTGCAGAAATGGCTTGACAATGGATCTCTGATTCATGTTGTCTTGACAAAGCATCATCTACAAGATTTTCCACTCCTTTCTTATATTTAATATCAGAATTAAGTCCCAACATCTTAGTTAGCCAATTTTTTTGAAGTAAGGTAGTGATCTTCTAGTTTATAAAATAGTTGGGGCTCTAATGACCAGTAATAATTGTGAAATGGTGACCTTGTAGATAAGAATTCCACTTCGTCATAGCCATAATCATTTCTAGAAACTCCTTTTCATATATAGACAAACCTATATATATAATATCCATAACCATTTCTAGCATCTCCTTTTCACAATCACTTCGTTCTATTTTAGTTGGTTAGTGATGCAGTTTACATCCATATCCTATATTACTTGTGAACTACAAATTTTATAGTAGAGGTCGTATATATAATAGTTGTAACTATCAAGTATGTGTAAATGTTACAACCCTTATTGGGTTATCCCCCTTTAGTTTTAATGTTTTTTCTTGGACCCGTGTGCTTGCCTTTTAAGAGTCACTTATTTGTTTATGTCCGCAATCGCATAAACTGTTGCTAAATTTGACTTTCGTGATGTTACTCAGGTTTTTAACACTCTCATTTGTAGCGTCGTTTCATCTTTTGCCGATAGGGAATGCTGAAGTGGTAGAAGCTCCGATTTCATTTTTATGCACTTGGAGAGTCATTTAGCGACGAGGCAGTGAGTATTGGCAGTGGTCTCTTGAGGGGACTAGTGACAATGCTCTTATCGACACGATTTCCTTGCCAAATTAATAAGTTGTGGCACATGTGTATTTGGATAAAATAACTAGATGTATGAAGTTTGATAAGGAGAATACTCAATATATACCTTTGGTTCTTGCTTCCTTTCTTGATGAGAGTGTTTGTTTATGTCAAACATATCATGACGTATTGTATGAAAGTGTTTGGATATAATTGTTATATGTTTAGCCGTTTTTATTGTTTGTTATATGTGAGGTTGGTGGTATGTGGTGGATACTTTTTATTTTTTTAATAATTTAATTTATGTAAGTGTTCATAACACTTACAAAATGAACATTTTTTCCTTACATATTAATATTTGTAAGTGTTTTGAACCGTTACAAAAAATATATATTTTCTTTTGCAAGTGTTTATAACCATTGTACATAAAAAAAAGTTACTGAATTTTGCAAGTGTTCTAAACACTTGTAAATGAAATTTTTGCAAGTGTTTAAAACACTTGCAAAAGTTTAATATGCAAGTGTTAAGAACACGTACAAAGTTTTTTGTAACGGTTGTACGAAACGGATATATGTTCCCAATGAACACTTGTAAATGACATTTGCAACGGTTTTGAAGACTTAAATTTTTTTTGCAACGCGTCGATTTGTAAGTGTTTTAAACACTCGCAAATGGCATTTGTAAGTGTTTAAAACATGTACAAATCTCTTGTTTTGGTGTAGTGTTTCTTTCGGTGTCCATCCGGGAGGGACGACTCCCGTGACAAGATAATTCACGATGTTCGCAAACCAAGGTAAAGAAAAAGTGGCTAAAAGCAGCTCATTCGGGAAATACTCGTCTATAGGAATCGGATCACTAGGCATGTCGGACGACATGCGCGATAAGTGGTCGGCAATGACGCTTTCTACTCATTTCTTGTGTTTTATAGAGAGGTTAAACTATTGTAGGAGTAGGATCCACCTTATGAGGTGCGACTTTGCATCCTTCTTAGTAAGGAGATATTTCAGGACTGTGTGGTCGGTAAAACACGTGATAGGAGACCCAACGAGATACGAGCGAAATTTATCCAAAGTAAAAATAACCGCTAGTAACTCTTTTTCCGTGGTGGAGTAGTTAAGTTGTGGTCCAGTAAATGTCCTACTAGCGTAGTAGATGTCATGAGCTTTCTTATCTTTTCTTTGTCCCAAAATAGCCCCGATCGCATAATCACTAGCATCACACATAAGCTCGAATATAATAGAACAATTCAGAGCTTGCATGATGGGAACAGAAATCAGCATGATTTTGAGTTTATCAAAAGATTATTGGCACGTAGCATTCCACTCAAAGGGGGCATCCTTCATAAAGAGGTTACTTAAGGGTCTAGCGATGGCGCTAAAATCCTTGATGAACCGTCGATAAAAACATGAATAACCCAAGAAGGAGCGCACATCCTTTAGTGACTTAGGCGGGGGAAAGCTCAGTTATGAAATCAATCTTCGCTCGGTCAACTTCTATTCCCTTAGATGAGACTATGTGGCCTAGAACTATGCCCTCGGTAACCATGAAGTGGCATTTTTCCCAATTGAGGACTAAGTTCTTGTCCACACATCGGGATAGAACTTTTTCAAGATTCGCTAAACATTGGTCAAAAGAGGGGCTAAAAATATTGAAATCGTCCATGAAAACCTCTAGTCCTCTTTCTACCATGTCGCTAAAGAGACTTAACATGCACCTTTGAAATGTCGCGGGTGCATTACACAATCCAAAAGGCATACGTTTGTAGGCAAACTTGCCAAATGAACATGTAAAAGTCATCTTCTCTTGATAAATATATCTACCTCAATTTGGCTATAACTGGAATAACCATCAAGAAAGCAATAATATGGGTGGACAGCTACGCGTTTGAGCATTTGGTTAATGAAAGGTAAGGGGAAGTGATCTTTTCTCATCCCGACACTGAGTTTCCGATAGTCAATGAAAACACGCCACCCGGTAATGATGCGTTGAGGAATTAATTCACCCTTAGAATTTTTGACCACTGTCATTCCCGACTTCTTCGGGATGACTTGAATTGGGCTCAACCATTTGCTATCCGAAATAGGGTAGATGATCTCGACATCTAATAGATTTATAATTTTTGCTCTAACCATTTCTTTCATGGTTGGGTTCAATTGTCTTTGGATTTCCCTTAAGGGCTTCATGTCCTCCTCGAGGTGGATTTTATGGGTACAAATCAGGGGACTTATACCCTTCAAATTTGGTATGGACCAACCAAAAACACCTCTGTGCCTCCTCAAAATTTTTAGCAATTTACCCTCTTGATCTTTATCTATATTAGAGGAGACAACAACAGGAAATGTCTTATCCTCTCCTAGAAAAGCATTTTTCACATTTGAGGGTAGTTTCTTCAATTCGAGGGTAGGAAATCTCTCTTCGAAAGGTGCCAATCATGACTCCCCCGGGGGTAATTCCTCGAATCTAGAAACCCAATGGACATCTCTCAACTCCTCTAATGAGGCTCCCTCGTCTAATATGCCTTTCAACTCCTCCACCTCTTGCTCATACTCAGTGTATGGAATCTCGCTTTCCTCACCGCTCACTAGGCATGATTCTAACGCGTCCCCACCCATGGTTCTCTCAATGTGATCTTCTACTACCTCCTCTATGAGGTCGACCGTATGGATTTTATCTTTGTCACCCATTCGGTTAGCAACATATAAGATGTTGGTCTCAAGGGTCATGTTCCCAAAAGTGAGCTGTATTTACCCATTTCGTGTATTGATTAAGGCATTAGTCGTTGCTAAGAATGGGCGGCCTAAAATGATGGGAACATGGTTGCTAGAATGGATGGAGGGATCCGTGTCCAAAATGATAAAGTCTATCGGGAAGTAAAAAGTATCCACTTGGACTATCACGTCCTCAATAATCCCTCGAGGCATCTTCAGTGTGCGATCCGCTAATTGGATAGTGATTCTTGTGGGCTTAAGATCACCCAACTCAAGTTGCCTATAAATAGAGTATGGAAGTATATTAACACTAGAACCTAAGTCCAATAAGGCTCTCTCAATTTGACGTTCTCCAATGACACATGAGATTGTGGGTGCACCCGAATCTTTAAACTTGGGTGGAATGTTGTTAAGTTGAACGGAGCTCGCGTTCTGTGCTAGGAAGACATTCTTCTTCACCTTTATCCGTCTTTTCAAAGTCAAAAGATCTTTAATGACATTGGCGTAGGTGGGAATTTGCTGGATAGCATCAAGGAATGGAAAATTTAGCTTCACTTGCTTAAGAACATCTAGCACATCAGTACGAGAGCTCCCTTTTGAGGTGGGACCAACCGTTGAGGTAATGGAGCAGCGGAGGGCGGTTTCACAATAACTTCAGGCTCTCTAATGTCTTATTTATCACTCTCCTTCAAGGGGGCATATTCGGCCTCTTTCGTGTTGGGAAAAACTCCTTATCTTTTGGCTTCTCGTGTAGGGGAGGTGATAAATCAACGATCGTCCCACTACGTAGAGTGGTGATAGCTTGGCATTTCTCTTGTTGATCGAAAGATATAGAGATAACATTAGCTTGACCGTGAGGAGGTATTTGCCCGTGAGTCGGAAATTTACCCTTCTATTAGAAATTTAATGAACTTTGCAACCTAGATATGCTTGTCTTTATTTCTGTTAACATACGATCATATTTAGCGTTGGTTGCATTTTGAGACTGGATAAATTGATTTAAGTTGTCCTCAAGAAACTGCCGTGGTGGGCTAACATATGGGCCTGGTGATGGAGCTTGCATGTGTGGCTGTATCGGTGGCGCTTGCTGGAATTGAGGAGGTAGTGGAGGTAAGGCAACATGTGAAGTAGGATTCATCGCAACTTTTTGTTTCCCGTAGTTGAAACTAGGATGGTTCCTCCACAAAGGGTTATACGAATTCCCGTGAGGGGAGTTAAAGTTTCCCTTTAAACCCTTTTATTACTTCCACTTGCTCGGTATGCATGACTTTGTAGGCGGGTATCGTAGGACATGACTTAGTTGAATGCCCCGCATTATAAATATCACATACCTTTTCTTTCATGGCACGGCAGGATCCGGTAGCTTCTTTCAATCGTACCTCGAGTGAGTCCCTCATGCTCTTCTCAAATTGGTCAAGTCGACGGTCTACCTAGCTATCTTGATTCAATTGGTATAGAACGAACGCAACAGGAGTATTAGCCACTTGGCAAGGTCGATTTTGGGCATTAGTATTGGAGGTATCCCATGCTTGAGTAGTCTCGAAAATATACTTAAGATGAGCCTTGGCGTCACTTGAATCTAATTACCAAAACGGCCTTTCACACATTATTTGAACTAGTTGTTTAGACGCTATTATAAGCCCGTAATGGAAGAAGGAAATAAGGTGATGTCTCTCAAATCCATGATGGGGGCAAGCGTTAACCAACTTTTGGAATCATTCCCAATATTTGTCAAACGGATCATTATCACATTGTAGAAAGGATTGAATTTGAGCCTTGACAGAATTGGTTTTATGTGGTGGAAAGAACTTTGGACTGCATATCCTTCCATGATATAATCGAGTTCGGGGGTAAAGACCAAAGCCAGGTCTTAGCCTTATCCTTTAAGGAAAAATGAAAAAGCTTTAGGCGAACGACATCTTGCGTGCAAGCTTTGTCACTAAAGGTTTAGCACGCCTCTTTGAACTCTCAGATATGGATATATGGTTTCTCCGAATCCATGCTGTGAAAAGTTGGAAGAATTTGTAACATCCCATTGCGAAAGTGGAACTAATCGGCATTATACGGGAGTAAAATGCAACGATGGGTGACAGTTATCTCAAGAAATATGAGGTCCTTCATGGGATAATACCGTAGGTTTCCCTCACCCGTACTGAAACTAGCGATATCCGACATGGCTCTCTGTCCACTGAATCAGAATCCTCACTCAGTGTTCTAGACGTGTGACTTAGCGTGTGACTAGTGATGGAGTTTGGAGGGGTAGGACGGGGAACCCAGAATTGTGGAACGCGAGGGGTATGGGGGCTTTCGGAATTATACTCGACGATGGGATTTTCATGAATTCTTATATGAGTATTCTGAGGTGTTTGCTCTTGATTTTGCATGAAAGGGATTTTGAGAGATGATTTATTTTTGGATTTTTAAAAGTTTTAAAAAAACAATTATTATTTTTTTTAGAATCAAATTTGGGATTGAATCAACTAACCTAAAGTCTACCTAATTCCCCGACAACGACGCTAAAAACTTGACGCGACCATAAATGTGTATCTAGTGTGCGTGCTGATATAGGCTCAAGTGCAAGCCTGTCACGTTAGTAATAAACCCAATAAGTAGAGATCGTCTCCACAGGGAACTAGGACGATGAATCGTAACGACGCGGAATAGTGACTAACCCTAAAAATTAACTCTCGAAAAGAAATAGAAAAGGTGATTAAGGAGAATGGACAAGCTATTAGCTATAAGTGAATGCAATTTAAATATTTAACTAAACTAAGTGCAAAGAAATAAATGTACCGAATGAATTAACTATGAATAAGGAAAGATAGGTCGGGTTATAATCCCCCGAACCCTAGTATATTTACTGTATAGAATGATAGGTTTTGAATTAGAACTTTAATTGAATTCGAACTTTATTAATCCTAAGCATTATATATATGAGGATACGAGTCCGCACCATACATAATCAAAGGTAAGAATAAAGCGGTGTTGAATAGCTACACGCGCATCGCACTCTCAAACACCCCAGTTACGTAGGGAAAACGAGGTTAAAAGATCCACAATGGTTATGGTACTAGACAACTCGATTATCTTAAAATTCAATTCAAACTTTATTTCTACATGAGTAAATGACATCGGGTTGGGTTCATGCACCCTAACCCTTAAAAACTTAGCCAGACATGTTCAAATTAAACGAAAACACGATTTTTAAAATGCAGGAACTCGTGACTAATTTGGAAAATTTGAGAAGAAATTTTTGAATCAAGAATCGAAAACTAAGAACCACTGATTACTCTAACTAACTACTAAAAAAAATTAAAACAAAAATTAAATGTTACTTGCACTGAAGAAATCTGGAACATTAAACTCTGAATCTTAAATTAATTACAAAACTGTTAAAACTACGGTTCTTCTCTACAAGTGCCCCTAAAAAATACTGAAGTTAGAACCTCCTAATGTTTGACAAAAAAACCAAATTAAATACACTTCAAATTTTGTAAGAGTTTGAACCAATTAAAAGTCTGAATAAGAAAAGAAAAATCTGGGAAAAATCTCCGTCGGGCTTCATCGATTTGGTCTGGTAATAACCGGATCGGTTCATTATTTTCTCTAAACGGATCCGTCCGGCTGTGAAAAGTGACCAGTGTGTTGTTGGCTTTCCCGGATCGGTTCGTTTTTGCAATTAACCGGATCGGTCTGCTCCCTTTAATGAGACATAATGTTTTTATCTTCCCGAATCGGTTCATTTTTGTCTATATCCGATCCGGTCCGATGCTGAATTTGCTCCAGTGTTATTTTCTTAATTTTCTCATATTCATGGCTTCATATCTTTTGACTCATTGGGATGACGTTTCTTCCTACGCGCATGTTTACGCGAAGACTTTATTTTTCAAGTTGGTCCATGTTTCGAATTCTTGATGTACATTAACCGTTTTGTACACTGACTTTCCTTCCTTTATTGATTTCTCGATTTTGGATTTCTCTTTTCTTTACTTAGCATTAAATACCTGTAAAAATCACTAAAAACACACAAAACTCAAGGCACTATGTGGGAATGGTCAGTAGCATATAAATGAGATAAATCAATACTTTTTACATTATTCGAGGTGCTAAAAGCTACTAAATTAAGGGGATAAATTAGAAAGAATTTATGCCTAATCATTCATCACTAACTTATGCTTTGGAGCCAAACCAGTGAAAAGGGTAGCTCATCTGTTAAGTCTCCTCCAGAGATTTGGAGAAACCATTCGTGTGTATATCACTCAGTTTAATAGCAAAAAATTAGAGGTCATTGATAACAAAGAAAAGACGACGATCACTGTATTGATTAGTGTATCCATGCCACTTTGCCCCCATAGCCCATTCTCTCACCGTTTCGATTGTAGGGTATGTTATTTATTTACTTGTGCATATTTTTTTCATGCATTCTCTATGAAGGTCTTGCTTGTGCTTCATTTCACTACTTCTTTTTTTGAAAGCGAGGTGATATCCCTCCCCACTCCTCTCTCTCATTTATGCTTACATGATTAGTCTTATGTCCTTTTTATGACATTGAGGACAATGTCGGGTTAGTTGAGGGAGTGAAAAGTCTTTGCTTTACTTGCATTTTGAAAGCACAATAAAAAAATAGATCAAGATTAAAACAAAAAAATAAAAATAAATTAAAAAAATGAAAATCCAATTTTTTTTTTAGAAAAATGAAAAATCCCAAAACAATAGAAAATATTAAAAATCCACAAATATTTTTCTTTTCTAGTTTATGTTAAGTTTTTTGTCTCTTATTTATTCTCTTTTCTTTTGTTAGTAGCTTTAATCCAATGATATATTGTTTTCCTTAATTTTTCGTTGCATGCTCATGATACACACCCATAAAAATTTGAATTTTTTAGTGTGATATGTTGCATAGTATCTTAGTTCACCTAGTATCTTAATCATGAATTTTTATATTATTGAAACCTTGGGAACATGTGATCTCACTACACGGCCTAATTGTTTAATAAAGATTATTTAACTCAAATTAACTTGGAAATCTTGAAAATAAAAAGTGGAGACCTAAACACTAGCAAGTCTTAGGGCCATTACCATTGTGAAGGTTTAATTACATCTACTCTTATCATCCTTTGAAAAGCGTACCTCGTTGCATTATCTTATTTTCATTATTTTGGTCGTAGTTAGATAACTTTATCACCGAAGTGTCAACTCAAGGAAAAACCTCAATGGGTTAATACCAACGAGTCATACGAAACTTAGGAGATGATCATAGGCCATCATTCATTTAACCCTTAGCCTCTGCCTACCCCTATTTATACGTCTACCCATCGCTAAACCCTTTGAGACTTTAATTAGTCTTTCTTTCTTACACCCAAATATTCATACCCCTCTCCATAATAGGAGAATAACCGATATATATATTAGCCATACCCTTTTGTTGGGGAATGTGTAGGGACATTTTGTATGGTAAGTTTGTATGTTTGTAAAACTGCATTTCTAAAGTGAAAAAAAAGATGAAAAAAAAGAAAGAAAGAAAATGAAAAGAGAAAGTTGAAAAAAGAAAAAGTAAAAAAAAAAATCAAGAAGGATTGGAAAAAAGTGCAAGTTTGAATTCAAGTTTTGAAGCCGTGGGCCTTTTATTACACATGCCCTCACGACTTTGGTCATACTCATGTGATTTGGTGACTTTATATGACCCAATTGAGCTTTATGACTCACGAGATGAATTATGGGTCACATTTTGGTAATATAGTGGCCTTGGTGCAATTAATGGAAATTATAATGGACCTAAAGTTAATATTGAAAAAGTTTGGTTCGTTCAAACGACATCCAGAGTCGTTCGAATGAGATTTAAATCTGGTTCGAATGGACTTCTAACGACCTTCGAACGAAATATCTCTGTCTTGGAAAACCTAACCTCGTTCGAAGTGCATTCGAACGAGTGCAGTTCGGTTCAAACGAAATGGCAGTTCTCATTCGAACGAGATTGTGAAAATAATTTTTTTTGTAATATAGTTTTGGACAATTTAGGTATTTTACCCCTAACGGTTTTTGGTGTATTTAAGTGATGTTTAGGTCATTTTAACCCATTTTAAATCAAATTTGTTCCCTCTCCATCTCTCGAGAGCTCTTCCACCCCAAACCACCTTATACCACCCTAGAACCACCACCCCTCAACCTTAAACCACCATACTTTAACCCTTATCTACCATATTTAATCTTATAAAACTCGTATGCACCACATGTTTGAGCAAGGTGGGATTTTATGGAGATGTTGTGGAGGATTTTAGGAGAATAAATGAAGAAGATTAATGGAGTTTGAAGGGGGGTTTTCTTGGAGCTTTCATGGAGGTAAGCTTAGTGGATCTAGGCAATCTCTTTAAGGCCAACTTAAGAGGTGGGAGGTTGTCATCTTCTTCTACATGTCATCCACTATTGTTGAAGCTTCGTTTGAGATGGGAAAATCTACTCTTTAAGTTTAATAACTCTATTTCCTCAGTATTTGGTCTTATGTGTATAATTTAAGAGTAGAATGCGTGTATATTGTAAGAAAGTTAATTCTCATGATTTTTGTAAAATGGTTTACAAAGAATTTCAAGAGTGTTGAGTAAAATGATATATTTCAAGAAAACTTGGTGTTAAACATTTTATGGAATATAATGTTTTAAAAATAAAAAGTATTTTATTGATATATTCAATGAACAAAGTATTGAAATTTTCTTGGAAAATGGGATCTTTATGAAATTAGACATTTATTCAAGTGTGAAGGAGAAAAACGCCCTTTTAGTCTTGAAAAGCATATTTTTGTAAGTATTATGTAATTTCGTGAATAAATCACGTGTTAAACTCATACTCTTGGATTTTTTGACTTAAAATCCCTCTTCCCATGTATATAAAATTGTAGTATTTTGATGAAAAATATATAAATAAGTTTAGTGAAGGTTTTAATGAGTTTTAACATGAAATAAATAAAAATAGAAATTTCAGTGTGTTAATAAGTCGGGAAAATGTGATAAGAATATGTTTGTAAGACTATATGTGATGATGAGGGAAAATGATGTTGTCCTTGTAAAGTAGTCTTAAAAATGCCAATTGATATCTATGATAAAGAAAGTAATGAAATAAATAGAGATTTCCAACCTGAGAAGTATGTTACACCAAAGTGTTAAATAAGGCGGGGTGAGATTGGGTAAATTGTAATTTTACATAAAGTGGAACATTTTTATCGAATAAAAATGTTAGAAAATGTATTATACAAAATGGTCCTAAATAAAAGTGATTTGGGGATAAAATCAATGCAAGTGTATAAATGACCAAAAAATGGTAATTTTCAAAGGTAACACAAGGTGGGGTGAGATCCCCGATTTTTGGCTTCGGCTAGTAAAAGTGGAATAATTTGGACATTTGATAAATATTAAAACACATTAATATAGACTCGAATGAGATCGAAAAATAATTAAGAAGGGTCCGTAACCGTAGGGTGAAAGTTCCAAAATCACTGGCTAGAGCACATGGTAGCGTAGCCAGCGGTGTGGAGCCCGTTAAAGTATGAGGTTATTTGGAGGATTTCGAGAAAATAATAATGAAAAGTGGAACATGTTAAGAGATGTATTGTATGGTGAATATAAGAAAATACAACCTAACTTGAATGAAATTATTAAATGTTATGGTTAAAAGATAGCGTGGACAAGTAATGTGAGAAATTGGCTAATGTCTATGAATCAAAGGTATGGTAAAGTGAAGTGATTAAGTGAGTAGTTAATCAACCTAAAGAGGTTTAACCCATAATTAACACAAGTATGCATTCATGAAAGGTTTTCAATGAAAAATAAGTGTTTTATAATACAGTGTTGCATGTGTTGAAATATAATTTTCGAGGAAAATACTAAGGTAAATTTAGTGTAAGTAAATGGATTTTTTTTTATAAAAGAAGTGACTTTTTCTAAACAAATGGTATTTGTTCAAAGCATTTAACCGGAGGTGCTAAATCGGGAAATAAATAACAAATCAAGTAAAAAGAGGTTATTTTATAAGATTAAGGTGAATTAATCGGAACAAGTAACGTTTTTGGAATAAAGAGTTTCATGCATTAATGTGTGTGTGTGTGTGTATATATAGGTAAACGTGTTATAGGCCTTTTTCCGTCGTTTAATTTTATATTACATTGTTTTATTTTTTCACTGGGAATTCGGCTCATTCCATCCTCTTTGTTACGGCAAGTTGTGTGCGGTTCCATATTTTGAGGGTATTATGCAGGTAAATATTCATTTATTTACGTTAGTAACTCTGCATCCTTAGATTCTGGGGATGCTTCCCACGAGTCCCTCACGTAGTTTGATTTAAATTGAAATCGCATGCTAAACAAGTGAAATGTTAATTAAATAAAAACTGGATTAGCAACATTATCTAGGTTGTCACATCGCACCTCACACCTAATGTACGGGTCAAATCGGGTTGATCACGAGTAACCTATAAATTCGAGTCGGGGCGTTATAAATGGTATCAGAGATCTAGATTCAAGTCTCCTTTCGGGAGTGATGTGGTGAGGTCGGTAGTGGACCTTTCGACGTCGGTGTTGGTTTTGGCCGGTCACACTAGATAGGTGACAATTTTGGTTCGTATTCTCGACGATAGAGTCAAGGAAATCATCACAACAGGAAATTTAGTGTCAAGTGGCCAAGTTAGTGCCAGTAATAGTTCTTTACGCTTCTGATGTAAACGTATTAGCAATTGGTTTGTATCTGAATAAGCCATTAGTGGTAACACTGCATTCTCTAGTGTGAGGTGCCTTTGTGTCAGCCCATGATGATGAGAGAGGCTAATTAATATGTTAATAAAGGTAAATAACGTCCATTGAATTAAATATACGAGTTGTGTGAAGTTAACTGTGGGGATTGGGTGACTAGTGTGCCATGTCTAAACGGTACTTATTTTTGTAATAAGTACGCATTAAGTTCCATGGTTAGGTAATTACGAGTAGTTAATAATAATGATGTGATTAAGGGAACATAATCCTTGGGGTAGCATCATGTCATAAGCATTTGATAATTTGGTAGACATGAAGAACCGTGTCGATTATTACTTGAGGATGTGTGATCGAGCCTGAGTTGATAGGATACTATCATTATAAGTAAGTGCCCAGTAATTGGGGATTTAAATTTATATCTCATAAGCTATGATGAGAGTTATCGGCCGTTGAAGGTAAGTGTGTTACATGTGTAACACTGATGAGTTGAAATGATGTAGGAGTGAACCCTAAATGGTCTTTCATGATGTGGTTCAAGAGAATATGATGCAACTTTAAGGAAAAGGATCCCTTGTGACATCGGTAGTGAGGACCTAAAGGCTTATAGGTTGTACATGACGTCGTATATCCAACCAGAATCCTTAGTAGTGATAGCCCGTGGTTTGATACGTAGTATATAGCATCAGACATTTGGAAGGAAGTTTTTGGACATGTATTGGGTCTCGAGCAAAGGGTCATAGGTTAGACCCATGCCAGATTTTCAAACAAAAGAGAAATAAAATTTTACCTAAATACCGTGGCCCGCTTTAACAGCCTAAGTACTGGATGAACGTGAGGCATTTTTAGTGTGAGTATGATTCAAGGAAGTCCTTAGAGTATCCCTAGGACTTGTTTCATGTCGCGTCTTTGGCAATAAAAATTGACTTGTTGTGAGGCCTTAAGGTGTTCAACAATTATAGTTCTCCAGGTGTGGGGACTTACAGGCCATCCTTGTGAGTGTCTGATAGTCGTAGGATGAATATTGGGAAATCAGTAGGGCATACCTACTATGAAAGGATTATAGGCGATGAAGTCTTGTTCGGTTTTTGATGACTTTTACTTTGGTGGGTGCTTGGTATCCTTAGAGAACCAGTCAAATCCGGTGTTATGGAGTGCAAGTGTTCTAATGATAGTTATATTGAGGGTCAAGTGATGATCTTAGGTTATTTGTTAAAATCTAAGGAGTCAAATCATGTAGTCTTTGGTAGGGTAATCCAACTTGATATAAATATGTGAGCTAGTCTTCTAAGGGTAATTGAAGATTAGTGTCATGATTGGACATAATGCTTATTTGTCTTAATATGACTACTGTATAAAGTGTCGTACTTGATTTTGATGGGTACTAGGAAATTCATTGGGGACTTAGATTGATAATGTCATGTTAGGGACTTGACAATAGCACCCCAGAATGGATATCGAAGCATGATTAGGATATTGACATGTGTCGACAGTGTAAGTTAGAATAGCCCTAGAAGGGTAAGGATTAGCTCTTGGCATGTCTTGCTAGACTGGAACGAATTAGTAGGCGTATACCTATGTAGTATTTGCTATCCTTATAGTGCTAATGGTGAGGGGTATGATCGTCATGTAATTTCAGTCTGGATAGAATTTGGATATAGGCACAGTGGCAACCTTGTGTCACTGGAGGTTATAATAAGGTGAATGTTTCGCTTAGTTGGGAACTGACTAAGGAGACGTTTAGGACACGATCATGGTACGATAAAGTAGACAATAACCTAGGTGTGTTAGATTGGTCACGACGTCACGTTGATTGAGAGACGGACAAGGTTGACATTGATAAAGGCATTAGGAATTCGTCAATCAGAGTGGTTCATGATTGTCAAGGATGTAAGGAGAAAGCCTTATTACTATAGAGGGAAGTTCAACGATTGACTTCCAAAAGGACAATAGGTTCGTATGATACTTTCGTCTCTTGGAGATAAATGGTTCATGATCTGATTAGTCACGATTGGTGACTCAAGCCAGGGTGTGTAGCAATACTAGGATCTGATGTGAATGCCTGGGAGGAGTCGTAGACTTCATGCGTATATTTTTGGTTCGCCTCTCATAAACCATAGCCTGTTGCGTGAAAATAGAATTCCCTCGGAGCAGTTGTTCGTTCATTCTGATTATTTATCTTCATTCAGTTTCAATAGTCAATGATTGTGTTCCCTCGGTTGTGGTGATCGGGGGACTATATCGTGTTATTTTTACGGTGTGGCTTATCTCGATAAGAGTGTAGTTTGACCTGGCAAGGTTAATGCATCTTGATAACTGGGTGTGCCTTTGTTTAAAGTATCCTTTGTGTTGCACAAAGTTTGATGTATGTATGCAGTGTGTTCAACCGCACGATTTGATAATAGTATCCATTTTCCTTAGGATTAATAATCTTATGAACTAACCAGTGCGGTGGTTAACGACTCTAGTTGTAAAGAGAAGGATTGTGGTTTGAGGATATTGCAAGGAGTTAGAAATCGAGAAGACTTAACACGTAATGCTATTTTACCACAATGACTGGATTAGTATAATACTCGGGTGAGTGTTCCGTAATTGGACGTCTAAAATGATTCTAGGTTCATAGAAGGATCTTGTGGAAGGTGTAAATAGAATGCACGACATGTGACGATGCAGGGTTAGTATTAAGCTTAAGTGAACTTGTGTGGTCAGGATGACCTGAGAATTCGAGGAGACTCGGTATGCGTAGTCATAATATTCGAAATGATTCTTGATGATGAATTGGACACTAGTTTCATTTAGGGTTACACTTGGGTGAGTGTCGATCACTAGGAAGTGTTACCCGGGTGGATGTGCCGGTATGCCTTGGGTGTTAACAAATAAATATGAGGATTTGATTGAGTGTGGTCACCAATTAATTGAAGACTCGAGGACTGGTATGTGACTTTGATGGTTATTATGATGGTGAACATTAGAATATGCCACGCATCAAGTTGTTTGGTGGTAGCCCTTGTAAAAAAACGTAAGATGACTTCTTATTGATTGAGGATTTGATAACCTAGCCTTTAAAGATTCCTATGACTTAGGAGAAGAGTTGAAAACATTTGAGAACTTAAGGAATTGATAAATTGATAATTCTGAGGTCAAAATTTCCTAATGAGGGAAGAATGCAACACCTGCCCTCGTGAATTTGACCGGACCCATGTGATTCGGTGACTTTATTTGACCCAATTAAGCTTTAGACCTTGCGAGATAAAGTATGGGGTACAATTTTGGTAATATAGTGGTCTTGGTGCAATTAATTGGAATTATAATGGACTTAAAGTTAATATTT
Organism: Sambucus nigra; assembly: GCA_949130495.1. Taxonomy (NCBI): domain Eukaryota; kingdom Viridiplantae; phylum Streptophyta; class Magnoliopsida; order Dipsacales; family Adoxaceae; genus Sambucus; species Sambucus nigra. The sequence goes on from OX422221.1 coordinate 51,688,914, forward strand.
GAAAAGTTTAGGGTCGTTGGAATGACATCCGGAGTCATTCGAATGAGATTAAATCTCATTCGAATGGTATTCTAATGAGATTAAATCTCATTCGAATGGTATTCTAATGACCTTCGAATGAAACATCTCTGTATAGGAAAACCCAACCTTGTTCGAAGCACATTCAAACAAGATGTAGTTCTCGTTTGAACGAGATGTAGTTCGGTTCAAATGAAATGATAGTTCTCGTTCGGACGAGATCCATTCTCGTTCAAACGAGATTATGAACACCAACTTCTGCTAATTTAAAAAATGCTGCCAAATTCTTGACCATTGGATTAAAACAGGTATCGTGCTCCCAAAGCAGCATATCATTTTGAGAATAAGGTTTTAGGCAATTTAGGGATTTCATCCCTAAGTTTTTTTTAGGTATCTAAGTGATGTTTGGGCCATTTTAACCTATTTTAAATCATAGTTTTTATCTCTATCTAGATCTTGAGAGCTCTTCCACCACAAACCACCTTCTTTCACCCTAGAACCACCACCCCTCAACCTTAAACCACCATACTTTAACCCTTCTCTACCATATTTAAGCTTATAAAACCCATATACACCACATGTTTGAGTAAAATGGGATTTTATGGAAATATTGTGGAGGATTTTGGGATAAGAAATGAAGAAGATTAATGGAGTTTGAAGGGGGTTTTGCTTGGAGATTTCATGGTCACAAGCTTAGTAGAGATAAGCAACCTCTTTAAGGCCACCTTACGAAGTAGGAGGTTACCATATTCTTTTACATTTCATCCACTATTATTGAAGCTTCGTTTGAGGGGGGAAACTCCACTCTTCTCTTAATACTATAAAATGCAAAACAAGGCATTTATTATGCTTTGCAATTAGCCTATCCACGCGGCACATCATTTCACTATAAATCTTCTGAAGATGACACGTGGCATTGACATAAATGCAAATCTTTATTACCCAATTTCCTCTTAATTGCTATTTAAGAAACGTTGGAGATTGACAGTTAAAATAGATGTGGGTGTTCAATGTACCACATAAAAACGTGGATGTGGGTGTTCAATGTATCGCCCAAAAAAAACGTAATAAATTAAATGCTCAGCCCCAAGTCACTTAAATATTAGTTAAGCTTTTTCTGAATGTTTACATGTCTACGTACTTCAAACCTTGCTCTTCATTGTAGTTTTCTTTTGGGGAATATCAAAGGTAACACAGATTACCAAACAAATACCCAACTCATTCTTTAATTCTGCCCTTTCTCTTTCTTCAATAGATCCTTTCTTTTTCTAAATTAAAAATCACAACACCCCACTCTCTCCCCTATAAATTGATGGACGACCATCCTTTTTTACACACTCTCTCTCTTCATTCTACCTATTTCACATCTTTGTTGGCAGTGCCTTATAAACTTGGGAAAAAAAATTAAATGGGTTTCTCGTGAGAGGAGTCCTTTTATTTTCAATTATAATAAAGCATGATTTTTTTTCTTTCATATATTTCATCAATCCCATGTTTGTTTATAATATGGATATTTCTGTTTTTCACAGGAATGGGAGAAAGTGGGTTATAAAGAAAATGGGAAAAAATGGTTTTCACCTGATTTGTTTTCCATGTTTGTTTACACTACGTATCTTTTTGTTAATAACATCCATCTTTTTTGTTTTCACAGGTATGAAAGTCATTTTCTATTTTCACTGGAGAAAATGGTGCTTCTTCTCTCACTCTCTTGCGAATATCTTCCTATTCTCCTTCCCATTGTTGGGTATGTGAAGAGAAACTGTGAAAAGCTTTTGTATAGACTTGGGTGGAGTCTTTATATCTTTTGCAGTGAGTTTGTTGGGTAGCGAGTGAAGAAGCCCAGGGCACTTGAGAAAAAAACAGCCAAGCAAGATACAGAACTAAAAAAATTAAGTGGGTATTTTTTTTTTCATTTTACACTGTGTATGATTTTTTTTATTGCTTCAAATGTATTGATTTTTTTTCTCACTCACCATAATATCTTAACATCCTAATATCATATGTTTAATATAATTTATAATCAATTTATAAATGGTGCTTTGGATTATTTTTCTAATTTCTTTGCTGCCTTTTCACATTATGCACTAAAGTGCTTTCTTAATAATAAAAAAAAGAACATGTTGAGTTGAGGGTAGTTTAATCTTTTTTTTTTCTGTAAGTTAATGTTTTAATCATATTTTTAAAGGTATTGTGTTAGTTGTGGTGGGTCAGTATTTCAAGGGGATCGTTGTCGGGTTTTTAAAATGAGAGAACCTATAAATATAAAATAATCTCGGGGGTTTATTGGTATTTACACTTATTTTTAACAAACATAAAACTATGTTAAATAAATTAAATCCATTAAACCCCAATATGACCAATTATCAAGCCGAATTATTATATTTTGTCGGTCATAATTGATTTTGTTTGATGGAGTACTTTACCCTCCACTACATGTAAAACAATTTTTATATTTATTATTATTATTTTGGTGCATATTTTTAATAGGCACTCTACTTCAGTAAATGTTATGAACAAATTGGAAACATTTTTCTATTTATTTATGTGCTTTTATATTTAACTCCCCCCATTCTCAGTGCTTATTTTCCTTTAATTTAGATTTATTTTTTTAAAATTTGATTAGGGAAATTTCTAATTTAACTTATCGAGTATAAGTTTTAGGATCATTCGATGAAAAGTCCATTAACATTTTTTAAAAACAAACTCACATTGAAACTAAACATGTATGCAAAAATTGTTATAATTTAATAGTATGCTATCTTGCCTCAATAATGATGACACTTTTTCAAGAGAATTTTTATTTTTAACTTTGTATACACGTTCCCATAATTCGCGCATCGCGCGGGTTTACACCTAGTTAAGTTTAAAAACTCAATTTCCTTAGTATTTAATCTTTTATGTAGAGTTTAAGAGTATAATGCATGTATGTTGTAAGAAAGTCAATTCTCATGATTTTTTCTAAAATGGTTTACATATGATTTCAAGAGTGTTGAGTAAAATGATATATATCAAGAAAACTTGGTGTAAAACATGTTATGGAATAAAATATTTGGAAATAAAAATTATCTTATCAAAATATTTTATGAGCAAAGTTCTAATGTTTTATTAGAAAAATAGAATTTTCGTGAAATTAGACATTTATTCATGTGTGAAACACAAAAATTCCCTTTTAATCTTGAAAATCATGTTTTTGTATGTATTATGGAATTTCTTGAATAAATCATGTGTTAAACTCATTTTTTTGGATTTTTTGACTTAAAATCCTTCTTCCCATGTATATAAACTTGTAGCATTTTGATGACAACTATATAAACAAGTTTATTGAAGGTTTTAATGAGTTTTAACATGAAAGAAAGAAAATAGAAATTTCAACCCTTAAAGTGTGTTAATAAGTGTGAAAAGTGTGAAAAATGTATGTTTTTAAGGCTATATGTGATGATAAGGGAAAATGGTGCTTTCCTTGTAAAGTAGTTTAAAAAATGCCAATTGATTTCTTTGATAAAGAAAGCAATGAAATAAAGACATTTACAAATTGAGAAGTATGTTACTCCAAAGTGTTATATAAGAGTTAATGAGTTAAAACATTTAAGGAGTTAGTGTGTGTAACTTAATAATGTTTCTTAGGAAGTAACACTTGTGAAAATGGGAAAAATGAAAAGTTTGGTGATAAATGGGTAAGATGGTAATTTTATGTAAAGTGAAATATTTTTGTGGAATAAAAATGTTGGAAAAAGTGTTACACAAAATGGTCATAAATGAAAGTGATTTTGGAGTAAGATCAACGCATGTGTATAAATGACAAGAAAATGGTAATTTTCAAATTGTAACACAAGGTGAGGTGAGATTCGGGTTTTAGCTTCGACTGGTAAAAGTGGAATAATGTGGACATTATACAAATGTTAAAACACATTAATAAAGACTCGGGTGAGATAAGAAAATAATTAAGAAGCCCGAAGCCCTAGGACTAAAGACCCAAGAACACTGGCCAGAGCATATGGTAGCGTAGCTTGGGGTGTGGAGCTCGTTAAAGTAAGCGATTATTTGGAAGATTTCGAGAAAAAGATAATGAAAAATGAAACATGTCAAGAGATGGGCTGTGTGATGAATATAAGAAAGACAACCTAACTTGAATGAAATTGATAAATATTCTGGTTGAAAGATAATATGGACAAGTAATGTGAGAAATTAGCTAATATCTATGAAATAAAGGAATGGTAAAGTGAAGTGAATAAGTGGATAGTTAATCAGCCTAAAAAGGTTTAACCCATAATTAACACAAGTATGTGTTAATGAACGGTTTTCAACGAAAAATAAGTATTTTCTAACACGGTGCTTCTGTGTGTTGAAAGATGATTTTTTAGGAAAATACGAAGGTAAATTTGGTGAAAGTAAATGGGAAAATTTTGATAAAAGAAATGCCTTTTTATAAACAAATGGTATTTGTTCAAAGTATTTAAACGGATGTGTTAAATCTGAAAATAAATGTTAAGTCCAGTAAAAATGGGTTCTTTTATAAGATTGAGATGAATTAATCGGAACAAGTAATATTTTTGGAATAAAACGACGTCATGCGTTAATCTATATATATGTATTTCAACACGACACAAAATGTGTATGCTACGTGTGTACCTACGACTCAAGTGCAAACCCGTCGCTCAAGTAATACCCGATAAGTCGAGGTCAAATCCTTAGGAAATAGGACGATAAACGTGATGACGATGACAAGTTAGGCTTATAAAACCTCGGTGTCGACTCTCGAAATAAAAGAAAAGGTGATTGATTTTTCGGAGAAATTCTACTTAATTAAGAAAACCTAACTTGCAAGTGCAATTTTAATTTAAAAGAAAACAAAAACTGAAATTTCGATTTTAGAAAACTATTTGGGAAAAGTGGAGTCGGGATCCAATCTCATGAACCACAGGTATTTTCGTCAGATACAAAATTTTAGATAATTATATATTTAATTAAAAGAAAACATTAATTAAATTAAAGCACTAAATATTGAGAATATTACCCCGCGCGATATTTAGTCAATAATTTAATTAACGTGAATAACAAGATTGTGGACACGTATATTATTTTCTCAAATACTCCGGTTGCCTAAGACAAATAAATTTAAGAGACCTACAATATTAGTCTCAATAAAGTATCAAACCCTAATAATTATATGTATATGATTACGTCCAATTTTATATCTGACATTCATACCTTGGTTGGGTTCGCGTTCCTCAACTCTCTAAAATTTTAGCCGAAAATTATCATAATAACTACACATGAGATAATTTATTTGCATGAAGGCATGATGAATAATTAATATTAACAAAGTATAAAAGTAATATTACTAATGATAGATAAAGTAAGACATGCACAAGAACAAAGCTTCATTGGAAATTCGAAAAACATTAAGCTCTCTATTGAATTTTGAATCCAATAATATATTGAATTTGCTTAAAGATATTCCTAAAGTTTTATTGCCTTACAATAAGTGATAATCATGACAAAATACTCCTAATAGCTATTTACAAAGGTTGGAAGTCATTTTAAGAGTCCTTTAACATTAAAACTCATTGAGCTAAAAGTTAGGGAAAAACTTAAAATCCTGTATCTAGGGGGAGAGTTTATTTGCTCTCCCCCATAATTCATAAATAAAGTTCATAACTTAAAATCCCGTAACTTGAAACAAAACAAAGTTCATAAATAAATAAACTCTTCCCCATAATTCAAACTCATTTAAATTTGTTCTCACCCTTTGTTTTTATTATGGGGGAGAGTTTATTTATTTATGAGCTTTATTTTGTTTCAAACTCGATGTGTCATGAGGGAATATGTTTCTTGTTTCATGTGTGTACGAGTAGTAGGAGTTGGAATCCCGGATATTAATTTCTTATTAAAATTATATTTCCTTTTATGAAAATCGATGCGGAAGCGTTAGATGGTTCGCAAAACAAACAAACAAACAACAAATTTTAATTTCCATTTCAAATTAAAATTAAACCCAAGTGAAAATTAATTAAACACACACAACTATTAATTTCACTTAAACACAATTAATTAATCCAAATCCTAGAAATTTGCCTAAGTCATAATTATCAATATTCCAAAGTTAGGCCAAATCAATTTTAGTAAATGACTTGAATTAAATAACTTTACCCAATATTTATTTTAGCACCAAATTAAATAAATAGTGATTAAACCAATTTTATCTTTTTAACCTAAGCATGCGTTCTAGGTGAGTGCGAAAGATAAAATAAAAACAATAAATCACTACGCCGCGATGTACGAGGAAAAACCCACAACGGGAAACAACCTCGGACGGCCCTAGCCTCAAATCCCCTAGATACGGAATTTACAAATACAAGACAAAAGACTTACATCACCCGACTCGATCCCTCTCAAGCCCCGACGCTTCTTCTTGTAGATACCTCTTCCTAGCGGATAACCACGGATCCCCACCGCAATTTCGGAGTCCACCGATCGGACTATGTATGGTCACCGTCACCCGAACAAGGAGCCTTTCTCCAAGAGGGTAATGCCACAGCAAACATCTTCTTCTTTCTTTGAGGGATGTAGAAGCAAACCCAAAACTTCTCTTTGAACGAAAGAGATGAACCCGGTGCCAAAACTCCAAGCAAGATGTATATATATTGAAACTTGGATAAACAAACAATTGGGTGTAAACTAGAGTGGTGTATATTTTTCTCTATGTAAAAATCTCACTCAAAACATGAACATTTTCCTTAAGCAATTTATCTCTCAAACTCTCTCTAAGAGATGGAATCGAATGAAAAGTTAAGTTGGAAAATGTTATTCCTGCACATAATAAAGTCTGAAAAAAAGTTGGTTAAGAAACAAGTGGGGAAGTGGACAAAACTGCCTTAAATTGCCAAAAAACATGTTCCCGCCAAATCTCGTTCGAACGACATTTCGTTTGAATGACATTCTCGTTCGAACGAGTCTTCTAACGAAGTTCCAGTATGAACTCGTTAGAAGCTCGTTAGAGATTTTGTTGGAACGACCATCTCGTTCGAACGACATTTCGAACGAAGTTCCAGTATACCATAATGGGAATTCGTTAGTAATCTCGTTCGAACGACTTGTGGTTGGAACGACAATCTCGTTCGAACGACACTTCGAATGAACTCACAGAAGGTTCAAAAATTCTTTTTAAGCCCAGAAACTTTTATATACTTTATATATAAGTTTTAATAGAAAATATTCTGAAAACAAAACACAGTTTTAAAAACCGAACACCCAATATAAACCATTCCAAGCTCCTATATATATGTGATGCGTTCATACCTTGGGAGCATGGAACCACTGTTGATGACGTTGAAACGAGGCACATAAACCACGGCATTTTGATGTAGCTTTATACACTTAGCCGCTACGTCTTCAACAAACACGTCATAGGCTTGAAAGAGGATCAATATACTCTATCCTATGACTCAAACGTTTTTATCCGAAATTGAGCCAAAACTACAAAGGACTCAATTGAAAATTTATGTCCTGACAATGTGTATACATTTTCCAAACTTTGTTATGGCTCAAGAAGATTAAGGGAAGAAGAAGACGCTTGAAGACAAAGAGATTTATGCCGTTCCATTCTAGAATTGGGAAGGGTGTTAGTATTTTTGTCATAGGATATTTTTCTTTAATTTGTTGTTCGTTCATTTTATTTGTTATGTATCTGAATAGCCAAAACGGGAGATTTGTAAGAACAATTTTTCTAGGATTGTTCAAGCATATCTTTGGGCTAGTTTGGCGTATCCCCTTACAAATCATCACGCACCTTCAAGACGAACCGAATTCAAGCTTCTCCAAGTTTGAAGACTTCCCAACATCCCGATAAGTTATTAAACAATTTAGGTTTCGAATTAATTTACGAAATTATATTTTTGAATGTTTATTTTTTATAAAAAAACGGACCAGAACTTTTGATTTTCGAAAAAGGAAAACTATTTTCTAAGTCTTATGTAGGCGAAGTTTTTGAAACTTTAATTTTACATTTATGTCGTTCAATCCACATTGAGATGTCGTTCAAACAACAATGAGATGTTGTTCTAACCACATCCTCACTTCGTTCAAACGATATCCTAATGCATCCTCGTTTGATGTCCACGTGAGGACATATTTTACATAGTCCATTTTACATTTGAGTATGTCGTATACCGCTACACCCATCGAAGAAATTTCAAGCTCATTCATGTATTAAGACGAATTCGAATATCAAAGTTCTTCAACAAACGAGCCTCTACGAGATAGATTTTGGTAAGGTTGTATTTAAGTCCCTTAATGTTTAAATTAAAGTGTTGGGATATTTTTCTAAAATATTTTTAAACATCTGAGATGTCTTTTTTCATCAAACTTATTTTTTCATGAACTGTAGGCAGAGTGTTATTAAAAATAATTTTTCATTTCAGTTGTTCAAACGACGTATACATGTCATTCAAACGACATGAGCAATTTGTCCAAACGACATTGCATGTCACGCGACAAGTCGCTTAAAGCTTGCTTGATGATTTTATCTAACGCCACCATACTGTTTTATTTTTTTAATGCCATCAAAAGGTTGCGCGAAGTAGGATCGAACGATATTTAATCTCATTCTAGCGACTTGCCAATCTTGTTCGAATGACCCCGCCGACTGAACTTTTTTATGAATAACTGATTCTTGAGTCCATTTTGCTTTAGAAAAACAGAGAGTTTTGATACACGAAAACTGCAATCTGCAGAATTTTAGTCTTCTCCTTTTAAGGTGTTTTTAACTTTTATTTGAGTCGTAAATCATCCCAATTACTTTAGTGAATCATTTTGGAGCCCAAGACATGATCTTGTTGAAGTTTCTCTTGTAGGAAAGATTTCTCTACGACTGACTTGGTGATTCTTAAGGTAATTACTGGCTGACGACCGGGGTTACTTGGGGATGCTTGAGGGTGTGCCTTACTGAAGATAAAGTTTCGAGTTTTGTGGGTTTTCCGTGGTTAATCCATTGTTGAATTTAGGTTGCGGTCTATGTGAGTGTTCTGCCGAATATTCATTGCAGATTTCAGTAAGTGTTGTTACATTTATTGAAATAATGGGTTTGCCCTTATGCGGATTTTTTTCTTCTGAAATCTCGGTGTCAAAAATTTATGTTTGTTTGTGATGGCATGATTTACACACCAAGATGCATGTTTAGGGTTGAATTAAAATTGGATTTAATTGGTTTGATTTGGATCTAAAAATTTGCATCTAATTAAATAAGTGCTAAATTGGAAATTTGCGAATCAACAAGCAATCGATATCTCACCGTTTTCTCAAATTGGTATCAGAGCGGGTTTCTCTAATTTATTGAGTGATCCTTTTTTCGTAAATATTTTGTGATATTAATATTTTTTGAAAAATCTGATTTTTTTTCGCAATGTTTTTGAATTAAAACTTATAGGATCAGTTTCCAGTTCTTGACGGGACTAATTATGCCTATTGGAAAGCCTACGTGAAATATGCCTTAAAAGTAATCGATGAGCGTATTTAGGTTGTTTGTGAAAGAGGGTAGACTCCTCCCACTGTCATAGCTAATAAAGTCACTAATGTTAAACCCGTGACAGGCTGGACTGAGGATGAATTGGAGCACGTTTAATTTTCGCGGGCTAAGTGCAATTTCTCGAGCCATCGCCCCTGATGAATTTTGACGCATCATGACGTGCACCACGTCAAAAGAATTATGGGATGTTTTACAACTTACCCATGAAGGCATGAATGGAGTAAAAGAGTCTAAATTGCAAAATTTAACTACTCAATTGTAAATAATTACCATGCTCGAATCTGAGTGTTTTAATGAGTTTTATGCATGTTTGTCTGATATTGTCAACACTAGTTTCAATATTAGTGATCACATTACTGATGCACGAGTGGTTAAAGAGATTTTGAGATCGTTGCCTAAATGTTTTATCCTAAAGTGACTATGTTGAATTCCTTAAGAAATTTGAGCAATCTTAGGCGAGAAGAACTGGTAGGAGACCTCCAGACATATGAAATTAACATGTTTCCTGATACTATCAAGCCTAAGGATAGAGGGATAGCACTTGGGGCCCAGTCTAGGAAGATTGAGGTAGTGTCCAAGAGAGAGAAGAAAAATAAAGTTAAAATTTGTGAGTCCGAGTCTGAAGGTGAATTTTATTTTGATGACGTGGCAATGCTTGCTAAAATTTTTAAAGAGTTTCTCAATTTTTCAAAAGAAAATTCCTCCAATAATTTTTTTTTGAGAAAAATAAAAAGAAAGAAAAGTCCAAAAAGGGCGGTGAGAGTGAGAAAGAGAAAGCGAAAGAGTAGAGATATTTTGAGTGTGAGGGAAAGGGGCATAGGGCGTTTGAGTGTCCCACTATGTTAAAGATAAAGGGAAAGAAAATTTCCATGCCAGCCACTCTTAGCAATAGTGAGAAAAGGGTGAAGGATTCCAGGAACGAGTCCTCACATGGGATGTGTGTCGCTTTTCTGGCTAGTTGCGTTAGCACACTTAGTTTGTCCCACGACGATGATGATACTTGTGTACGTGAGAATCCCGATGAGGATTTGAGTGGTTCGTGTGAGAGTGAGTTTGGAAGCGAAGGTGAAAGTGAGCTCCAAATAGTGTTTTGAGATTTATCCGCCGAGACCTTAAAGATGAATAAGTTGAATAAGGAGTTAGGTCTTAAGGTAATAGATTTGGTAAGAGAGAGAGAGGTTTTGATGAGATTTTAGGCGTCGATGAGTCAACTCGAAAAGGTGAAGATTACTGATGCGGCTCGAATATTACATATATTCACCCTCTTTACTTATGCATTTTAGTCCCCCTCGGGTACCTTATTTCTTATATTTATGTTCGTTAACCAGAAAACCTCTATTTTATATGTTTATATGTTGTGCGAGGTATAATTGAGTTTTTGTAGGTATTACGGTGCTTAGTGTGAAGCTCGAAAGAATTTCGAGGAACATCTGTCAACAATCGCACGTATAGGGACATTTTAGTAATTTAATAATTTGTTTTTTCGGCCAAATGTCTTCATAGAAGTTTAAGCCCTCTCAGTTACCTTCGCTTGGCCACTGGCAGTGCGCGATTCTGATCAATAACGAAGAAGTTACGGGATTTCTCGCGGAGGAAGGACAACACCAAAACAACTTAGGACAAATAATTTCTTTTATCTTTATTTCTTTTACCACTTACTACATAAGTGGGTTTTTGGTATTTGAAGACATATCTTTCATTTTGTACATTTTCATCTTGTTTTTATTAAGCTTAGTAGTTAGATTAGGGAGGTTAAGGTTTGGAGGAGATTTTTGGGTTTTGTTTCTCTCTCCCAGGGTTTCACCCAAATGGGTTTGTAAGTTACTATACATCATATCTCTCTTTAAATCCAAGCTTCCATTGTTGTCTTCCTTGATTTGTTATTTGTTTACTTGCTTTGTAACCTATATTTACTTTCTTGCATTTATTTCTTTCATTTAATTAATGTCATTTGACATGTTTTCTAGCTAATTTAGTTTTTGTTGTGATTGATTGAACTCACCTTGGGTTGATTTGGTTGCTTTGCTATAGTGATGAATTTATGAGTTTAATTCGATTAGGTCGTTCTTTTTATTACGCCTAGGAGATTTAATGGGGTATATCATGTATGCTCCGTGTTTACGACCTTGTGTGCATAATTTTCGGGGTGTTTATTGACACCAAAATCATAGTAGGCTTTTATGACGATTTAGGGGGTTACAACTCTAGATTTAATTAATTGTTGAAATGAGATTTAATCTTGTTAAACTTGTCTTCCTATGTAACCATTTATACCAATTAACTCGAGGTGAGGGATATTAGTCGCAATCTATAGTTTTTATTCCTTTTTGATAATCTTAGTTTAAATACATGCCTAGTATTATCTCTTCTTTTGTTAACAATTATCTTTTACCCTTTTATTCCTGAAGTATTAAATCAATATAATTCTAACAACTAGTCTTTGTGGATTTCGATACCGGGACTGGCCGCTATACTCCCTTAAAATGGTTTAGTCAATAGTTTAGGTTTCTATATTGAGGCAGTGAAATGAAAATAATGACTGACATACTAACACTACGCTGCTTTCCACTCTTGATTATAATGGCGCCGTTTTCGGGGACTTGTTTGTTTTAGAATTTAATTGATTTAGTATTTCTTTGTATTTTCTTTCTTTTTCTATTCTTTTTTAACTATTTTTTTTAGGACTTCTACATTTAGATCTAAGAAGTGCGTGACTTTTCCGAACGCACATCACTTTGTGGATTTGCTATCTTGGGCTATTTTGGGGGTAAGCATGTCTTATTCTAATTTTTTCGGTAATCGTAGTTATGATTCTCAAAATCTCCCTAAACTTATGACTTTTGGTGAATACTCTCAAAGTCAAAAACTTGAAACATATAAAAAATCTTTGGGTGAGTATTACCATAGTAAGGTTATGGATTACGGTAATTTTAAGAATGATTATTCCGATTTGGGGCCTCAAAATCCTTATGATAAGAATTTTGAAACGAATTGCAATAGCTTTCAAAATTCTTATGGTAATGATTTTGATTGTAGTTTTCAGGATAGCTTCCAAAATTCTCATTTTGAAAAATTTGTGCTTCTACCTATGACATTGCCTGAAGGTTTGCGCATTCTTGAAAATGAGAAACTTGAAAACCATTATCGGGAAGAAAATCATTGTTGGGAACAAGAGTTGGATGCATTTTTCGAATCCAACTTTGATTTTTCTTCCAAGACTTTGAAGTCGAGGAATGTTTCGAACTAAATGAGGAGTCTTTGCCACTTTGTAGCAAACCATTCTTCACTTGGCCCAAGGTATAGTATAGAATTAAAGCGAGGAAGAAATGGATGTAGTATCTATTTGCAATGAAATGATTTATTTGTTGGTTCTCAAAAAAGAAAGTTTCATTGAAAATGATCCTATCTCCTTCGAAATTTGATCTTTGAGAGATGATAGCTCATCTCTCGAGATTGAATTTATTTCCTCCCCATTTTTATTCTATACTGTCACACCGATACAAGTATCTTATGAATCGATTCAAAACTTTAAAACATTTAATCCTTTCACCGACGAGGATTACCTACTTGAGTTGCTTTCCGTGAAGGCAATTTTGCGTCCATGTGCGACACTTCCCATTCCAATTGCAAAATATTTGGGAGGAAATTATATTTTTTTGGATCCCATGTGTTTTCGTCACCCGTTCAATCCAAACCCCTCATCAACCTCCCCTTCCCGCCCCCCCAAAAAATTAATTGATGATGATTCATTTCTTTTGATGTACACATACCTTCCGTTGTTCAAACGGAATTTTTATTTTTCGGAAGGAATGAACTAAATTGAGGGATCGCCAATTATCCCTCAAAGTCAAAACATTGTTTGGGTGGACCCTCGGAAATTTTAACCCCTTTTGTATAGTTAATTGAGTAATTGAAATTTAGGTTGTACATAGTTAATTTTTTCTTTATTTTTTGTGTATGCTTGGTTCTGACAATTTTTGCAGGCTCAACGAACTTGAATTTATGGAGAGTGTGCGTCCCGGACATGCGGTTGTTAAAAATCTAAAAAAAAAAATTAACTCACAAAAATATTTTCTATATTTCGCACACACTCATACTCACTTCTTTGCATATATTTTTTTTCATTATTTGTGTGTGTGTGTGCCGCCCTTTGTAAATTTCATTCTTACATTAATATTTAAGTGTATATAGTCTTTTATAAATATTTTTACATTTTTTCTTTTAGGGTTTTTCTTGGTTTTAAATTTTAATTTTTTTTAATCCCCACTTTTTATTTCCCATTACAAAGTAGAGCAGGTCTTTTAAGAAAAGGTACCAAGTTTAGGCCATAACAAAATGTGAGCAGGTCTTTTGGCCAAAATGAAAGCAAGTCTTTGTTTAAATGAGTAGGCTAACAAATTTGGGAGCATGTCTTGGGCTAAAAAAAAACAAGCAGGTCTCGTACACAACAAAATAGAAGGAGGTATGTGCCACAAAACGGAACTCGATCGATCGGTTCCCATTTCGCTGTCGACCGGCGGTTTGATCATCCAGCCTCTGTTTCGATTTGTATGCAAAATCCAAAAACCCGTTTGATCGGTTCCTCATCCGCGATCGATCGGTCTCCTGTTCCCTCGCACACTGTCTCGTATCTAAGGCATTTTCGAAAATGGCGGTCGATCAGGTTCCCCACCCGCGGTCGCCCGAGTCATGAAGGTAAAGTCCGGGTATCGAATCCACAGTTGCTTTGGTGTTTTTTCTCATTCACTTCTAATTTCTCAAAATTTCATCTATTTCCTCCCAAACCCATTCCGTGCCCTTTTTCCCCCCACCCAAATTCATCCCCTTTTTACACAATCAAGGTCTGAATTCATCATTTTTATCTTGTCTGTTTGGTGTTTTTGGTTGGAAATTATCATGATTCGAGGGTTTTATATATGTTTTGACAATTTTTGAAGTTTTTGTGTTGGATGTGTCCCAATTATTTTTCAACTTGATTTTATGCGAGGTTGTTGATGTATATATCCATTCATGAACACTAATAGTTGTTGGATTCTTGTGGTTGTTCATGAATGGAGCTTGTGTTGATTCAAATTACACTCACACACCATTATACCAGATTGTGCACACCAAGTGTTAGCTAAAATGCCTATACCATTTTTTTTCTAGATTTTTTGCATACACTTGCGTATTTTTCACTCGTTGTCACACGTCGACATATTTTGTCGCAATATTGTATGTTTTCACCCAGTTTCACACACTTGCACGCACCATTTCAACATATTCACCGACTAACTTTAATTGCGCTTTGCAATTTTTTTTGTTTTACCTAATTATTGTTTTGTAGGTTTAAAAGTACGATTCGATTAAGTATGTGCCATCTCGAGAATTCCATTGTGAAAGGGAAAAAGACTAGTTTCATGCCTATTTTCACACTCGACAAAAGACTTTGGACTACCATTGTGCGTGGGACCTTGATCATGTGCCGAATGTGAGGGGGTGAAGGCATGCGCCGGGATCCTCTGGTGGTCCCTATTTTTTAGTGTTATTAAAATGGAAAAAAATCTTATTTTTATTTTTTTTCTCCTTTCATTCTATTAGTATTGTACTGTATTGTATTGTATTAAGTTTTTTTGTGAAATTGTGAGATTGGAAATAATGATGTAGTTATTGGTTATTTTTTGGAGTTTGATGCGCGTGACCCTCAATTTTTATAAAACCAACTGTTCACCATCAATTCATCTAGTATTTGCACTTCAACCCCTCTAGATTATCGTGACTTACGACATAATTTCTTTTAACTTAATTCTTGTGTACATATTTTTGTTTTTCTTTGGTGTGTATGGGGCTCACGTCGATTACCTCGGGGATCGCTCCAAATTGGGGTGATTTATTTCTATCCCTCTCTTTATCATATTGTCGTTAATTACATTGAGGACAATGTTCGTTTCAAGTTAGGGGGTGTGTGATTATTCATCCCAATTTCTTTTTATCATCGCAAGCCATGTTTATATTTATTATTTATTTTAAAAAAAATTGAAAATTTAAAAAATTATTGTAAAATATGACGGTGTGTGATAATTGATTAAGATCATAAATTTCTAATTTGGTACACTTATTTAATTAGAGTATATTTTTAAACCAAATTAATGCATCCCCTAACCATGTAACTACGTATCAAACCAAATAAGATATAGCATGCGACATAAAATTTCAGGAAAAATCCCCGAAGGGCAAAACCTTTTATTTCTATAACTCTGACAAGTTTACAAGACCACTGACTTACACACCACCTTGCTTTTACCCACAAGAGTAACACACGGTGTATTCGTCAAACTTTCAAAGCGTTGACTAGAAATAAATCAGCAATGGTTCTCACACAGCTATACCACCAGGACGCGCAGTTAAGACACACAGTCTAAAATCTTCACAAGGATTCCCTCCACAATAGGACGCAGCTGTTGGTTGTAGAGCTCTCCTCACAAAGAATGAACAAATAGAAAAGTTTGTTCTTGAACACCAAAACAATTCACCAAAGCATATGGGATTTTTGTGAATTGAAAACAAAAGGGATGAAAACCCTAATAAAAGAAGTTAAAAAGAATTATGCAGATTCGCAGTTTTCTGTCTTTCGAAATGCTGCGACTTCTTAATGAAAACGAAACCATTTAATGAGTATTTATAGAAAAACGCTCCTCCTCGGTCGTTCGAACGAAAAGAGATCTCGCTCCAACGAAGTACACGAGTTGTATGAATGACATCGCGCGACATATCCATATCGCTCGAATGAGATTTTGATCTCATTCGAATGACCTGAGCGTAAAAATCGAGGAACGCTAGAGGACTTAGAAAATTTACTCGTTCATAAATTTTGATGAAAAAGTCCGCTCCAACACTTAAAAAATATTTTTAAAAATATCCCAAAGCTCTAAGTGCAAAGTTAATGTATTTAAAACATAACCTTACCAAAGTAAACTTTGCGGAGGCTTTTTGATGAAGAACCTTGATATATTCGGATCCGTCTTGATGTAGATTGCTCTTGAACTTCTTCGACGGTTGTAACGGTGTACGACATAATTAATTGTGATGGACATTTATAAAAATATGTCCTTACAAATCTCTCCCTATGTCTATGCCGGAACATACATAAAACCATCCAAATTATCAAATATCAAAATGCCTATACAAATCTACACTCTGATAAATCTCAAAACTGAAATGGTACAAATTTGCAAGTTCTCAAACTTTTCTTTAAAATTCTTCATCAAATCTCAAAGATTTTCTCATCAGGGTATGCAACATAATGATCTTCAATCTCTCTACCTACACACATGAGATAAAGCAAAAACCTTCGTGACGCATCGAGTTTGAAATGATATAAGAATAAATCAATCAATATAATAAAATCTCCCCAATAATGCAAAAACTCCCCCATATCATGATAATTCTTTCTGCCCCATTTTATAATGTCCCTAAATAGACAGATAAGAAGAAACAATCGAAACATGGAGTGTCACGACAAAAATGCATAGCAAATATGAATCAATCAACGTGCATGTAAGGGGTATCTCAAAAGACCTCCACAAACTATTTTTGATTTTTCAAATTTTTTCGTACAAAAAAAAGATACAAACAGATCACACCATAGATTTAAACTCAAACAACCAAGTCATGGAAATGGAATGTATGGATGTGAACACATTCGACAGGTAAATAAACTCAATCAATCATATGTGCACGACGAATATGTGTACCCCTAACGAATGAAATCAAAAGTATCCTTAGGTGTAAAAATTGTTGAATTTAGATGACATCGTCTTATGCAAATCAATAAATCAAATTCAAAGTGATTTCCACACCAATAATGCCCAAAACTATGTAGCGCTTTTTTCAAGACTTTTAAGGACATGCAAACCCATTTTAAATTGTATCCAAACTCCCTCATTCATAGTTTCTTTTAGAGGTAATCTAAATTCTCAAACATTGGAGAATTGGTGCAAAAACCTAATGGCCCCTTTTTGACATGAATTTCTTTTTATTGCCTTTATATTTTCTCGGGCTCTTTTAAACCTCTTTGTACCCCGGATAATAAAATTCCTCAATTTTTTAGGTCTGATTTAACGGTGGCTTAGTATTCGTGAAGGACAAATTTGAACCTTTCGCAGCCCTTCCCCGTTTTCAAATAAAGCACACAAACTCACAAACGGTTCTTACATGCACAACTTTCTTATCAAGTTTTATCGGGCTTGGTTCATTTTAAGGACAAGATGTCAGGATTGAAGTGAAAACACCCAGCCAACATGTGATAAGACAAGCACAATAATCAAACAAATTCGTGCACGTGCGCAATAAGGGAAATCATGAGTAAAACATGTAGGAAGTAACACTTAATTACATCTTAATGACTCTACACATTTAAAAGCACAAAGATGACATGATATATTGTCTTAAAAAACTATCAAATAGTCATAAGAAAAATGGAATGATGTTGTGACTCAGTCATCCTATGTGTCTATCCATAAACGGTGCAAACAAAATACACAAATCTTTTTGGATTTTTCCAAATTTTATCAAAAATAAAACATGGAAAACATATAAAAATGATGCATACTAGCAATAGGCAAATAATGTCATTATGACAAACATCCTATGCTAGTAAACAAGTCAAACCTCAATCGTTAGGTGCGGAGGGGTTTTCCAAAGGTGGTGCCAACTTATGAAAAACCTCCATCAAATTTTGTGAAGTTTTGACCAAAAACTTAACTTGTTCACCTAAATGTGAAAATTCTCTCATGTAGTCTCCAGGAGCATGTAAAGTATCATGTGTGGGTGTATGTGTGGCAGAAACACGTGTAGAAGCAAAACGTGACACATTACCCAACTTAAAACAAAATTCCCTAAGGTGTCCTCTCCTTTTGCAATGGGAACAAACATATATAGGCCTAGGAACACCTCTCTCAAAAACTCTAGGACGCACTCTTTTACTAGGATTGGGACGCCTAGGTGGGTTAGGGTGAGACTCACATGAATCTAATACTAAAGTGGAAATCGGCTCAGGTGCTAATTAGGAAGTAGAAGCACCGTTATGACTTATTCCCAAACTCTCACCACTACCCAAAATAGGATTGAGAACCATCTTTCCAACCTTCTTAGATGCGTTCTCTAAAGGGACTTTGACCTCCCGGGAACGTTAGAGATCACTCTCATGTTGGGATACACGTTTCGTCAGACTAGACACCGTGTTGGTTAAATCACATTTTTCCTTTTTTAAAACTTCCTTCACTCTCTCCAAATCTAAAACCCGACGACCTAAATCTCAATTATACTTCTATGTTTTCAAGGTCTCGGTGTACAAATATCTAAAGGCTTTTTGGATCTCACTTTCATCTCCACTCTCAAATTCGCTCTCATCTCTGCTAGAAACACTTGAGTCATCACCGGTTCTCTCATGACCTCTATCAACGTGAGACAAAGTGGGTGTGCTCACACTACTCGAAAAAGCTACGCATATCCCATCTGCTAAACCTTTATTGGACTCATCTCCCACATCACCCTCATCACCCTCACTATCACTAAGTGTGGCTGGCATAGCCACTTTATTTCTCTCTCTCCTAATTCTAGTGGCACACTAATACGCCTTATGCCCTTTACCCCCACACTCAAAACACGTCAAACTTTCAAAATTTTCCTCACTCTGCTTTTCTTTTTCTCTCTCCTTCTCTTTGTCGTCACTTTCTTTGGACTTTTGATTTTTCTCAAAAAATCTCTTATTGGAAGAATTATTTTTGTTCATGTTGAGAAAATTTTCGCAAATAAGGCCATATATTTATAATCAAAATCTTCCTCAGAATCGGACTCATAAACTTTTTTTTTCTTTTTCTTAAAATGAGTCTTTAAAGAAATGCCTTTATCCTTAGCCTTAATGGTTTGGGGAAACATGTCAATCTCATAGTTTTGAAGGTTTCCTACAAGTTCTTCCAACCTAAGTGATTTCAAATTTCCCAAAGAGTTCAAAACAGTGACTTTAGGAATAAAGCATTTTGGGAGAGATCTCAAATTCTTTTTAACGACACGCGTGTTATCAATCACCTCACCCAAATTAAAACTGGTGTTTATAATGTTCGACAAACGTGCATAAAAATCATCAAAGCATTCCGACTCAGACATGGTGATAGTCTCAAATTGGATGGCCAAATTTTGTATTTTTGATTCTTTAACCGCGTTCGTACCCTCATGTGTCAATTTCAAAACGTCCCAAGCCTCTTTAGACGTGGTAAACGTCGTAATTCGGCAAAACTCATCAAGAATGACAGCTCCAGAAATATCACTCAGTCAACGGGAATTAAAATTCGACAATTTAAAATCGTTCTCAGTCCAATCTGACACAGGTTTTAAAGATGTTATATTTTCAACGGTGACAATGGGAGGATTCCATCCATTTTCGCAAAGCAAACAAGCACGCTTGTCAATAGCTTTTAAACTAGATTTCATGCGAGCTTTCCAATAGACATAATTATTCCCATAAAAAATAGCCACCTTATTAAATGAACGTTCCATTAAAAAATTGCGATTTTTAACAAAATAGATTTAAAAAAAAATCAATATCACACAATTTTGCTGAAAATAGGAACACAAAATAAAATAGTGCAACCCGCTCTGATACCAATTTGACGACATGAGAAGTCAAATTGTATCAAAAGAAATGAATCCTTGAAAAATCAGGATCACGCGATAATTTAGCGCAACCCGCTCTTATACCAGTTTGTAAAATATGACGGTGTGTGATAATTGATTAAGATCACAAATGTCTAATTTGGCACACTTATTTAATTAGAGTGTATTTTTAAACCAAATCAATTCAGCCCCTAACCATGCAACCACGTATCAAACCAAATAAAATATAGCATGCGACACAAAATTTTAGGAAAAATCTCCGAAGGGCAAAACCTTTTATTTCTAGAACTCTGATACGTTTACAAGACCATTGCCTTACATACCATCTTGCTTTCGCCCACAAGAGTAATGCACGGTGTCTTCGTCAAACCTTCAAACCGTCGGCTAGAAATAAATCAGCAATGGTTCACACGCAGCTATAACACCAGGATGCGCAGTCCAGACACACAATCGAAAATCTTCACAAGGACTCCCTCCATAATAGCATGCAGCTGTCGGTTGTAGATCTCTCTCCACAAAGAATGAACAAATAGTAAAGTGTGTTCTTGAACACCAAAACAATTCACCAAAGCATATAGGATTTTTGTGAATTAAAAACAAAAGGGATGAAAACCCTAAAAGAAGAAGTCAACAAGAGTTCTACAGATTCGCAGTTTTCTGTCTTTCAAAATGCTGGAACTTCTTAACGAAAACGAAACCATTTAATGAGTATTTATAGAAAAATGCACCGCCTCGTTCGTTCGAATGAAAAGGGATCTCGCTCGAACGAAGTACACGTGTCGTTTGAACGACATCGCGCGACATATCCATATCGCTCGAATGAGATTTTTATCTCACTCGAATGACCTGAGTGTAAAAATCGAGGAACGCTAGAGGACTTAGAAAATTTACTCATTCACAAATTTTAATGAAAAAGTCCGCTCCATCACTTAGAAAATATTTTGTAAAAATATCCCAAAGCTCTAAGTGCAAAGTTAAGGTATTCAAAACATAAACTTACCAAAGTAAACTTTGCGGAGGCTTTTTGATGAAGAACCTTGATATATACGGATCCATCTTGATGTAGATTGCTCTTGAACTTCTTCAACTGTTGTAACGGTATATGCCATAATTAATCGTGACGGACATTTACAAAAATATGTCCTTACAAATCTCCCCCCATGTCTATGTTGTAACATACATAAAAACATCTGAATTTTCAAATATCAAAATGCCTATACAAATCTACCCTCTCATAAATCTCAAAACTGAAAAGGTAAAAATTTGCAAGTTATCAAACTTTCCTTCAAAATTCTTCTTCAAATGTCAAAGCTTTTCTCATCAGGGTGTGCAACATAATGATCTTCAATCTCTGTACCTACACACATGAGATAAAATAAAAATCTTCGTGACGCATCGAGTTTGAAATGAAATAAGAATAAATCAATGAATATAATCAAATCTCCCCTATAATGCAAAAACTCCCCCATATCATGATAATTCTTTCTGCCCCATTTTATAATGTACCCAAATAGACAGATAAGAAGAAACAATCAAAACATGAAGTGTCACGACAAAAATGCATAGCACATATGAATCAATCAATGCGCATGCAAGGAGTATCTTAAAAGACATCCACAAACTATTTTTGATTTTTCAATTTTTTTCGTACAAAAATAAGATACAAACACATCACACCATAGATTTAAACTCAAACAACCAAGTCATGACAATGGAATGTATGGGTGTGAACACATTCGATAGGTAAATAAACTCAACCAATCATATGTGCACGACGAATACGTGTACCCCTAACGAATGAACATCAAAAGTATCCTTAGGTGTAAAAATTGTTGAATTTAGATGACATCGTCTTATGCAAATTAACAAATCAAAGTCAAAGTGATTTCCACACCAACAATGACCAAAACTATGTAGCGCATTTTTCAAGACTTTTAAGGACGTGCAAACCCATTTTAAATTGCATCCAAACTCCTTCATTCATATTTTCTTTTAGAGGTAATCTAAATTCTCAAACATTGGATATTTGGTGCAAAAACCTAATGGCCCTTTTTTGGCATGAATTTATTTTTATTGCCTTTAAATTTTTTTGGGCTCTTTTAGACCTCTTTGGACCCCGGATAATAAAATTTCTCAATTTTTTAGGTTCGATTTAATGGTGACTTAGTATTCACAAAGGTCAAATTTGAACCTTTCGCAGCCCTTCCCCATTTTCAAATAAAGCACACAAACTCACAAACGGTTCTTACATGCAAAACTTTCTTATCATGTTTTATCGCACTTACTTCATTTTAAGGACTTGATTGAAGTGAAAACACCCAGCCAAATTGTGATAAGACAAGCACAATAATCAAACAAATTCGTGCACGTGTGCAATAAGGGAAATCATGAGTCAAACATGTAGGAACTAACACTTAATTACATCTTAATGACTCCACACATTATAAAGCACAAAGATGACTTGATATATTGTATCAAAACACTATCAAATAGTCACAAGAAAAATGGAATGATGTTGTGACTCGGTCATCCTAAGTGTCTATCCATAAATGGTGCAAACAAAATACACAAATCTTTTTGGATTTTTCCAAATTTTATCAAAAATAAAAAATGGAAAACATACAAAAATGATACATACTAGCAACAGGCAAATAATGTCATCATGAAAAACATCCTATACTAGTAAACAAGTCAAACCTCAATCGTTAGGTGCGGAGGGGTTTTCCAAAGGTGGTGCCAACTTATGAAAAACCTCCATAAAATTTTATGAAGTTTTGACCAAAAACTTAACTTGCTCACCTAAATGTGCAAATTCTCTCATATAGTCTCCAAGAGCATGTAAAGTATCATGCGTGGGTGTATGTGTGGTAAAAACACATGTAGAAGCAAAACGTGACACATAACCCAACTTAAAACAAAATTGCCTAAGGTTTCCTCTCCTTTTGCAATGAGAACAAACATAAATAGGCCTAGGAACACCTCTCTCAAAAACTCTAGGACGCACTCTTTTTTTAGGAATGGGATGCCTAGGTGGGTTAGGGTGAGACTGACGTGAATCTAACACTAAAGTGGGAATCGGCTCGGGTGCTAATTGGTAAGTAGAAGAACGGTTATGACTTATTCCCAAACTCTCACCACTACCCAAAATAGGATTGAGAACCATCTTTCCAACCTTCTTAAATGCGTTCTCTAAAGGGACTTTGACCTGCCGGGCATGTTCGAGATCACTCTCGAGTTGGGATACACGTTTCGTCATACTAGACACCGTGTTGGTCAAATCACACTTTTCCTTTTTTAGAACTTCCTTCTCTCTATCCAAATCTAAAACCCGACCTTAATCTCTATTATACTTCTTTGTTTTCAAGGTCTCGGTGTACAAATCTCTAAAGGCTTTTCGGAGCTCACTTTCATCTCCACTCTCAAATTCTCTCTCATCTCCGCTAGAAACACTCGAGTCATCACCGGTGCTCTCATGACCTCTATCAATGTGAGGCAAAGTGGGTGTGCTCACACGACTCGAAAAAGCTACACATATCCCATGTGCTAAACCTGTATCGGATTCATCTCCCACATCACCCTCACTATCACTAAGTGTGGCGGGCATATCCACTTTCTTTCCCCCTCTCCTAGGTCTAGTGGCACACTCATATGCCTTATGCCCTTTACTCCCACACTCAAAACACGTCTAACTTTCAAAATTTTCCTCACTCTCCTTTTCCTTTTCTCTCTCCTTCTTTTTTTATCGCTTTCTTTGGCCTTTGATTTTTCTCAAAAAATCTCTTATTGGAAGAATTATTTTTGTTCATGTTGAGAAATGTTTTGCAATTAAGGCCATATCTTTAAAATCAAAATCTTCCTCATAATCGGACTCACAAACTTTTTTTTTTCTTAAAATGAGTCTTTAAAGCAATTCCTTTATCCTTAGCCTTAATGGTTTGGGAAAACATGTCAATCTCATAGGTTTGAAGGTCTTCTACAAGTTCTTCCAACTTAAGTGATTTCAAAATTCCCAAAGTGTTTAAAACAGTGACTTTAGGAATAAAGCGTTTTGGGAGAGATCTTAAAATATTTTTAACGACACGCGTGTTATCAATCACCTCACCCAAATTAAACTGGTGTTTATAATGTCCGACAAACGTGCATTAAAATCATCAAAGCATTCAGACTCAGACATGGTGATAGTCTCAAATTGGGTGTCCAAATTTTGTACCCTTATGTATCAATTTCAAAACATCCCAAGCCTCTTTAGACGTGGTGCACATCATAATTCGGCAAAACTCATTGGAGTGATAGCTTTAGAAATAGCACTCAGTCCACGGAAATTAAAATTCGACAATTTAAAATCGTTCTCAGTCCAATCTGATACATGTTTTAAATATGTGATATTTTCAACGGTGATAGTGGGAGGATTCCATCCATTTTTGCAAAGAAACTAAGCACGCTCGTCAATATCTTTTAAACTAGATTTCATGCGAGCTTCCAATAGGCATAATTATTCCCATAAAAAATAGGCACCTTATTAAATGAACGTTCCATTGAAAAATTGCAATTTTTAACAAAATAGATTTTTCAAAAAAAATCAATATCACACAATTTTGCGAAAAATAGGAATACACAATAAAATAGTGCAGCCCGCTCTGATGCTAATTTGACGACGTGAGAAGTCAAATTTTATCAAAAGAAATAAATCCTTGAAAAATCAGGATCACGCGATAAATTAGCGTAACCCGCTCTGATACCAATTTGTAAAATATGACGGTGTGTGATAATTGATTAAGATCACAAATTTCGAATTTGGCACACTTATTTAGTTAGAGTCTATTTTTAAACCAAATTAATTCAGTCCCTAACCATGCAACTACGTATCAAACCAAATAAGATATAGCATGCGACACCAAATTTTAGGAAAAATCCCCGAAGGGCAAAACCTTTTTTTTCTAGAACTTTGACAAGTTTATGTAATGACCCGCCCTTTTGGAGATGATTAAATCCCATAATTTAGTATTAATTTGGAATTTGGAGAATTTCTCGAGATAGTGATTTTGGGATTTTTGAGGATTTAATAATTTTGGAAGGGTGTTATAAATTATTTTGGGACTATATAGGTCGAAGTAATTTAATTATATGTCGCCGTGGAGTATAGCGACAAAAAGAGGTAAGATTTTGAGTAGAAAACCGCACTTAATTATTTTGGGTTAGAATAGTGATTTGCGGTCAAGTACCTCGGATGGAAATTTTGACTGCGCCACGAGTCTCGGAATGTCCGAGATAGTCGGAAAAGAGTGTCCGATTGTCGAAATTGAGTTCCGGGTAATTTTGGAGTTAAATAGGCTCGTAATTGGGTAAACGAGTCATTTTTGGGTTTTAAAGGGGTTAAACCCTTTTCTCCTTATAAAAGGAGGGAGAGGGGGAGAAAAGAGAAGAGAGAAGAGAAAGAAGAGAGGGAAGAGAGAGAGGAGGAAGAAAAGAGGAAAAAGGGGGAGATTCCGGCCAGCCTCCGCGGGATTCGGCTCGAGGACGTCGAATTTTATCCACGAGGCAAGTGTTTACTTGCTTTATTTATTTTTATGCATAAATATCTCATATCATTGTTGGTATAACAAACCCTAATGATTTTGGGTTGGGTATTCGTGGATAAAACGGGTTTTTGGGAGTTAAAACGAATAAACCCCTAAAATTTGATAATTGGAGAAATTTAGAAATTAACCAAAATATTGGGTGATTTCGGGTTCTAGGATGTTTAGGACCCGTATTATAAGTGTATTTGTAGTTGGTTGAAGTTGTAGGCCGTTTGGTGAGGAGATGGAAGCTTGGGGAGAGCTTCCATGGACCAAACAGCTTCTCGGAGAAGAAGCTGCCCGACATGATTGATCGATCGATCATGGGGGGCTCGAACGATTGCGCCATCGATCGATCGACGGCCATGGGTCGATCGATCGACCCCTGCTGAAAGTTGATAATTTTTCTAGGATTATTTGGATGGGATAGATTCCATTTCATCTTGCTTTGAGGTTAATTAGGTGATAACCTAAAGGACCTTTTAGGATTTTATGGTCCATAAATTAAGGCAATTTAGGAAGGTAAAGTAAGGGTTTTTAGTATATAACCCTTAATCTATATTTTCAAGGAAAATAGAATATTTGCAGAAATTGATGGATTAGGGTTCCTAAATTATATTGGGGACTTCTAAATGATTAATTGGACTAGGTGTAGTCTTGGGGTTCAAGGAAATGAAATCCTTAACTCGTTGAATTTAAGGTTGTTCGGGCGAGATAAATCCCGAGGATAATTCTCGTGGGCATACAGGCCTACATAATTACGCTTATAGAAAGCATAATTATATCGAATACTGTTAAGTGTATCCTAGGAGATAATTAGGATAATTTGGGAGTATAGATATTTGTTGATTTCATTTAGAGTGAAAGGTATCATTGGAGATATCCAATAAATCCTTAGATGGGATTGAGGTATATAGTGATGATTAAATTAAAAAATATTTGGGTTTAGTATCATGCTTATATGAATGCATGATTATGATTCCTGGAGGGAATCTTTGGGATTATTGGTCATCGCTAGATGCTATAGGCCACTATGGCCGTTTATATATATTCTAGGAAGAATATATAGGATATGTATATACTGTGTGATTTAGGTATATATATACTGTGGAGATAAGGGTTCCAAAGGGATCTTACAGATAGTTTTAACCGTAAGTCCCCATGATTCTGCAGGAAGGAGAAGAATTCCGTTTCGTAATTATTCACATAAGGGTCGGCCAAAGACCGATAGTGAATAAAGAACATTATGGAGAAGTGAACTTTGTACCGAGGTGAGGAAGGTACAATGAAAAATGAGTCCTTTCCAGGAAGGATAGGCTCACTAGAGAAGTGTTGTTAACACTTACGGAGAATGTGGGTGTGTTCAGGTGCCCCTGAGGGGACATCCACATGGGGAGATTTAATGAGGGAGGATTGTTGGAACCGGTGGTGGAATTTCCTTTTAACGAAGGAGTTAAGAGGATTAGTAAGGTGATTGTAAGGAGCGAGGCTATAGAGTCAGATGGTGTTGACAACTCCATGATGGTCAGGAAGACCAATGATGGAAATGGTGTTGTGGAGTGCGGAGCCACACGGTTAGTCTTTTCCCGATAGGAATAAAGGACAAGGTTATGGTGCCCAGATGGGGCCTAGAGTTAAGAAATTCTAGTAAGAGGTGTGGCTAGAGGAAGTTGTGGTGTTCGTTAGCCATAGACTCGTGTGTGTAATTTGAGCTTTGTATTCGGTCTCGATAACATAATAATGTAGGCCTATGTGTTTTTCGCGATAGTGGAATTTTGTTTTCCTTCACTCGCCATAGAGGCGGGTGATTATATTTTGTATATATACGTATGAGGTATATGGTATATTGGAGCGATAGCAGGCTATTGATGGCAAGTCTATCGTGTCCTAAGTTCCTGGAGGGAACAGATTGTGGTTGCGGTGTCTCACCTGGATACAGGTCGAGTACACCTTTGTTATTATGTATTGATGGAACCTCGATGAGTAGAGGCTTCCTTATTTTGGTTGGTATATGTGGCAACCTTATAGATATAATTTAAGGCCCACTGGATTATTATTGTGCTGTAAGATTAAGCTCATGGTTGGTGTGCGCGAAGACCGAACTTTGGTACGAGTGCTTGGTGATGTGACTCTTAGTTAGAGATAGGAGTTCAGATCACCCTTTCGTTGATAAGGGATAGGATTGTCCCGGTTGCATGTCTAAAATAACGGGACTCCGTGACCGACAAAGTCAAGTGTTAATGTGTGGAGGGGTTCCTTGTTTGGATTTCGCTTTGCGAGACACTCCACACATGACTCTTAACGGCGCCGGGCGTGGAGAGCTGTTATGGGATGCGAGGATGTGGGTTAGTATTATAGTGTGGATGAACCACTATAGACTATGAGCCCTGTGATGATGGTACGCTTATGGAAATATTGTGCTATGGAAAAGCACTAAAGTGGTCCTCTCGCCACAATTAATTGGGTGGAGTAGGATTTAGAGAAATTGATTTGAGGATGATAGCCATGCCTTAATAAGAAGGCAAAATTTGGAGGAAATCTGTGATCGGTGTGATGTGAGTAGTGTTCCTACAGAGAGTAGGCACTTTGATTAGTTAGGTTTCCTTCTATATGGGCGAAAGGATAAGATAATAGAAATGCGTTTGTAGGTTAGTTTAGTAAGATTTAGGATGTCCCGCTGGTGTGCCTTAGGCCGTTACATCTCGATGACCGACAACGCGAGGGAGTAGTGTAACGGGAGGGTTCCTTGTCTGGATTTCGCTTTGGCGAGACGTCCCACGCACGAAACCAAGCAAATGTCGGGAGTTGAGAGAGGCCTTGGGCACTAGGGATAATTAGGATACTCGTTTCGCTTAGGTAGGGTAACGCATAGATTGTAGCATTTTTAGGATGTAGGTTCGCTAGAGTTAGCGGCGCCGAGGTTAGGAGGATTGAACTTTCGCGGGTTGGAAGGACCCATAGGTGAGTATTACACCGAGGAAAGGAGACCCTTATTGGGAGAGAGTGTTACGTGTCAGACGCTCACTACGGATGTGCAGATGTGCACAAGTTAGGAAGGTGTATGGGCGCCTTGGTAAGGTGATTTTGTATACCGCCTAGTTAAGATAGGAGAAGTATATAAGGTTGAAATCCATGCCGAGAGGCATCATAGAGGATGGGTATTAAGTGACGTATTATAGTCACTTTATGATCGCGGTAGCCGCGTAGTACTCGGTTGGTAACCGTTGGTTTAGTGTCGTTCCCCTTGAGGTTTAGGATTTGTAGTGATCCTAGATATATCTGAATTTCGAGGACGAAATTCCGTTGTAAGGGGGAGAGTATGTAATAACCTGCCCTTTTGGAGATGATTAAATCCCATAATTTAGTGTTAATTTGGAATTTGGAGAATTTCTCGAGATAGTGATTTTGGGATTTTTGAGGATTTAATAATTTTCGAAGGGTGTTATAAATTATTTTGGGACTATATAGGTCGAAGTAATTTAATTATATGTCGCCGTGGAGTATAGCGACAAAAAGAGGTAAGATTTTGAGTAGAAAACCGCACTTAATTATTTTGGGTTAGAATAGTGATTTGCGGTCAAATACCTCGGATGGAAATTTCGACTGTGCCACGAGTCTCGGAATGTCCGAGATAGTCGGAAAAGAGTGTCCGATTGTCGAAATTGAATTTCGGGTAATTTTAGAGTTCAATAGGCTCGTAATTGGGTAATTTTAGAGTGAAGGGTATCATTGGAGATATCCAATAAATCCTTAGATGGGATTGAGGTATATAGTGATTATTAAATTAAGAAATATTTGGGTTTAGTATCATGCTTATATGAATGCATGATTATGATTCATGGAGGGAATCTTTGGGATTATTGGTCATCGCTAGATGCTATAGGCCACTATGGCCGTTTATATATATTCTAGGAAGAATATATAGGATATGTATATACTGTGTGATTTAGGTATATATATATATATGTTATGATGGAAATGATTTTGAAAATGTAAAAATGAATATTTTCAAAATGGTAAATAAATGATTTTCATAATTGATAAAATATGGATTACACACCTCTCTAAATCGCTATCATAAGGGAAGTTGCGTTCGTATGGTGAGGCCCCCTGGCTAATGAATGCAGGGTGGATATAGTCCTATAGGCCATGTGAGCGTTTGTTGTTATATATTTTCTGCGCTGGTTAGGAGATTCCGGGTGTGGTCTTGACTATCCCGCAGGCACATGGCCGCTTCCCGATGGCTTGCGATATAGGATCCCAGGTTGTCTTGATGATAGGCCCTGGAAGATGATAGCCATTTAGGGGCGCGCACAGTGGGGAAACCCGGACGGGCGGTCTTAGAACTCGTTATATTAAAGAAATTCATGATAATGGATTGACTTTAATTACATTTCCTGGATATAGGAAGGGAAATGGGTTATATGTTTAGCTTCGGTAACACTCCCGGATGGAAGAAGGGATGTGGAAGCATATGATATGATCAAAGAATTTTTATGATAATGAAAATGGCTTTGAATACATTTCCTGAATATAAAAAGGGAAATGGGATATTTTGAAACGGAAAAGCATTTTTATGATAATAAAATTGGCTTTTAAAAGTATATGATTTGTTAAAGCAATTCATGATAATGAATTGGCTTTTATATTTACATTTCCTTGATATAATAAAGGAAATGGGAAGCTTTGAGAAAATGAAAGTAGTGATAAATACTTTGTGTATCGAATACACCTCAGTCCGGGAGGTAGATCCGGATGTGTATTATAAGATATAATTGATATTATGTAAACCTCAGTCCGAGAGATATTATTCGGACGTATATTGTGAATGTACATATATATATATATATATATATATATATTTATACGTTTGTGTGCGCTACGGGCCCAATGGATCTCTACCATTAACCCTGCCAGGTAGTAGTGTATCGGGGGGGTTCCTTGGTTGGATTTCGCTTTGCGAGACAGCCCACGCACGAACTTAGTGCAGTGTTGAGAATGGAGGGAAGTTTAGCCCTTAGCACTAGGACTATCTGGGGTAGATAGTAGTTGGGGAATAGACTAGTTAGGCCAGGATAGCTTGACTAGGGTATGTTGTTAGGACTATCTGGTGTGCACTACTAGAGGAGAGGTGAGGGGTATCTCATGGGAGTGCGATACCAATTTAAATATGAGATAAAATTATTTTTCTAAAAAAAAAATAAAGCATTTATGCACTTGCAAAATATTTTCAAAATTCGGGCTCTGACCCGTTTATCTACTCTCCTTTCTTTCTATATATTATATATATATAGGTGTCCAGACACAGGGACGCCTGGATGGAAATTCTTTCGAGTCAGACGTCTGCTGCAGAAGCTGTGGATGCTTGCGGGTTCTCGGTAGACACTTCTTTCCTTGTACTCTAGATAGGAGGTATTGTACAAACATTCGGGCCAATGGTCCAACTGATTTTATTTATTCTTTGCACGATATTCGATATGGTTGTATAATTTGAACCGAGTGTTCGGTTATTTTAGTTCATTTCATTTTCCTTTTTATTTCATTTACGCACTAAATTGTGGATGTTTTATTTTAATCGTTAAAAAGAGTAGTTAAGTTAAAATTTTAACGCTCGCCTAATAGGATATTAGTAATTAAAATGGATTTTCGACAGTGATGCTAAGAATGATCCATATGTAACTCCTATTATAATTTGATATAAGAGTGATCTCCCGGTATCCCATTAGGCGGGTTGTTACAGTTTACAAGACCATTGACTTACATACCATCTTGCTTTTTCTCATAAGAGTAACGCATGGTGTCTTCGTTAAACCTTCAAAGCGTAGGCTAGAAATAAATCAGCAATGGTTTGCACGCAGCTATACCACCAGGACGCGCAGTCCAGACACACAGTCTAAAATCTTTACAAGAACTCCCTCCACAATAGCACGCATCTGTCGGTTGTAGATCTCTCCCCACAAAGAATGAACAAATAGCAAAGTGTGTTATTGAACACCAAAATAATTCACCAAAGGATATGGGATTTTTGTGAATTTAAAACAAAAGGGGTGAAAACCCTAAAAGAAGAAGTCAAAAAGAATTCTCCAGATTCGTAGTTTTCTATCTTTCAAAACGCCGAAACTTCTTAATGAAAACAAAACCATTTAATGAGTATTTATAAAAAAATGCGCCATCTCGGTCGTTCGACCAAAAAGGGATTTCGCTCGAACGAAGTACACGTTTCTTTTGAACGACATCGCGCGACATATCCATGTCGCTCAAACGAGATGTTGATCTCGCTTGAACGACCTGAGCATCAAAATCGAAGAACGCTACAGGACTTAGAAAATTTGCTCATTCACAAATTTTGACTAAAAATTCCGCTCTAACACTTCAAAAATATTTTGTAAAAATATTCCAAAGCTCTATGTGCAAAGTTAAGGTATTTAAAACTTAGCCTTACCAAAGTAAACTTTGCGGAGGCTTTTTGATGAAGAACCTTGATATATTCGGATCCGTCTTGATGTAGATTTCTCTTGAACTTCTTCGACGATTGTAACGGTATACGACATAATTAATTATGACGGACATTTATAAAAATATGTCCTTACAATTATTTTCTTTATATCTTTTCTCTTTCTTGGGCTTCTTGCCCCAATTTCCTATGATAAATTCAATAATTGCCCTATTCAATTGCTAATTCAATGATGCATTTTCTATTTTTTTCATGTTATTAATCTTTAGTCCTCAAATTATTCAATATCGAGGATAAATGCAAGAATTAAACCTTGAAAACCCATGAGCACTTGAGCATTTTTTATAAATGATTCGGTAGGACAATTATAACTTAGTATCTTTTTGTTGCTTTGTGTGCACTAAAACCGAGCAGACTTTGTGATTCTCTTCGTTTATGAGTGTTATACACTACTCTTTCCTCTTGGAAATGTTAAATTCGTTGGTAATCTCACTATTCTTTCATTGATCGTTCATTAATTGAGTTTATACATGAAATTTGTTAGTTGATCATGATTTTCAAAGTTATTTTGACTCGAGAATTGCATAAACTTTAAGAAAGGATCATAGAACCTCTTTGTTATATTACCCATATTGACTTTGACCTCACCTTGTATTTTTATTCTCGTCCCCTTTAAGCCTAAACATAGCCTTTCGTTTCATTACCAAAAATCCCATAACCAACTCCGAATTGGAGTTATAAACCATATATATCACCTTTCATACCTTTATTTGGAATGATACTTGGGATTGAATGATGTTGTTGTTTGTCGCTGAAATTAAGCATTTGAGAGTCAAAAAGTGAAGAAAAATGAAGTGAAAAAGAATAGAAAAGGCTAAAAAACAAAAGTAAAAGAAAAGAAGAGAAAAAAAGAAATCAAAATAAATAGAAAGTATTTTATTTGTTGTATATAATTTTCAATAACCTTTATCACTTTTCAATGTTATATTCAATGCTTGTTATGGAAATTATTTTCTAATTTTGTTATTGCCCACAATTTTCCATTATTGCAAGTGTTTCATCCCCAAACACCTTTGAATCCATACATATTCCCTCCATTTCATAACCTTAACCCCAAACCCATATTAAAACCATAAAAGTCCTATGTGCTCCTAAGGTGAATGCAATTCAAACGTCATAATAATTGCAATAATCTGTGAAAATGCATTTCACCTCTTTAATGAACGGTATCTTTTATTGAGATTACATATTTTTCATTTTGTATATAACGTTCTTCATTAATGACGTGTGTGTGGTCTAGTTTCCATTTTCATTTACTTATTATACTCGCATGTCCCGTGTGTTACACCCTATTTCGAGTGATTTTATTTGTCGAGTGCAATATCCGGAGAGGATTGAGTGGAAGCATGCTCTAATTTTTATCCGTGCTATAGGTATTTTACCAAATCAAATTTTTTTGCATGTGCACACCACTCACATTTGAGGTTTCAATTCCATGTAGTTATTCTTTTAATGTTGTTATTTTTAGATTATTGGGCAAAATTATCTTTTGCTTTGTTAATAATATGTTGAAATATCTAGTTGTTGTTAAGCTTGGCAATTTGGTTGGTTAGGCATATTTTGAGAAAATTTGATGTTTGTGGGTTTCATCCCCGAAAACCCTCACGAGACAACACTCGTCCACTAGGGTAACCTAGGGTTTAACGACATATTGCATATGCTAAATGCAATTGTTCACCCGCGAAAGTGGCATTTATCTTCTTTGTACATATCTTATTTCTTGTGGTTTCCTTGTAGTTCCTCTTGCTTTGTATTTCATTACTAGGGACTAACAATTTGTAAGTTATGGGGTGTGATTCAGCTAGAATATTGCATATATTCACCTCTTTACTTATGCATTTTATCCCCCTCAGGTACCTTTATTCCTATGTTTATGCTTATTAAGCAAAAAACCTCTATTTTATATGTTTAAACATTTTTGCGAGGTATAATTGAGCTTTTGTAGGTATTACAGTGCTTAGTGTGAAGTTCGGTAGCGTTTCGAGGAAGCTCCGTCGACAATAGCAGATATAGGGACATTTTAGTAATTTCACAATTTGGGTTTCTGGCCAAATATCTTCACAAAATTTGAAGCTCTCCGAGTCATCTTTGCGTGGCCACTGATGGTACGCGATTCTGATCAATAACGAAGAAGTTACGGGATTTCTCGTGGAGGAAGGACAACACCAAAACCACTTAGGACAAATCATTTCTTTTATCTTTATTTGGTTTACCACTTACTACATAAGTGGGTTTTTGGTATCTTAAGACATATCTTTCATTTTATACATTTTCATCTTGTTTTTATCAAGCTTAGTAGTTAGGTTAGGGAGGTTAGGGTTTGGAGGAGATTTTTTGGGTTTTGCTTCTCTCTCCTAGGGTTTCACCCAAATGGGTTTGTAAGTTACTAGACATCATCTCTCTCTTTAAATCCAAGTTTCCATTGTTGTTTTTCTTGCTTTGTTATTTGTTTAATTGTTTTGTAACCTATATTTACTTTCTTGCATTTATTACTTTTATTTAATTGATGTCATTTGAGATGCTTTCTAACTAATTTAGTTTAAGTTGTGATTGATCGAACTCACCTTGGGTTGATTTGGTTGCTTTGCTATACTGATGGATCTTATGAGTTTAACTCGATTAGGCTATTCTTATTATTATGCCTAGGAGATTTAACGTGGTATCTCATGTATGCTCCGTGTTTACGACCTTGCGAGCGTAATTTTTGGGGTATTTGTTGACGCCAAAATCATAGTAGGCTTTTATGACGATTTAGGGGGTGACAACTCTAGATTTAATTAATTGTTGAAATGAGATTCAATCTTATTAAATTTGTCTTTCCATATAACCATTTATAATAATTAACTCGAGGTGAGGGATATTAGTCGCAATCTATATTTTTTATTCCTTTTTGTTAATATTTGATTAAACACATGCCTAGTATTATCTTTTCATTTGTTAACAATTATGTTTTACACGTTTATTCCTGAAATTATTCTAACAACTAGTCTTTGTGGATTTTGATACCCGGACTGGCTTCTATACTCCCTTAAAATAATGTAGTCAATAGTTTAGATTTTTGCATAGCGGTGGGAGCCGAAAAATAATGAAAACAACGACTATCGTACTGACACTGCGCTACTTTAAACCTTGATCAGTTATTTTGAGTGAGAAGTTGATCGTCGTATGTCGGGAAAAGAGTAAGCTTGAAGCCCGTGTGTCACAACTAGAGAGAGATCTTGAACGTGCCCAGGAGGTCAAGGTTACTTTAGAGGACACATCTAAGTGTAACACCCCGCTTAAAATAATAACGGGTGGCCAGCCCTATACTACATTAAATAAGAAGTTTCAGATGGTCCAGTCTCAACATCAACTGTCGACACAATATAATATAGGACTAACTACCCGATATCATATAAGCGAGATGTTAAAATAAATTAAAACATGCAACAAACCACAACCCAACACTATGAATAAATGAAAGAAAGATGCAGGAAAGAACTATGATAAAAAATGCAGGAATAAAAATGAAATAGATAACTACAACCGAATATACTACAAAGAAGTAAACCCGAATAAGCTGTCGGGTCACAGTCAATACAATAACTGAAATGAAATAAATATAAATATGTATATAAATATCCCTTGGGTACAAACCCGATATACAACATGAATCCTACCTAGAATTTTAAAAGGAGGAAGCGACTACCAGATACATCCCGCAATAGTCTGCACATGTCACGGCTCCCAAGACTCTGGATAGAAAGTCATCCGGCATCCCTGCGGTAGGATACCTGT